>JARHVA010000135.1:3427500-3995000 GCA_037957365.1 Torreya grandis
TCAGAGCAAGGTTCAACTATTATTGAAACATATGTGGGCTAGTATGTCATGTAGGTAATAATATTAAAGCATCCTTAAATTATGATTTGATTTTAGTCAAGTCTATACAAATCAATAAAACTAACAATAAAGGAATTTGAATAAAAATTTTAGGGATTTTCGAATCTAAAAATAAAGACCTAGCTGTGTGATATTATGATGGGGAGCTTTACAATATTATTGATTTTAGTGATGGGGAAGAATAATTATTATTGCCTCTCTATGTACTCTTAATTTTCTACAAGAAACCAACATCCAATTTTTACTGATTCTTGAAAAATTAATTCACTAGTTTTATTCAATATCATGCAAATGATATTGTCATTTGAATTTCCATTTTCTTTGATCCTGCTCTTAAAGTTCACCAGCAATTGGAAAATGTATCAATTTGAAGGTGGTGCATAAAATTCTTCTTAACATACATAACACAATTTAAACCTTTTTATTTTATGAAATATTTCATTTTCATAACTTTAAATAATGGATACTCATGATATTTTCTATTAATTGCATTGTTTAATGTCATTTCATGGAAAAGGAGGGTTACATCATTTCATGGAATATGGTCATTGTATTGTAATGTATTTTTACCAAATAAAGTAATATTTGGCTTACCTTTGAAAGTGTTGTGAGTTTAAATTGGGAGAGAATCCCTGCCAATTTCACTTGGGATTCCTTAAAACTATCTATCATGCCTCTTCACTACTTTATAATATTAAATAATTCTTGATATATATACCAGTAGACTTACAAAAATAGGGGCAAGCTTGTGGCTTCTCTTATTTCTAAACCAAAAACCCAAACACAAAACAGGAGCAATTTTGTTGTAATTAATTCATAGTTCATGTAACACAGTACTTCCAAAATTAATAATTGCATTTGAATTCTTTTTTTTTGTATATATGATAAGCTCAATCTCCATCCCCCTATTGCAATTCATTTTTTCACACTAAATCACTTTTGACACCACTTACAATCCAACTAAAAATTTCATTCTTCATAGAAAATGATAGCAACCCTAATGACACAACCCTACAACAAATACTCAAGCTACAACATGACCCTTGTTAATAAATAATAATAGATATCATATAAATGTTGAACGATCCAAACCCTATTAAATACCTTATAAATTAAAATTGGATCTGAATTCAAATACTTCAACAAACCCTCTTATCAAATATTAAAGTTGCCTCTTATCACACAAACAACTCTTCAACAAATCCTTTTAGCACATATTAAAGTTGCCTTATTACACATACAACTCTTCAACAAACCCTTTTATCACATATTAAATTTTCCTCAGTGTTATGTTGAATGATGAAATATTCAATGTTTTTTTAATGTTTCTAATATCAATTAAGTACGATGTTTCAAACTTGACAACTTCCAACTAATCCATGTTTTATTAATATGCATTACCTCCAAATCACCACACACATCTAGAAATATCACCTTCAAAACAACATGTAAAATTTTTAGAGTTTAGGTTGAAAATAACATAGTAATAGTAACAAAAATAATTACATTTATAATTTGAATTACAAATATTCATTGTCATGCCAATTCCATGCACACCTCATGTTTTTTAATGTTATCCTCTATTTACATCCATGTCATCATAATAATATTATGTTTTTACTATTACTATATTTAATTATTTTTATATATTAAATAAAAATTATCCATTTATTTTAATTATAGTACATGTTGTGTGATTTTTGGATATATTGCTAAAGAAGATGGCACTTCGATGTAAGATGTGCAACTACCCTGTAAATTTCACAAAATTATGTTTTCATTTTTAGATAATCATTTATATGATGTCCCTCTTGACCACATTATACGTACCATAAGCCTAGCTTAGGATTATAATTTTCATGCATCTCATTCATATTCCTCATAGAAACATCTAACTTACCTTCTACTTTTGATTCCACCGATGGAAGATCTCTATAATCTTCTATCTGCTCTACCTGTATAGTAGTAGATCGAGTATCAACCTTGTTGGAGAATTGGGATTGTGAAATAGTGAACCTATTCCCATTCATACAGACTCTACAAACTAAGCATCCTTATCTTTGTCTTATAAAATAAAATCAATTTTGTTCATCACATCAAAAAACATGTGATCATATTCTCCAACCATTTCTTCAAATTTTTTACTAAATTTCATTCAAGTCTTGAATAACATGAATGGAAAAATATTTTAACTTCAAATTTTCTACTAGGAAATCTTTGTGTGAGGTCAAGGGTATTTACATTTCTTTTGAAAATGAAATCCAAGGCACGTCCTACCAAATCCCCTATGAGTTTGCACTTTTTCACATCATCTGATGTTACCCTTTTTACAATACATTTCATTTCATAGGTTACCAAATATTTTTCATGGTTTGTAGACCCATCATATGGAATTAAAGGCAAGAACATACATTCATTAAGTGCCGTAGCTAATAAGCTGGTAGTTGTGACTACATATCTCTAAAATACTAGCAACTGTGACTGGTGATGATTGTGCACTTGTTATTGCTATGTTAGGTGACTACGTAGTGTTTACTATGACTACAAGATAGTGCACACTAATATTTTTAGGAGTAAAATGAAATCCTACTTCTTGTATTTTTTTAATTTTGAATGCCCGTTTGGTTTCTATATTGAGCTTTCCAAAATTGTCAATAAAGGAATTGAACCAACTTGAATATGCCTCTATTTCTATACTTTTTCTTCTTTAAATAAATAAAATGGGCTTGAGGGATGCGTACCCTTAAAATGAATGAATTTTATCTCTAAATTATTTTAACTTTGAACTTAAACCTATGATATTAATGCCTTCAAAATCAATGTTTTCTTTAAAACTTTCCTTCCTGATTCGAGCTAAAAACCCTTCCCTTAATTGCGATCTACCTCTACTTCCTAATCATTTTACCTCTACATCATTGATTTTACCATCTTATTACACATCAATCTCTTTCTAATATTCTACATACCCATTTATTCCATTAGTTTCCACATCTCTCAGTAACCTCTCTTTTTTAACATCTTTTTCTTACATTTCTATAGCTCTAGCACTTCCTTCTCTACTCATAGTCCTATTCATAGTTACTTCTAGGTATTTTATCTTATTCCACCTTATTTTTTGCCATAGTTCCCTTTCTAATCCCAAAATTATCTTCTTATTTGGAGTATTTTCACCTTCCATTTTATGGGATCAGGTTCAAGTTTTTTTTACTCAACTCTTCATCATTCAATTCCTCTTACATGCACCCCTATGGTGCCCAAAGTGACTACTCCATGTTGGTTGGAGTAAGAACCATGGCCTTTTCCATAACCAACATATTTATCAACAAAGCTAGTCACTGTAAAAAATTCCCTTTGATTCCTTGGATAAACCAATATTGCATAGTCTCGAAAGCTACATATCTTTGTACTACTAACTCATTAATACAACCATCGATTGTAGTCTTTGTACAATAATTTACTACTAAGGTTCACTTGGTATCTAGGTTGAATAGTCTTTTTAATTTTTCCTTGGTCTAGACTATAAATGTTTTTATCCTCAAACTAAAATAATAGTATTTAATATAGCTATCCATGTAGTTAATAATTTGAGCAACTCACATTAGAAAATTTCATAAATTTTGCCATAGATGTGTTCTTGGATAATCCCCTCTGTAGTTTTTCTAACTCTTCATGCTTCTTCATAAGCAAAGTTTTTTATTTTCTCATCTAACCATCCTTCTACATCTCTCAACCTTGGAAACCATCTCAGCATATTTCATCTAAATAGACTCCATGCTCACCTCACTATTGTTAGCAGAGGTTCCTAGAAATAATATATAACATGATAATTAAAGGGATAACTTATGCAATGGAGAGTAAAATAGGGCACAGAAGAGACAAAAGTATTACATACCATCTACAAGATACAAATATGCACCTAAAGAGTATGAATAACTCAACTGCTAACAAAAGGTATAACATAATCAGCAAAGCATTCAATAAACAAATTGAATTAAAATAAAGTACTCACTTTGCATTAGATATATATAAAATAAGATTAGGAAAAACCATAATAGAATGATTCTATTAAAATCTAACAACTCATCAGAACTATATTCTATTGTAGCAAAGTGTTATATATAATCTTTTAAAATTTTTTGTCTCTTCACATTCCATCCTTTTGAGATATGAAAGGAAAGACTCTTCACATTCTTTTATTACCCAGTGATAGAGCATGGCCAATGAAAAAACACCAAGGATTGATGGATTTCCTTATAAATTATATAAAATTACCTAAAAATTTGTAGGGCTTAACTTGTTTTAAGTTTACAAAGAAGTAGTGTAAAATAACTCATCAGGAGCTAGCATCATCAAAGGAAATATTAAGTTCATCTCTAAGCTTGGTGATTTGAAGCTTATTACCAATTAATGCCCAATCACCCTTTTTATTTTTCTTATAAAATTATTTCCATGGCCCTAGTGAATTATCTTCACTATGGTATACCTATAATCATATAACCTAAATAAATGGGCTTCATAAAAAATAGATATATACTAGATAATCTAATTATATTTTTGGAGTGAGTGGAATGGGATTAGGCCTCTTGCCAAAGGACCATCTTTCTCAAACTTGATTTTGAAAAATCTTATAATTGAACAGAATTGTCTTTTATTCTCATTATGCTTAAATATTAGGGATTTATCCAATTCTTGCTTTTGATAGTTTAAACTTTGTTTTATAATTCATAAGCCTGCCTCACCACCAATGGACACAAGTCCAAATGATTTGTATTTTTTCACTCCATAAGATAGGGTTTACCCTCTAGCTCATGCTTTGTATGTTTTGGTAGCTAAGGCATATTGTTATCTTCTTTCTCACATAATATATTGAGGACTTATCAACTAGGTATTGTTCTTCCTAATCACTCCTATCAACAAGCAAGAAGATTCCTTCAAAGAGGTGCTTCAATGCCTTGGATTTTTTTATAAAGACTCTGGGTCTAATTTGTAATGGGCTAAAACCCATGTAAATATAACATGATGTCTTTTACTAAATGGCTCCATCATTATCAATGGATGTGAATACACAAAGAAGAGATATTTAAATTTCTTTCTATTCCTTTTACTTTTGATATCTCTCCTTCAAATCTATGGAATTATGTCATTGATAGAGTGGAAAATAAGGTTTCATATTATATTTTCAAACCCCTTTATTTAGATAGTAAATTTTAGCTTTGTACCAAAATCCTTGTAGCCATTCATGTTTATTACTCTTCATGTTGGACCCCCTCCAAAGACTCATGATAAATTAGCAAAGATTCTGTTAGGAATAAATACAGAAATCAATGCAAAATAATTTCACATAATCACAATAATAATATATATAAACAGAGATGAAAAAAGAACATAAAATAAACATGCAAAATAAGAAGACCAGATTTAATGTGCTTCACCAAATTTGGGATACATCCACCGAGAAACACTTGCTTAGATTTTATTACAAACCATGAGAGTACAAACCACTCTCAGTTCAGTCTTCTCAAAATTAAAATGCACAAATATTATTTGGAGCTATGCTCAATAAACCCTCTTGAATTCACACACGAATTCACACACTCTGTTCTCACATCTCAAACCCTTTTTCTCATGATATATTACCTAAACAATATCCAACAATAAATAATACATCAACAAAGTGGTATTACAAAACAATGGGTACCAAAACCATGAGCAAAATCAACCCAAAATGGTTTCCCATTAAAATGTATATTATTTAAAAATACATTGTAATATAAATAGGATCCACAACACAACAATTTCTTAGAAAATTTCCTTGGGACAATGCTAAGCAAACAAGAGGCTATCATAAGGTTGCTTAGAACATATGTTGCCTTCTTCATGACAAAGGAAGAATGGGCATCATTGATGTCTATAGACAAAGTATTGCCCTTTGTTCTAAGTGGGTGGTTAGAGAAATTAAAATTAATTATGATTTGAACATTATTCTAAGGTACTGCATCTTTATAGGTACCTCTTATGGTAAAAATAGTTGTAAAAACATTGGTTTACACACCCTATTGATTGCAACTACCCCAATTAGGATAGAATGCTCTTTTGTATCCAAGAGAATTTGGAAATATTTTAAAGAAATGAAGCCTTTTCAAAATGAGTTAGATTTGGATATCACAGTGGTCTTTCCTTTAATGACCATAATATCAAGTGGTCCCCTATAATGAACAATACTAGTCTTTATTCAACAGAAATGTCAAGGATAAAAGATATGCATATATTTAAAAAAGGCATTCACACTACTAAGTATTTGAATTCTTATCAAGATTGGATTACACATAATTTAATAAAATATGAATATAAGTTTATTAATATGGACTTACCTTCCATTTTGTGTATCCAAGAGTTTATCTCTAATATCATGTTGCATAAGATTGGTTTACAACCTCCACATGCATGGTGGAAGGACATGTTAAATAGGCACTAGAATTTAAACTATTTCCCTAGAAATTGGTTCACTAAACTTAAAAAAGAATGGAATTCTAGGTTTGAGCTCTGTTAGGTTGTGGAGCTAAAAGCTTCAACCCTTTGCAAACTGAGGAACAGATGGTTGCTGAGTTCTACAGGAACCGGCGTCAGCAGCAGGACCGACGTCGGTAGAGACCAGTGCAGAAGGCCACCGGCGACGGCAGGAAGTCGGCCGACGTCGGCAGAACCAGACAAGCAGGGACCGACGTCGGTTGCCTGTGTGTTCCAGAACTGCTCGTTTCACGGACAGTTAGTTAAGTGAACAAAGAGTTTGCATGTTGAGACCAGTTAGAGTCTTGGGCTGCGAGGACAATTGTCTAAATTAAGAGTCTAGGTTATTGTTTGAGTTAGGGATCTATTTATAGACCCATTGGCACGTATTGTTTAAAGCATGAGATAGAAAGGAAGAGTTCCTTCTAGTTGTAAGATCTGTGAGTTGTAGGTTGTTGCAAGCTCATTGGGGATCTACATGTAAGTTTGGTCTTTGAATTGCAGGTTGCAGGTTCATGAGAGATTAGCTTGAAGTGCTATAGAGTGCTTGATGTACCGGCAGGGTTATTACTGACTGGTTGGTGAGGTGAACACCAATTCTGTGTGTGAGTTGGTTGTTGGGACCGTTTTTGTGTAGGAGAGTGTGTGTGAGAAGAATTACTGAACACTTGAGGTGTGGCGAATCTCTGTAAGGTGAAAGAGTGTGGCGGCTCTTTGTTGTATTCTTTTCTGTTAGTGTTAATACAAGATAGTGTATTGTCTCTCATATTCTGTGCTATTGGTGAATTCTAGTTACTTGTGTTTCTGGTTATTTCTGCATATTCAATTGCTTATATTTGGTAATCATACTGTGCTCTTTCTGAGGAGCAAGATCCTAGGAGGTGGAATTAGAACAGGTGTGTTTGTTCTTGGATTTATCTTCCATCCTCCCCTCCCAACTAGTGGTATCAGAGCATGTTTGTTGTTCTAGATTCCCAACAAGTGGTATCAGAGCATGTTTGTTGTTCTAGATCCCTGACAAGTGGTATCAGAGCCTTGGTTGTAGGTTCTTAAGCTTGATACCAACAATTGGTATCAGAGCTTTTGGTTGGGATACTAACAGATTGGTGTAGATCTGGGTAGTGTGTTTTGATTACAGGTTGCTCACAGGGTTTCTGTTTGAGTGGGAGTTGAGCAATGACAGAAAGCAGTCAACTACGAATGGAAAAGTTCAATGGCAAGAACTACCAATTATGGAGGATGCAGATTGAGGACTATCTGTATCAGAAAGATTTGTACTTACCGTTGGGTGGGGTTGCTAGCAAACCCGTGGATATGAAAGATGAAGAATGGGAGGTTCTTGATCGAAAGGCTCTGGGATCTGTTAGATTGAGTCTTGCATCATCTGTGATCTCCAGCTTATCACAGTGTAAGACAACAGTGGAGTTGATGGAATCTTTGGCAAATTTATATGAAAAACCCTCAGCTTCGAATAAGGTATTTCTTATGAAGCGTTTATTTAATTTGCAAATGTTGGAAGGTGGATCTGTTCATAGCCATCTTAGTGATTTCCATGGTTTAGTAAACCAGTTAAGTTCAGTCAATATTGTATTTGATGATGAAATAAGAGCTCTCTTAATCTTGTGTTCATTACCTGAAAGTTGGGAAGGTTTGGTAATGGCAGTTTCTAATACTGTGTCTCCTTCAAAAGTCTTAAAAGTGGATGATATTGTGAGTGTAATCTTGAACGAAGAGATACGCAGGAAAAGCACAGGTGAATCATCTGGAGATGCTTTGAGTGTTGAAGGAAGAGGAAGGCCAAGAGAGAAGATAGAGCGTGGGAGATCAAGGTCGAAGATGGGAAAGAGATCCAAGTCCAGGTATGGCAGAATAACTTGCTGGAAATGTGGAAAGCAAGGGCACTTAAAGAGAGATTGCAGATCGGGTGAAGATCAGCATGAAGAACATGAAGAAGAAGCAGATGTTGCGGGTTATATTGCACAGGATGCTCTGGTATGTTCTTTGGATAAAGTAGAATCTTGGGTATTAGATTCTGGTGCCTCTTTTCATGCATCCCCACATAGGGAATTTTTTCATGAGTATGTCTGGGGAGATTTTGGAGAAATTTGTGTAGGGGATGGTAAGCCTTGTCAGATTGTTGGCAAAGGCAAAGTGAAGCTGAAACTGTAGACAGGTAACACATGGGTGTTAAAGGAGGTCATGCACGTCCCAGTTCTGAAGCGGAATCTGATTTTTGTTAGAAGTTTGGGTGAAGAGGGTTGCACAGTAACTCTCGCAGCGGACTCTTGGAAGGTTACCAAGGGTACACTTGTTGTAGCTAGAGGTAAGAAAGTAGGTACGCTTTATCTATCTACTTGTTTTACTGATTCTTCTTCTGGGTTATCTACTTCAGTCGTAGATTCGGAGATGTGGCTTGATAGGCTTGGTCACATAGATATGAAGGAGATGCTGGTTCTTGAGTCAAAGGATATGCTTTCGGATTTGGAAGGCATGGATCGTGATTTCTGTATGCAGAAGAAGAAGGTGAGGTTTCTTGAGGAATCTGATGTTAGTGACAAGAACAGGAAAGCCTTGGTTTTCAAGGAGAAAGTGACGGACAGAGTTCAGCACAAGATGCAGATGAATTTTGAGCAGAGCAAGGGTGATTTGGACAAGGGTTTGATCCAAAAGGAGCTCGCGGGAAAATGTCAGGTCTCACAAGAAAAACACAGAGACCGACGTCGGCAGGAAAACTAGCGTCGGTGTCCAGACAGGGACCGATGTCGGCTATGTGCAGCCTGACGTCGGTGACTCGGGGCAGACAGAGACCGGCGTCGGCCAGGGGAAATCGATGTCGGCGAGGAGGCAGTCACAGGGAACCGATATCGGTCAGCTGTAGACTGAGATGCGACCGGTATCGGTCACTGAGACAAATTTTGGGTGGACAGCAAGCTGTCATGGAGTCTCAAGCGCCCATATGGAGGATTGAAGGTGTGAGTAAGTTCTTAAATTCGTCATTTCCCTTCTTTACACTACTTGTTGCTCACTTATGGCATAGGACCAGGAAATTATTGAAGAAGCAGAATAGGTAGATCCAGGAAACAGTGGGAGCTAGGCATGAATGAGGATGTGATTCCTTGGAGGAGAACCAAACAGGTGTTTTGGGTAGTGTGGCCAGCTGGAAGTAAGCACTGAGAGACGAATGGATGTTGAGGATGAAGAAGAGCGGAAATGGATACGTGAGATGGAAGATCAGGGTATTTGATCTTGTATTAGCTGCAGGGCAATGGAGGTTTGTTCATTGTGTTTCTCTTTACCAGGTTGGATAGTATTAGCTACACTATCCTATTTTCTGTATGATGTGCTTGTTGCAGGGTTACATATACAGGTATTGCTGAACTAAAGGTAAAGCTAGTTCAGGTGTTTGTCATGGAGAATCTGGGAGCAGCAAGATTCTTTGGCAAGAGTGTGTTCTAGAGACATGGTAGGTCATGTGTTGATTTTGTTTCAGGATGATTGTGTGAAACCGGTTAGCACGCCGATGGTTAGACAGTTCATAGAACAGGTGTCTTGATTCACATAATGAGGTTGAGTGCATGGTATGTACTAAACCTGAGTTTTCCCAAGCAGTGGGAGTTGTCACAAGTTAGGAGCCAATCCGGGAGAGAACCATTGGAGGGCAGTTCAGTGGATTCTTACAGGGACTAGTAGCAGGTGCACATGCTATGCAAGTTCTGGTTTATTTCTACATGGTTGTAGATGTGGATGTGGCAGGTAATTTGGATGACAGGTTTTGCACCACGGATTTTGTGGTGGTTGGTCTTCAAGGGTGATTTTGAAGATGGATACATAGCCAAGGTAACAAACTAGACGGTGTACAGGTACATGTACAGGTTGCAGTTGTTTATCTTCAAGTGGGAGATTGTTAGGTTGTGGAGCTAAAAGCTTCAACCCTTTGCAAACTGAGGAACAGATGGTTGCTGAGTTCTATAGGAACCGGCGTCGGCAGCAGGACCGACGTCGGCAGAGACCAGTGCAGAAGGCCACCGGCGACGGCAGGAAGTCGGCCGACGTCGACAGAACCAGACAAGCAGGGACCGACGTCGGTCGCCTGTGTGTTCCAGAACTGCTCGTTTCACGGACAGTTAGTTAAGTGAACAAAGAGTTTGCATGTTGAGACCAGTTAGAGTCTTGGGCTGCGAGGACAATTGTCTAAATTAAGAGTCTAGGTTATTGTTTGAGTTAGGGATCTATTTATAGACCCATTGGCATGTATTGTTTAAAGCATGAGATAGAAAGGAAGAGTTCCTTCTAGTTGTAAGATCTGTGAGTTGCAGGTTGTTGCAAGCTCATTGGGGATCTACATGTAAGTTTGGTCTTTGAATTGCAGGTTGCAGGTTCATGAGAGATCAGCTTGAAGTGCTATAGAGTGCTTGATGTACCGGCAGGGTTATTACTGACTGGTTGGTGAGGTGAACACCAATTCTGTGTGTGAGTTGGTTGTTGGGACCGTTTTTGTGTAGGAGAGTGTGTGTGAGAAGAATTACTGAACACTTGAGGTGTGGCGAATCTCTGTAAGGTGAAAGAGTGTGGCGGCTCTTTGTTGTATTCTTTTCTGTTAGTGTTAATACAAGATAGTGTATTGTCTCTCATATTCTGTGCTATTGGTGAATTCTAGTTACTTGTGTTTCTGGTTATTTCCGCATATTCAATTGCTTATATTTGGTAATCATACTGTGCTCTTTCTGAGGAGCAAGATCCTAGGAGGTGGAATTAGAACAGGTGTGTTTGTTCTTGGATTTATCTTCCATCCTCCCCTCCCAACTAGTGGTATCAGAGCATGTTTGTTGTTCTAGATTCCCAACAAGTGGTATCAGAGCATGTTTGTTGTTCTAGATCCCTGACAAGCTCAAGCTCACACATTTTATCTAGTGTTTGGTATATCAAGGCCTTCCTTTTGGGCATTGCCTCTTACACTTAGAATTATTCAATTAAAATGTTTGGTCTGCTTTAGACCCAATTCCTTTAAATATCTCTTTTCGACTTGTTTAAGATCTCAATCTACTTGTAAATGGTTCCACAACATTTTATAACCATTCTAATTCCAACCCTTCTCTTGGCACATGGTTTTTTTGGGGGATAATGCTCAATGGTTGGCTTATATTCCTTTTATATGGAACTTATTTAGAGGTATAGTTTTATTTCAACTATAGAAATCTAGGAATTCCATGATTTTTAATAATGAAGAACAATCTTCATAGTTTTAAATTAATGATAAAAGGTGATTGTTATCTCTTCAACTCATGTAGATCCAATCTCAAGTTGAGAAGGTGGTGCTCAGGTTTTAACACTTTAAAGAGTTGTGAAACCATTATGGGAGTGTTCCTTGCACTATGACTTACATCCCCCAAGACTATTAATCTCATCGCTCCCCTTTTCTAGTGCATAGTGGTTAACGTAGCTTATTTCATAGTCATAGTTGATTCTCCACTCCTCAAGTGGGGTGATTGGAGTCCTTTGCTACCACATGGGAACTCCATCATTGTCATGTCATGATGAATCTCCCCTATATAGAGGTGGTCTAGCTGGTAGATTTATCTAACTACCTTATTTTCATGGCATCATTTTTTCTTTATGCCCCCTAAAACTAGTTAGGATGATTGGGTGAAGCCCGATCCTCCTTCCATTGAGCCTTTCACCTAGAACACCCAGCCTCCCAAATATTATCCACCTCCATCTCCTTCTAGGGTTATGGCATGTAACTAAAGATTTCTATTTTTTATATTATTTTTTATGTAACCTTGTGATCTCTGGGTTGTCATGTATAATTGGTATTTCGTTTTGAGCCATGTCCTCTCACTGCCGTGGAGTTTGATATGTTCATACCAACAGGATGATTTATTGTTGTATCTATTGTTGTATTTTTATTATTTTTTATTAATAATAAATATAGTGATGCATTCTAATAATGATGTAAGTAATAAGTGAACAATAAGGTGTTTGATGTCGCCACACTAAAATGTGATTAGTCAATCGACAATAAACATGCCAACTTTATAAACTTTTCCAATTAGGAATGTAATACCCCTTTAAATTATATTTAGTATGGTCCAAAATCTAGAAGGTATACCTATTTACAAAGGCAACCATTTAGTGATCATAAAGATAATCATCATTTCATAACACTTATATAAAATATAAAATTATTGGTAAAGAAAGAACAAGAGTAAAAATCTAAAATTCAGAGGAATTGGCATGTGAGCCTTACCTTTCATTCATTAGACGTATATATGTCATTATCTTGATCCTCAAATTTATTTTTCCTCTTAGAGGCCTATTTTATACCTTGTGCATATATCACTATATGTGTATATGTACACATTCATGCCTTATGTGCCTTGTGTTTGACAAAACATGTGATAGACAAGTATTTAGACCAGTCAAAGCCAAAGCCTACAATTTTTTTCATTGTTTAAGTTATTGGAAGAGAGAATACATATAATCAAACAAACATTGAATAGTAATAAGACATGGGTATTAAATGAATGATAATGAGGTGTCCAAATAATGACTAAATGAATGATAATTAGGTGTCCATCTAATATTTGGATCAATGTTCTTGCCAAAACATGATAGAGAATCCATGGACCTAATTTTGACAAGGTCTTGTGGACCATAAGTAAAGCACAAGCGAGCTTTCTTTCGCATGTTCTTGCATATATTAGATGTCATAAATGATATTTTTTGTTTCTATGCTTCATTGATTGGTAATTGACTTGACTTAGTGTAATAAAGTCAATGTAATTGACTTGAATTATGTTTAAATGGGCCATGCATGATTAATATTCCCAATTAATAAGGTCCTCAAATGGTTGGACCATGGCATGTTTTTTTAGCAACACATGTTCTCATTTTTAGTTTCTAATGGGAAAGCTTTCATAGTCAATCACAAAATTCTCCCTTTTTATCATAGTCTCATCACTTACAGAGTGGAATGGGGAGGTGACGATCTTAAATCTACACATAATTAATTGTTTTTGCACATATCCCTTCTCATCCATGAGGGAAATATCTAATTCATCCCCATAGTGTGGAATTTGGCTCCATATTTTCCATACCATTTAGATTGAGTGGTGGAATGAGGCAATATACCACACCACCATCTTCCTCTACCACTATATGGAAAGTATATTCCATGATTTTAGAAGCTGTGTGATGCCATTATCATTAAGGAATACCAAAGGATTTCCTCCATCCTTGCAAAAAACCCTTTTGAATCACACTTACAAATTGTGGTTGCTTCTCTCAAGCATAACATGAAAATTGTTGATATCCATGCATCTAGAGCAGTACAAATTAGGCCCATGTACATTGGCTAAATTAGGGATTATGCATTGAATTATTTCTAAAATTATCTCAAGGATAAACAAACCAATGAAAAAACTAAATCCATCAAGCTTTCCCATAAGTGCCTCACCAATATAATAGAAATATCCATGACTTTTTTCAACCACTACAAATTGGTGTTCTAAGCTTAGGAACATTTGATAGAAAGAGCAGAGGCCTTACAGAAATGTTTGGATGCGGTGCCCAAAACCTTAAGCCTTTTAGACGAAAAACATTGGGATGATTCAATTTCTATTGATGATCTCTTTTACATGGTGTGATACATGGCCAATGACAAAGCAGTAGGGATTGATGGTTTTCCTTATGATTTCTATGAAGTTACTTGGTACATTTTTAGGGCCTAACTTGTTATAAGTTTACAAAGAAGCTATATAAAATAAGTCATTATTATCTATCAACATCAAAGGAAATATTAAATTCATTTATAAGTTTGGTGACCTAAAGCTTATTGTCAATTTCTACCCAATCACCCTTTTGAATTTTTCTTATAAAATCATTGCCAAGGTCCTAGCAAATTATCTTCACCAAATTATACCTGTAATCATCAAACCTAAAGAAATGAAATTCATAAACAATAGATATATACTAGTTAATAAAATTATATTTTAGGAATCAGTGGAATGGGTTCAGGCCTCTCATCAGAGAACCATCTTTTTCAAACTTGATTTTGAAAAATCTTATGATTGAAAAGATTGGTCCTTTATTCTTACTATGCTAAAATATTTGGGCTTTGGCCAATTCTTTATTTTGATAGTTCAATTTTTGTTTTCTAATGCATCATCCTGCCTCACCACTAATGGGCATAAGTCCAAATCATGTGTAAATTTTCACTCCATAAGATAGGGTTTACCCTCTACCTCATGCATTATATGTTTTGGCCATTGAGGCATTTGGTTATCTTCTTTCTCACAGAGTAGATTGGAGACTTATCAGCTTGGTCTTGTTCTTCCTGATCACTCCTTTCAACGAGCAAGAAGATTCCTTCAAATAGGTGCTTTGATGCCTTGATTTTCTTTGCAAAGCCTCAGGGTTTAATTTGCAATGGGCTAAAGCCCAATGTTATAAATAAAGCATGATGTTTTTTCCTAAATGGCTCCATCATTATCAGTGGAAGTGAATACAAAAAGAAGAGATATTTAAATTTATTGGTAGTCCTTTTACTTTTGATAGCTCTCCTTCAAATATGTGGCATTATGTCATTGATAGAGTGGAAAATAAGGTTTCATATTAGATTTTCAAACCCCTCTCTTAAGACAATAAAGTTTAGGTTTATACCCAAATCCTTGCATCTTTTCATGTTTATTAGTCCTCATGTTGGACCCCCTCCAAAGACTCATGATAAATTAGCAAATTTTCTTAAAGACTTTCTTTGGGACAATGCTAAGCAAACAAGAGGCTGTCACAAGGTTGTTTGGGACATATGTCACATTCCTCATGACAAAGGAGGAATGGGCATCATTGATGCCTATAGACAAAATATTTCCCTTTATTCTAAGTGGATGGTTAGATCAATTGAGGGTAATGATGCTTCAAAAATTCTTCTAAGGTATTGTGTCTCTATAGGTACCTCCTATGGTAAAAATAGTTGTGAAAACACTGGTTTACACACCCTATTAATTACCTCTGTCTTGGTTAGGATATAATGTTCTTTTGTAGCGAAGAGCATTTAGAAATATTTTGAAGTAATGAATCCTTTTTCAAAATGGGTTGAAGTTGGATATCATAATGGTCTTTCCTTTAATGACCATAATATCTAGTGGTCCCCTATAATGAGCACTACTAGTCTTTCTTTAGCATAAATGTCAAGTATAAAAGATATGCATCTATTTAAAAAGGCATTCACATTATTAAGGATTTGAATTCTCATCTTTTCTCTAGTGTTTGGTATATCAATGCCTTCCTTTTGGGGAACGCCTCTGACCCTTAGAATTGCTCAACCCAAATGTTTGGCTTGTTTTAGACCTGAGTCCTTCAAATATCTCTTTTAGACTTGTTTAAGAGCTCGATTCACTTGTAAATAGTTCCAAAACATTTTACAACCATTCTACCTCCATTCCTTCTCTTGACACATGGTTTTTTGCAAGGGAGAAAGCTCAATGGTTGGTTTATATTCCTTTCATATGTAACGTATTTAGAGATATAATGTTATTTCAAGTATAGAAATCTAGGAATTCAGTGATTTTCATCAATGAAGAACCATCTTCACAGTTTTCAATTAATGATAAAAGGTGATTATTATCTCCTTGACACTTGTGCAAGTCCAATCTCAAGTTGAGAAGGTGGTGCTCGAATTTTAACACTTGGAGGAGTTCTGCAACCATTGGGGGACTGTTCTTTGCACTATGACCCATGTCCTCCAAGATCAATCACCTCATGGCTCCCCTCCTTTGGTGAGTAGTGTCCGACGTGGTTGCTCTCATAGTTGTAGTTGCTTCTCTACTCCTCCTCAATTTGGGGAGGAGTGATTGGAGTCTTGTGCTACCACATGGGAACTCTGTCATTTCCTTGTCGCGATGAAGCTCACCTGTGCAGGTGTGGTCAAATTGGTAGCTTTGTTTAGCTACCTTCTTATTAGGGCATCATTGTTCCTCTGCACCCCACTAAAACTAGTTAAAATGATTGGGTGGCCCCTGATCCTCCTTTCGTTGAGCTTTTCACTTGGAGCGCCCAACCTCCCAAAGATTATCCACCTCCACCTTCTTTTGGGGTTGTGGCATGTAACTGAAGATTTGTGTTTTTTATATTTTTTATGTAACCTTGTGATCTCTAGGTTGTTATATGTGATTGACAATTTTTTATTTCGAAACATGTCTTCTCACCGATGTAGAGTTTGAGATGTTCATACCAACGAATCAGTTTATTGTTATAACTTTTTTTGTAGTTTTATTATTTTTAATTCATAATAAATATATTGATACGTTTCAATAATAATGTAAGTAACAAATGAACATATAGACATTTGATGTCACCACACTAAAATGTGATCGAACAATCAACAACAAACATACTAACTTTATAAATTTTTGTACATATAAATAGAATACCCTTCAATATATTTAATACGAACCAAACTCTAAAAATTATAGAATTAGTAACCATTTAGTGATCATAAAGCTAATCATCATTTTATGACCCTTATATAAAATATTAAGAAAGAACAAAAGTAAAAATCCGAAAGTGATCCTTACCTTTTCATTCATTAGATGTATATATGTCGTTAACTCGATCCTCCCATTATTTTGCCTCCACGAGGTCTATTCTGGACCTTGTGTATATATCACTGTATATCTACACGGTCGTGCTTGTGGTCCACAAAAAATGTGTTGGACAAGTAAATTTAGACCAGTCAAAGCCAAAGCCAAAGCCTGCAGTTTTTTTCACGGCTTGGAATAATGAGACAAACACTCAACTAATGACTGAATGAATGAATGATAAAAACGATCAACTTTCACGGTCTTCCTGGAAAATAGAAAAAACTTCACGAAAAACATGGCACGTAAAAAATGATCTGCTGTTTCGCATCAAACGTACCCATTTCTTAGAGTTATTCACGTCACTTGCTTGACTTGACTTGGTGAGATTGTCAAGCCGTGTGAGGGCAGAATTCATACTATAATAGTAGGAAGGGACGTAAAAGTGATTGGAAGGATGTAATTTTCAAGTATGATTAGGGTTTTAAGTAAAAGATTGTAAATTAAGAAGTGTATTTTATTTATAATTTATGATCGTTAATTTTGTATCATTTTTTGTGCTTGAAATATTAAGAAATTAAAATATGATATTTTTAATGTAAGGGACAATGGAAAATGAGGTGGTGTGTTCCTTCATATAACATACGAACTAATAACCTTTTCCAAATATATTATATGGAATGAATCTTCGAGGAGGGAGGAAACTCCAACTTGTATGTTACGATACCAATTTTGGAAAGCACTTTATAAGGACCATAAAACTTTAGTGAAAGTTTTTGATAACCTTTCAACGTCAAAGAGAAATGCTTATAAGATTGGAGTTGGAGAAAAAATTGTTCTGAGTGGTAATGATCGGCATGTTGCTTCATGTGGTTCTATGTCAGATGGAGATTATCTTTGAGAGTTTGAAGGATAATTGCACGTGTGGAGTACGATGTCAACTGCCTATACATTGGGGTTGCTTGGAAGGTATGTCTAAAGAGAAGGGGATGGCTGACCATAAATGACCTCGTATGGGATCATCTTAGTGGCAGTTTCGTATGTAGTGTTGTACCACCATTCAACAAGTGGTAACCATTTGACTTAGTGATTCATCGATGTGAGGCTAAATAATGAAGATATATCTTCAAACATTTGTTTATAATTTTTGTTTGACATGGATCTGTTTATGGATGGTAGGCATAATTCATTTTAAGTTAGGTGTCATAGACATGGAAACAATCCTTCTAGAAGTGGCTAGTAAAATTGGAATCACGGTCACACATAATTGATGCAGTTGATTTGATCGAGAAAGGTTTGAGAAAGGTAGCCCAAATTCATGCGTAAACTCTGTGTCAGCTTATTTTTACTTCGTAATTACGAATTCAATACATAAGCCCCCTTCCCTGATTTGCCTTACTAAGGTGAATTATGTAGACCTTCCCTGATCATATCCGCCCTATTAGGGCAAAGACGAGTTGTATCTCATTTTCATATGCCCTATTGGGGCATTTTTCACTATGCTGATGATTATAGCTACCTTTGGAAAAATCATTATTCTCACCCACCTACCCTACGAGGTCACCTCACTGTTCCATTGATTATAACCAACTTTGGGTAAATCAGTATCTCCACCCCTGTTACCTATACGTCACATCATTTCCTTATTTTCAAGGGAACGTTTGTTAATTTTATTCATCATCCAATCCCTCAAGGGGGCATCTAGGGCTCATCCATTGCCTTCTAAGGCATTAGCCAAGGCTTTAATGACTTTTCATTCTTTGAGAATATGTTATTATTCTTGTCTCTTGCAACTCCTTCCCAAATAGGAGAAAACTATAGACACCCCATTTTGGCCATAACTGTGTTCCAACCAAACTTTAAATTGGTTTTTGCCAAATAGTGTAAATTAAGCGTAGGAATCACTAGGTGTCCCAATTTCATTTGCACATCAGATATTAGTACCTAGAATCATGTTGAGGCATCCCTATTTAGGGTATTATCCTGTACACAATAGTAACCTCTCACAGATTCATCTCTAGTCAATGTTTGACCTAGTAAATTGATAGATTGACCTTTGAATCCATTAAGTGAGGCACTTAAATAATTCTTAAAATTTAAAAATGCTAAGCAAAATGAATTAACTAAACAAATAAAATTAAATGCTTAAGTGAAATTTCCATGTTCAATTAGTGAATATTAATTTTATAAAAATAAAATTCCACTAAAATTAAGGTCATGATGATGTCATCATCCCAAAAGTCAAGGAATTGAGAATATGCCCATTAAAGTTTTAAATTCAGAAATGGAGAGCCATGGTTAGTAAATGAGATCTCTATCCCAAATAATAATTGCTTGTCCCCTCCTAAACTCAACTAAGGTTAAACTAAATGTAACCACAGTTAAATCTAACCTAATTGCACTTAGGTTAGATTTAGTTTGGAAGGGTATAAATACAAGGCCTTGTCCATTGTTCAAACAAGTATTTTTGTTTAATATTACTATGCAGGAATTTATTCAAGAGAGCTCTTTTGTGTAATGTTATAATGTTCAATTTTTGAGAGACAAAGCATTCTTGTAATGTTATAATGTTCAATTTTTGAGAGACAAAGCATTCTTGTAATGTTATAATGCAAAATTATTGATAAATTGGTACATCTTGTTAAAGCCAAGCTAAACATTGCCAAGGTGACAAGGAACACCATTGTCAAAGACTCTTTGAGCACAGGACTGAGCACATTCCTCCATGGCCAACATATAACTCTTTCTCTCAAAGAAGATAAAGATTACTCATTTTGTCTTCCATTATTAGTTACTTGCATTGTTCTCTTTCTCCTTGAGTGTGTTATGTTTGAGGTGTTATATTTTTAGTGTGTTTTTATAGGGATTTATCGTATTAACACTTGACTAACTCCTCTCTTAGATTCTCATTTTACATAATGGATATAGTATCTTAAATAAATGTAATACTTTTCTTCAATAAATGATTGAAAGGATGGTATTTATCGGCCAACTACAAAATGAAGTGTTTAATAGACTAAAGTTTTCACTACAAACTACATAGCTGCTTCAAAGTATAAGGTGGTGGCATCTCAGTAATGGATTGAACCCTTGAAGGATCAACTTCAATGCCTCAATGAGAGAAAATAAATACTTATATTTTGCCTAAATTAATACCAAAGATGCACTTCTTGTGATTAAGTCAAACCTTGTACTCATGAAGCCATTCAAATATCATTTGTAGTATGATTGGATGATCTACATGGGTCTTAGATTTATCCAATATGTCATTCACATAATCTTTGACAATATCATGGATCATATCATGAAATATAACAATCATGTCCCTTTGGTATGTTGTCTTAGCATTTTTTAGGTCAAACGACATGTGTTGATAGCAAAATGTTCCCCAAGGAGTGATGAATATTATTTTGTGTTCATCTTCTGGTGCAATTTTGATTTAGTTATATCCTAAAATCCATCCATGAGGGAAAGCATTTCATAATCGAATGTGGAGTCAATAATCATGTTGATATTCATTAGAAGAAAGTCATCCTTCAGATAGACCTTGTTGATATCTCATAAATCAATGCAGATTTTGATCCTTTCTAGTTTTTTACTAATAGGTACAATGTTTGAGATCCACTTTGAATAGTCGATTAGTTTGATGCATCTCACTTCCAAGAGTTTTTCTAACTCTTTCTTGACTAATACAACAATAGAAGGATGCATTTTATTTAGTTTCTACTTAGTAGGCTTGACACCAAGATGTACAACAAGATGTTGTACAATCAAGGTAGGGTCTAAACTTGGCATGTCTGAATAGGCCAATGCAGATATGTCAACAAAATCCTTGAGAAGGGATGTAAACACTTCACATTAGTCCTTAGTGAGGGTCACGCCTAATTTTATCCACTTTGGGTCTTCTAGAGTCCCAATGTTGACTTGTATAGTATACTCTACAAGGAGAGTGGAGTTATATTCTAAAATAGTTTGCAAGGATGTAAATTGGTCAGCAATGGAAAATTCCTCTAGTCGATCTAGTTATTCAAGTTCTCTTAAACAAGATGAACATAAATCTCTTAATTATAGAAAAGGCCACATAACAAACACTGTAGAACATTCTTGAACAATTTGATAAAAATCATGTTGTTCCTTTGTATTTATCTCAAACCCAAAGGAAAATATGTTGTTGGTGGTCTCCCAAAATTTATTGGAAAAAGAGTGTACATCCCTATCTAGTGGTGCCTGAAACAAGTTTTCACCAAAAGATCAACCTTTTTCTTGACTTTTACCTTGGTCCAAAAGTGCCTCAAAGAGGTTTTCACTTTGGTACCTCAATGGTTTGTTCTTTTATTTTTGGATAAGGGTGTTCACTCACTCTCTAAAATAGGTTGCATGATCTAGTTTGATAGAGAACCCTTTTATAGTCTCCCAAAGGAACAATATCTCTCAAGCCCTAAAAATCACAAAAGGACTCATCATTCTCAAACTTATCTAAAAGAACTATGGATTCTTGTTGGTCCCAATCTATTAGTTGAGGATGATAAAGGGTAAGTGGGGAATGTCAGATTAATGTCATGATGGTATAAATGGTAAATGGGTCGAATAAGTTGGTACTAGCCAGGTCTTAGTATATGCTATGATTGGACTCTACTTTGTTGTTGACATCATTGTCACTAGTCATTGGTGTAGGAACTTGAATGAGATATATGGGGTCACCAATAGATGGTTTAAATACCGGACCATGAGTTCTTTTCTATTTGGTCATAGAAATGAGCTCAATAGTACCATGTTGATTTTCCCCCAGGCTTATAACTTCATAAGCACAGTTATTGATAATATTTTTAGGGATGGGATATTTTTTACTTCAGTAGAAATCAGCCAACTTGTCATTATATAACCAAGAATAATCATTGGCAAGTGGGTCTTTTTATTGGCTAGTGGTTACTATGAAAATAATAGGTGTTGGGATATGAAGCTTTCATTTTCCCTTTCATTGTCATTCCATACAAATTGGCTTTGATTTAGGCCTTCCATAAGACTTGGGATTATATATAAGCTTATGGAAGGTGTCATGGGTAAAATACTCTCCTGAACCATTGTTCGAAATGGTAAAATAATTAGACATTTCAATAAGAGGTGCATGTGAAGCTGAGGCAAGGCTATCAAGGTCTATGCAATTGGTCTCTAACAATTAAAAAATTATATCCTTATCTTTGTCCTTCTTTGATAGTAGGTCTAGACCAAAATGGTTATTATAACTTTCATATTCAACCTCCAAATGGTTGTAGTGTTCATATGGATGTAAATCTCCATGGATAATTACCTCCATCCCAGAATGAGGAAAATTGATACACTAGTGCAAGTTTGAAGGTATTGCATGGATTTTGTGTATACAGGATCTACCCAAAAGCAAATTGTATGATAAATCTAGGTCTAACATATGGCAAAGTGTGTTTTGGGTCAAAGGCCCAATGATCACTAGCAAACTAATGGTTCTTTGAGATTCTCGCTCTTCATTTTCATAGGCCTTGATATTAATAGTCTTTGGTTGAAGGTCAGCTAATGTATATCCCAGATAATTAATTAACTTTGGAGACATAATATTTAGGCCCAATCCATGTCTATGAGGAAATGTCTAACTTTGTGCTGCATGATTACAACTTCAATGTATAATGGGTTATTATGGAGAGGGCCAAAGGATGACATATCACTTTGGTTGAAGGTGAACTATTATCCTAGGGCTATGTGTCCAACCAAAACTTTAAATTTGTTTGACATAAAGTCAGTGGGCACCTGGAATTAGCCTAGGAGTTCTATAAGGATATTCTTGTGGATGGTAGACATACGTAACAAATCTAGAATTGAGTTTTATGTGGGTGTCTTGTGGATTTTTTCTACAATATCATATGTTTTTCCTTAACAATGGTAATTGGATTACTCCTATCTAGCATAGTGGGTTGGAATAGTTCATTAGTAGGGGGTTACAGGCCTAGGAAGGTGTCTTTAGATCGTCGAGTTATGATTACATAATTTGGATTGGGTACATAACTGTCATGACTAGAAAATGATGGAGATAGGCCAAAGAGGGTAATTTTTTATTATTGGTGCACTTGGTTATGGTCATGAGGCAATGAAGGGTTACTGATATAAGGCCCTAAGATGGTAATCCTTGATTATGTTGTGTTTGGATGTGTTCACAAGTCAAAGAAGGATTACTGGCATTGATAGGCTGATGGGCATTGTTAGGTAATGGTCTTGGTCTATTGATATTCAGTCTAGTATTGATGGTAATGGTAGAAACATGACCTCCCACAATATGACCTGCAACTTTATTTTAGTTATGTGCAACTGCGTGATAGGTATTTTGTTATTAGGGTCATTCTAGCCTTAGTTCTATCCATTTTGTGGTTGACGGTGTTGGTGATGTTTTTATTATTGTTGTTGCTATTGTTATGGTCTTCGTTATTGTTGTGTTTGATTAGTATTGTTATGTTTTGGAAAAGTATTTTGGTAGATACCTAGGTTTTGATTGGAATTAGATGCTCTATTATCCAACTAGATCTCTCCATTTTCAAACATATTATTAATAAGGTGATTAAATTGCACACAACAATGTTAAAAATTCCCATGAACACAATGGTATTCATAGAAATCATGCTCTTTATACCAATCTAGATAAGGTACTACTTATAAAAAGTGTTTTAGTATTGGCCAATTAATCATATTGGTCATGGCTAATTTGTGAAACACTACTTCAATAGGCTCATCAAGGTCACTAAAGACTATAAGATTGGGTCTTCTTCTTGGAGGAGGAATTTGCAAAATTGGTGGTTGTAGCATTTGAGGAGCTAGCCTAGGTTGAGGCATAGACTGTGTTTGTTGAATAGGCTAAATTTGTGGGAGAGGTTGAGTAGATGATGTTTGCACCTTTTTAACTTGATGCAAATCTGTGAATCCATTACCAAAAACATTCTTGTTGTAGTTGTATGACTTAGGTTTTTCTTAGATATTAGTTTGAATGGATGAAGACATTTTTGCTTGGACTAGACTAGGGCTCTGACTTGGGCCTAAATTTTGGTTTTGGCTCTGGTTTTGGTTTGAAGAAGATACCTGAATAATAGATTTATTAATAATGGATTTTTCAATATGTATACTTTTTTCAATGATTTCCTTGAATGTGTGAGAACACTGAAGCTCCAATTGATAGGATATTTTGCTATAATTTTTTTTGGTAAACACAACTACCAATTATTTATCTAGTAGACTATGCGTGAAGTGACTAGCAAGTGCTCTCCATCACTATAAGTAACTCACAAAGCTCTCACCAACTTTATGCTTGATCTGACTCAAATCAACTACTGAGATCTCATGTTTGAGATTGTAGGAGAAATGTTATACAAACTTATCCAAAAGATCATCAAAGTTAGATACCGAATTATTTGACAAATTAAGAATCCACTTCAAATCCTATCTAATTAGACTTCGAGGAAAAAGAAGAAGGTAGATGTCACTATAGGCTATTCGCTAGCAAGTGATAAAAAACTATTTTAAATGCTCTCTAGGGTCCACTTTACTCTTGTATTTTTCAAAATTTGATGGCTCATAACCTAGATAAAATGGTATTTGGAGATACTCCATGTTAAATGGATATGAACACACATCATCCAATTTGAAATTCTGAGTCTACCTTCTCATTTAAATGGTTGTAATTGCATCCTTCATCTGTTTCAGTTCTTGAGCCAATAAACTTGATGGAAAAGTTGGTTATGGTTGTGGTTGGATGATCAAAGGTGGATTACTTTGACCAAGATATATTAGAGGAATGGATTATTATGGGATGTTAGTTTGATGGACCAATAGACCAGGCATATGCATTCGTACATGAGGATTAGGCTATTGATACTGCAGGCATTGTTGGTAAATATTGTGGTTTAGATTCAAAATATGGCTTTGGCTCTGAGGGAATTACGGTTGTGATGACAGTATGTGGCTTTGTGGAAGGTATTGTGCCTATTGCATTTGAGGAAGAACTTGTTGCTGACTAATCAAACATGATAGTATAAATGGTACATGTTGTTGACTAAGGCCCTATCTTTGAATATGTGGCACATGTTGGGTAAAAGACAACTATTTCCTAATAGGTACTTATTGGATGTTGACACTTATTTGTTAAATAAACACCTATTGTGAACTAGATGTTCATTAGGTGTTTGCAATTTTTCATTGACCAATAGGAACATGTTGTTGACTAGACAATGTATGTGATTATTGAGGTGCATTGGTCTGCATCTATTGAGGTGAAACTTTTATTGCTCCCTATTGAGGTGGAACATTTGTTTCCACCTATTGAGGTGGCGTAGTGTTTTACCTTTGTTGAGGTGGTAAATTGGTATGTGTTTATGGTCACGAAATATTAGTTATCACTTGTTGTGGTAGGGTAACATTCACCATTTGTTGAGATAAAATATTGGGTAACACCTTATTACTTATCCCTTGCTATATCATTTTTAAAGAAGTAGTTGGTTGAGTGGGAGTAACCTACTATGGTTTGTAAGTAGGAATTCCTTCCCCCTATTGTTGTGAACTACTCATGGTATTGGTAAGATGTACTTTTTGTTGTGGATTATTTTGTGGTGCATTTAATCCACCTTGGCCCAAATTAGGAAATACTTACGTGTTATCCACTACGTTTGGTACATGGTCCTAAGTCAACGCCATAGTCACTTATTCAATGAATGGGACATTAAACATGTTATCTAGTCAATTACTTTTGGAAAATGGGTCCACACATGGATTAATATGACCCAACAAATCAATTGGCACTCCTGCTAAAGGAGTTAGTTTTATAAATGGGGTATTCGATATGGCCATAACATTAAAATTATGTGCTAAATTAAGAAAAAATTGATACATTGGATGCATTTGCATGAATTGGTTTGCCATGGGGCCCTTTCCTATTACAAGCACAAGTATATCTTGGTTTGACATTAGCACGAGTACCTGATGGTAACTATTATAAGCTTGTTTGATAGGTCTTGTATAAGGTACATTACAAGGCACTTTATCTAGACTAGGTAGATTTTCATGAGGACATATCTCATAAACTTGGATCCTACCTCTATGAATCTAACAAAAAACCTCATCCTTGTTTTCAATCAAGTGATGATAGATCAAGTACGGGTCATAGCTTGATGGCATGGTAACAGAGTAAGGTTGTTATTAGACTTGTTTGATAGCAGATAGCACATTAACAAGGTATTGAGTTGTCTCTTCTTGCTCCTGCCCTAGATAGCAGATAGCAGCTAGTAGATACATTTGGACAAGGCAATGCTAGGTCTTGAAAAAAATAAAGATCTAAATGGGAATAAATAATTGAGGTCTAAAACAAATGACCTTTAACTCTATTCAAAAGAGGCACAAAGGGTAAAACAACTAATTAGATAGAGGCAAGGACAAAATAAACTCAAAACTAGTCTAATAAAGGTACTAATTTGCCCAAAGGTGATTATAATCAATGGCAAAGGTAACACAAAAGCTCAAAACTTGTGTAGGGAAAAGGTATTAATTTGTCCAAAGGCAGTTATAATTAGTGGTAAAAATATTTACACAAGGTAGAGTAATTATACATTGTGTCAAAAGGATAACAATGATTTACCCAAAGGTGGTTATAATCATCTAACATGAAAAACAAGTGTAGACCCAGAAAAAAAAATTGATCTAAAACAAGAACTCGAAAACAATCTAAACTAAGCCAAATAATTTGAAACACTTTGACTCAATCTTGGCACATGGATTTTTAAAACAAACTTGACGTATAAAGCATTCACTCTAGGCACATGCCTAAAACTAATTGGGAAAGTCAATCTCAAGTAATCAAAATAAGAGCAATGAGTAAAGCATTCAAGCCCATAGTTTTAAGCATTTTTGGCACATTATTTTTTTGGGGGAGAAAGCTCAATGGTTGGCTTATATTCCCTTTATATGGAACTTCTTTAGAACTATAGTTTTATTTTGACTATAGAAATCTAGGAATTTAATGATTTTCAATAATGAAGAACCATCTTCACAGTTTTCAATTAATGACAAAAGGTGATTGTTATCTCTTCGACTCATGCAAATCCAATCTCAAGTTTAGAAGGTGGTGCTTGAGTGTTAAAACTTTTAGGATTTGTGCAATCATTGGGGGAGTGTTCCTTACACTATGGCCTGCATCCCCCAAGACCAATCACCTCATGGATTCCCTCCTCTAGTGAATAGTGGTCGATGTAGTTGCTCTCTTAGTCGTAGTTGCTTCTCCACTCAATTGGGATGATTGGAGTCTTATGCTGCCACATGGGAACTCCGTCATTGCCCCGTCACAATGAATCTTGTATGTGCTACCCTTCTTATTGGGGCATCATTATTTGGTTGCACCTCTTGAAACTAGTTAGGATAATTGGACTTGGTGCATGATCCTCCTTCCTTTGAGACTTTCACTTGGAGCATCTAGCCTCCCAAAGATTATCCACCTCCACTTCCTTTCGGGGTTAGGACATGTAACTGAAAATTTTCATTTTTTATGTAACCTTGTGATCTCTAGGTTTTCATGTATAATTGATAGTTTTTTGTTTTGAGCCATATCCTCTCATCGATATAGAATTTGAGATGTTCATACCAATGGGCCACTTTATTATTATAACTATTTCTATATTTTTATTATTTTTTATTAATAATAAATATAATAATACGTTCCAATAGCAATGTAAGTAATGAGTGAACATACAAATATTTGATGTCACCACACTAAAATGCGATTGGGTAATTGACAACAAACTTACCAACTTTATAAACTTTTCTACATATAAACGGAGCACCCCTTCGAAGTATATTTAATACAGTCCAAACTCTAGAAAGTATACGAGTGATAACCATTTAGTGATCATAAAGCTAATCGTCATTTCATGACACTTAAAAAATATAAAATTGTTGGTAAAGGAAGAACAAGAGTAAAAATCCGAAGATAGGAGGAATCGAAGCGTGATCCTTACCTTTCATTCATTGAATGTATATATGTCGTTAGCTCGATCCTCACCATTATTTTGCCTCCACGAGGTCTATACTGGACCTTGTGTATGTATCACTGTATATCTACACGGTCGTGCTTGTGGTCCACAAAAAATATGTGTTAGACAAGTAAATTTAGACCAGTCAAAGCCAAAGCCTGCAATTGTTTTCATGGCTTAAATGCTTGGAAGAGAGAATACATATAATCCGACAAACATTGGACAGTGATGAGACATGGGAACAGGTTTCATGGGATAAAACAATAAATCAGACGCGAGCTTTCATTCAGTTTCTGCGTCATATGTCGAAAAACTTTCCACGAAAAAAGAAGAAAAAAGAGCTGTTGTTTCGTGCGCTTCACTTCAGTTGGACTGCAGTATTTCTCTTCATTTCGTGCACTTCACTTCAGTTGGACTGCAGTATTTGTCAAGCGGTGTGAGGGCAGAATTGACATGTCGCCAAAGAAATGTTTAAATAATGATGATCTTTCCAGTGTAAATATTAGGAGTTGATCCAATGATTTCTTTTTACATCGACGGGTAAGCATAATACTTCCTTTGCTAGCTTAGGAATTGCTACAAAGCTAAAAGTTACGTTACAAGGGGTGTAATTTTATGTTTTTAGTAAAGTGGGATTTAAATTAGTAAGTGTATTTAATTTAAAATTTATATGGAGTATTAGTGAGGTCAAAGGGCATGACGATAGACTCATAATGGCCATCATGAGTTCAAAAAATATCTTCGTAATATCATAATCCTTGATGCATATTTAATGATACTTTGATCGTAATTTGATTTTCATGCAATTTGTCTAGTCGCTCATCAATCACCAAAATAACAAACTTGTCCTTGATATTGAGTTTGTTGAGAGTGCATACGTTGAGATCTTTTCCTTTAGTTTATCATGACTTATCCTAGTCACATGCCTAAGAGAATAAGTAGTCCAATAAGCTAGCATGGTGGAATATCATGTGAGAAATGACCTCGAGAGCAAGTTTAATGAGGGTCACACCTGCTTGAGCTAGTGAACACTATCAAGGATCCACCCAAAATACTTCAAGAATATCATCCCATTCGACATCAAATTTGAGCTAGTTAATGGAATCTCAAAGCAATGTTCCTCATTATAAACATCCATGTAGAAGGAGAGTTTACTTTGAGTTTGATTGGAGGATTCTTCCTTGGGGAAATGTTCCGACATATATAGTTCCTCTTCAAGGATGTTTTTTTGGATATAACCATGAACAAGGAGGTTATTGCTCTTATTTTCTTGTTGATGTTCAGATTCCAAAACATGCCGTTTTCTCTTGTTAGGATCACATTTAATTATTTCAACTTCCAGATTAGTTTTTTATTAGCCGCTTTGGAGAACATCTTGGTCACCGGTGCCTAGGGTTGTACATCTTTCTTCCCCCTCTTCACCAATGAGACTCTCAATGTTCACTTGTGTATCGTTATGTGTAGGCTATTCTTGATGCTCTGAGGATTCCATCTTTGACTCAAGGGTGGCTTCCTTTTGGACCTTTTGGGTAGGTTCCCTCTCCTATAGTGCCTCAAGATTCACCGCCCTTTGTTCAGATACCCTAATATTTGACAAAAAATTCTCTTGTCTTGAAGGAACAACTATCTATTGGGTGGTATTGGGGCCCTCTTGTTCTTGTACTACAAGCATCCCTTGGACTCTTGGTGGTGATGGGGCAGTACTTTACCTCTTAGGTTGCTCCTCTTATGCACTCCTAGTGGCATCATGCCTTGGCCTCTTCTCTTTTCTTCACTGCCTTATTTCATCTATTGTTTCTAGTGGAAGGGGAAGGGTTTCTCTAGTGGCCTCGTGACTTCCTGAATCCTTTTTATTGGTATTTAGCATGTAATACAACACATGAATGTGGTCTCCCACAATAACATGGTGTGTGTTGATATCGATGTTATCCAATTCATTCTTTTCCCTATAGTCCTTTCATGGGTAGACATATAATTATCAAAGAGTATGAGTCTTATCGTCAAACTTTTAAACATCAATGTGCACCTTCTCTGCATCAGGAATGCGATTTGTAAAATTCTTGAAGTACTTGGAATTTAAAGCATAAGGTAACTTGAGCCACCCTGATAAGTTATATGTGTGCTCTATCCAAAGGCAAACACTTGAATAATGTTGCATAATAACAAATTGAGCTTGAGTCCCCATCTGCATAGGCAACTCTTTAGGTATGCACCATTCATTTCCAAAGGCTTCCTTCATCCCTTCAAAGAATCCTTTCATTTTCAGCTTATGGGAGGGGCGGATGGCACTTGGGTAGGTGAACCATTTGAACCATTGTACAAGCGACTTGTTCTCTAGTAGGTAAACCCACTTCAATTCCTTACTAGCATACTTTAAAAAACCAATCTCATCAAACACTAGTAAAATTAGAATCATGCCCCAAGGAAAATTATGATTGGGAAAGTGATGGGCCTTCTGAGCATGCACTTCAATCCTTTCATCAAATTACTAGGAGTAATATTACTTTTTCTCCTAGGTCATCTAGCTTACCACTTAGAGGTGCAACATATCAACTTCTTTCCATCTATCCACACCCTCAAGCTTAGTCATAGCCAAGCACACAACTACCTGAATGGCAAGATATTGAAGGCTAGAAATGTACATGCCATGGCCCTCCTTTTTGTACTTTAATACCACTACCATATTTTTAATTGCCTCTTGGTCCTCCAAATCCACATTAAAGTCAATGCCCAAACATTTTAACCCTGTTACCTTACCGATCCATTGGGTAGTGATTCACATCTTGCACCTTGCAAAGTAAAAATAGTCCTCACAGATAAGCGGGACCAAAAATATTATTGCTCCCATGTGATTCACAAAATAAGGCAAATGGTAAAGCTGGAACACTCTAGCATCATTCAGTAGATTAAATATCATGAGTTCATAAGTGACCTCATTTTTGATGTTATAGTGCTCAATTTTATAGTCATGCTACAAGTCTCCCTCCTTTCCAGGTTAATGGTGATTGTAGTCAAAAACTTGATAAGGGGAAACCTTAGACTCCCAAATGTCAGTGTGTACAACCGACTTGGGGTATTACATTTCTTTAATTAAAATAGGGGTGGTTGTGGTGTTGTAGCCTTATTCTTACTCATGTGCACCATCTTTGGTTCCTTCCTAATGTATGTCTCTTCTACTCATTGTGCTAGGTTTTATTCTTCCACGATGGATTCATTAGAAACTTCTTCCTATATAAAAACAAGATGTCCTCCTCCACCCTCATACTCTTCCTCTTCATGAATTACTAGCAAAGGCTCACTTCTCATGGCCTTCCATTTTAACTTGATCACCCCCAGGGTGCTCAAAGGTTGACACACAGTCACTCGACTCTCTGAAATGAATACACGTTTCTTGCCCTAAACTTCCTCAACTTTTGTATTTCATGTTCCTTTAATGGTATATTTTGATACCTATAACCTGCAACTCTATCCAAAGTATTCCCACAGTCACAATTCCACTCTTTTCTTTTTCTCATGATCTTCATCTCACTTCCTAACTTTAAATTTATCATTGCAATTTGATGGAAGGACCCTCTGGTGGCTTGAAAATGCTTCACTCAAGCTCTACAAATTTGAAAGTTTTCAACACTAAAGTTTAAAAATGAGGACCCTTAAACCTTATATAGCCTTGACAACTTGCTTACATTTATTCTCCCATGCCTTCATCACTTTGATCATTAATGCTCCAAATGGAATGCCATGAAATAAACCTAATCAAAAGGTGCACGAATAATGCTATGCTTTATTAGAAAATAAACCAAAATCTTAAACTAAGCTAGTGGCATATGTGTTATTGACAAAATTGAAGTATTACATAGAATGGTAGGGTCGAAGCCAACTACCATTAAAATGGCTTGGAATAAATTAGCCAATATAACTATCATAACTTACATGCGCATGTGGGATGAGTGATATGAATGATAAATGCACATCATAATGTATGCAAAGTTTACTAAAGTGGCACGCAAAGTTGGAATTGAAACCAACACATGCATACCATGAGAGAAAGTTTTATTTTTGAGATGTCGATCATGCTAATATTTCTAATTTTACTTTTCAACTCCTTGAATCCAATTTACAAGAAAAAATATTTCATATAACTATAATAAATCATCTAGGAATGCTTTTATAGATTATTCATCATCTAATATTCTAATGTACATGATATGTGAAGAGGGAACAAAGAACCCCACTGGTAGAACTGCTTTAGTGCGAAAGACAAGATGAAAAGGTGTGCTCATTTTCAATATTTTATATGTGGTTTGAAATGCCCATAAGGCTATAGAAACTTGATCATCCTAGTTAGTGTGATTGATATTACAAATCTTTATCAATGTATAACCCAAGATTTTATTAAAAGTTTTAGTAGTGTCGTTAGCTTGAGGGTGGTATGGAGTGGTCTTATGGTGCACAATCATGAACTTGGTTAATAAGATGTGTATTATCTTATTTAGGAAGTGAGTGCCATGATCACTTGTTAAACTTAAAGGGCATCCATACCTTGTGATGACATTTTACCAAAGGAACCTAATGACAATCATAATAGTACAATCATATGTAGGTGTTAATTTAGCCCAGTGTGTGAGATAATATGATGTTGTTATGATGTAGTACATATTGATTCATCTTATAGCAAGGATAATAGACCTAATAAAATCAACAAAACATTTCTCAAAGGGTTCATGATAAAGTATTATATGAAGAGGCATAACATCCCTTCGGTTTGGTTTACCTACGTGTTGAAAAATATCACATTGGATTCCATAATCTTTGGCATCTTTGAATAAGGTGGGTCACTGCAAGATATCTAGGATAACCTTTCATGTTTTTTCATGATCAACATAATATCCTCAAGATCACCCTCATGAACCTTTTGAAAGACTTCTATGTGCTCATGCTACATTATGCACCATCGTAACACTTCATCTCAGCCAAGCTTGTACAAGTCTCTACCAATAAGATGGAAAGGTGTTGCATATACAACAAGTTGATTTTTCTCTTGGGTGATAAGAGGGTATGTCATTGAACCTATTGTAAGAAAATAAATTATTTACTCTAATTCTTCAGGCATGTGAAGAACTTGAAAATTTTGTACATCAGGCAAGTCATATTCAATTGTTTGCACTGGTTCACCAAATTTAATATGTGATAGATGGTCAAGACCAAAATTAACCTTGGTAGGTTTCACTACCACATAGAATTGTAATTCCTAGAAGAGAATAATCCACCTATAAATTCATCCATGTAACATTGGTTAATTCATAAGGTACTTGAATTACTCATTATTGATAAAGAAGGTGAATAGAGTGGCCCACAAGTATTGGCATAACTTGTGGAGTGCATACACCATGTATAATGCTTTTCATTATATAGTGGATTAATTTCTTTCAGTCGGTGTTAGCTTGTAACTAGTAAAATATATAATATGGCCAAGATTCCCTTCCCCAGGTTGTGAAAAAAATTTGCCTATCACCATGCTAGAAGCATTGACATCTACATGAAATGGTGTTATCAAGTCTAGGAAGTGGAGGATGGGTGCAATTACCAATTTCTCCTTCAAGGCCTCGAATGCTTGTTGATGTCTTTTATTCCATATAAAGAGGCCATTCTATTTCAACAATTCTTCTAACAAATATGTGATGTTAACATAACTACAAATGAACTTACGATAATAGCCTATATGACTAGGGAAGGCATGGACCTCATGTTGAGTTGAGTGGCTTGAGTTGAGAGTTGAAAAATAACCACAATCTTGGCCAGATCCATGAGTATTCCATCCCAATAAATTATATGCCCTGACGGGATCTCAAAAGGTGGGGAAAAGATGCACATTTTTAGGTTCAAGGAAATATTAAGTCACCAACAAAACTCAAGCATCAGTTGCAAATTAGCAAAATGATCATGCACTAAACTATATGCAGTCCAATAATCTAGATACACTTGAAGGAACTTGTAGATGAAAATTTTAAAATCTTCCACCAAAACGTGAGAGAAGAGTACTAGTGTGTTTTTTTAATCTAAATGGCATAACATTATATGTAAATGACCTCCATTCAGTGGTAAAAGTGGGTTTTACCTTATCTTCCTTAGTAATTTGTACCTGATGATAGCCTAATAATCCATTAGTGAAGGTATAATTTTCACATCAAGTGACACCTAAAATTTTCACCATGAATGGCATTTGGAATGGGGCAGTGACACACACAACATTGAGTTATCTATAATATACACAAATGCAGATTTAGCCATCCTTATTGATGATAATTATCACGGGGTTAACCCGTTCAGATTCATTAATGGAAGTGATAACCCAGACATGTAACATGCCATCAATTTCCTCTTTAACATGTACACATAAATTAGGATTCATTTTATATGGTCACTTCATGATCGATCAAGTACCCTCAAATAATTTGATATGTATTTTTCCTAATGATGGATGTAATATTTTCATCTTTGTGAAGTTACATGGGAAAATGTCCTAATACTCCTATATAAGTTTAAATTTTTTGGCTAATTCTACTTCAGACCAATAATTTCCCATAATGGCCATTTTGGGTGTGTCATCCATCCTAATATTGTACTAAACTATTTGGGGTGGCTTAGAATATGGTTTCTACTTGGACTACATATTATCTCTAACATCAAGGGCCTCATATTATATAGGAAAGTTTAAGTGGTCGAATACTAGCTATGGTAGATCGGTGCTAGTACCCTCATTAACTTGATATACAACCTTTTGCTTACCCTTTCATATTTTCTCCCTATGGTCATATTCTAAGTGGGAGTTAGGCTCCAAACAAGCCCTTACATGATTATCAAGTTCTTAGAAGATGGCCAAATTATCCTTAATCATGCCATGCATGGTTCATATTCTATCTTCAACTAGTGCAATATCACCTACTACTACTTGACATACCGTGTTTGATGTACTCCCAGGTATCCATATCTCTATGCATTTCTTGATGAATATACCATACTCTAGCCCAATCATGTAAAGTTCCCTAAAATTCATGAACCCATTTTAGGTAAAAATGTCTCATCAACAGTCTAAAGACTCTCATAGGCAGCTATATGGTCATCTAGGGAATCAAAATGATTATAACTAAGTGTGGTGTGAACATGATTATCATGGTGAAAATGATGATGTAGCACATAACTATCCCCATGTGAAAAACTTTTATTGATGAGTATCTCACTAACGAGTAACTATCAATTAAAGTATAGTAGGTAACACAAGCATACATTCATCTTCAAAAACATAGTACTCCTCCAACTGTTGTAAGTATTCTTGAAGCTCAATTTGACCATGAAACCTAGGTGCCTCATCCAACTAAAAGGGTGGTTCATTTATTATTCATCCACCCATGAGTCGAATAGACTTATAGAACTTAACAACCAAACAATTATTTTTTGGCCAGTTATTACACAACCCCATCTTGTTAGGTCATATTTTCTATGTGCCTAATGTTCACAAGCATTGTAGGTGGTATCAAAGATGGATTGCATGTCTCCCCATTGAAGAAAACCATAAAAATTAGGATCTACATATTGATTTCCTTATGTCATGATGTTATAAATATGGTTGAGGTCCTTGTCAACATCAATTATATCTTAAAAAGGGGGCCTTGAATAGTATTGAGAGGAATGACCACATGTTGGGTGTCATTCTCAAAGTTGATGTAACACTTCTTGAAATGCACATTAGAATTATTGGAATATAACCATAGTAAACCCAATAGAGCTATAAAATCATCAACTTTGGCTAGCTCAATTAATTCAATCACTTTTAAATAGGATACCCATGATATTGATGGTGGCATCCTTGATAATGCCTATAGGCACTACTCGAGTCTTAGTGGCCATGAATAGAATGTGCGAGGAAGGTTGAAGAGTGGGACTTCCCATTTCCCTCCAAGAATCCTTTGTGAGAACATTGAATTCTACACTGGTGTCCACCAATTTATCTCACATCATCTAACTGTCAATAGATACATTCACAATGACCTCTTTATCACATTCAAGATTGTTTTGGATACAAGTCTCTTATCATCGTGCATGGTTCAAATGACGATTTATCAAAGTTCTAGCCATTTATTGTTGTATCTAATTCTTAAGGAGTGAGATGATGTTCTCACTAAGAAGAAGGTTGCAGAGTTCCCAAAATTCATCCTACTTAGAGTCTATTGAGATAATCTCTGTTTGCATCTTATCATGCATCGTAACATCCTTCTCCTTCAAAAAATCAATTTTGCCTTGTAGTTCACATACCAAGGATATCATGTCATGTAACACTTATTTTTGTTTTTTAGCATTGAGGTAGTGTTAATCATGAGGTTATTCACACTAAACCTTCTCATTAGGTGGATTTGAAGCTGGTTGGGAATGAGCACCACTTTGTGTCATAATATTGACCTTAGGTCTAGCTAGTGGGTTGGTAGGGTATGGTCTCCATTGAACACTTGTATTTTTTAGCAACATGAATCATTATAGTGCCATTCTCATTGTATTCCTTGGTGATAGCCACACATAAGTCGTGGCATTATTCCAGATGATGTTTATTCTTACAAAAGGTGTAAGTTGGGTAGACTAAGAAGTTGTGCTGATAGTGATCTAGAGATGTAAACTTGTAATAGGTCCTAGGTGGAAAATGACCACCCCCACATCCATTTCCATATCCTCAACCCTAAAAAGATCAACATTTACTAGCCTCTTGATTATTATCAACATAAGTTTAGTAAGTTCTTATGCGTGCTTCATGATGACTCAAAAATCATTAGTATCATGTGTGTATGCATCACATATTTTATAGTATAATGATACTTTATCCTGGGTAGCATGCTTGAGAAAAGGATAACTTATTACATCATGAAACTCATAGCATATCTTGCAAGACTCTTTTGTTATGATGCAAACATTCCTTTGAGGATAGCTTTCCTATTAAGACCTTCAACTTCATAGTCAACACACCATAGGTTGTCAAATGTATTTGAGAATTATTAGTCATTAGCTTCTCTAGATGATAAGCCATAGTAGCAATATAAGCCTTCGTAAAGGGCCTGATCCCCATATCTATACCTCCCATAACTTTAGTGTGAAGAGAAGCATATATTACCTCACATAGGTTGGTAAAGGTCTTTTGGGATAGAGCTCGATGAAAAGGAAGTAACAAGCTTCCCATAAACCATTGAACATGTTGTGTCAGGTTAATCTCAAATGATAGTTTTGAAAGAAGCATTTTGAAACATGCATCATACTTGCACATAGTCTCAATGAAATTTTGTTTGATATCCTTTAAGGTAGTGATACTCTATTAATCAAACTATGGGATGTCAAACTCTTAGAAAAATGTAGTTTTCAATAATTCATAATTCACAACTTTTGGGGGTCAAATTTACGATACCATTTGTGCATGTGATCCAACAAAATAGTGGAAAATTGAGTATCCTTTCATTATAAATAAGTGATATCCCACACTCACCAAATGAGTTCACACTTAACAACACGTTTTGTCACATTTTCAACACCTTGATATTTAGGGAGATAAAGCGTCGTCTCGTAGTATATACCATAGGTGCACTTGGTGGTTGTGGTGGACCTTGTGGTTCTAATACAATACCTCCTAAAACCATTGGTGGAGTTCCGTTAGTGCCTCCAAAATTGATGCCTAATCATCTTCCAATAGAACCATCACTGGTACATTTTACTACACCTCCTACAACAATAGGTGCTCCAAAAATAGCAGGTGATGAGGAAGGTTGATTTGACATGGTTGGGCATGAAGTTTGCCCATTATTTATATTAGGTCCAATTTGCATTCCAAGGTGATATATATGTTGTATTTGCAATGGAAAATTAAATTTTAAAGGTAAATTACTATGCTAAACTTGTCCTCCCAAAGATTCCTCTACTGGCTTGGCTTCAGATTCTTCATTGTCAGTATCCCAATTTCTTACAAAAATTCATCAAACTCAAATGAATAAACATGCACTATGGTGGGGGAATTGGATCTATCTAGATTGGGTTCTACTATTAGTGCTTGTCCTACTTATTTTGTGCATACTTACACCATTAAAGGGAACACACTCATAGTTAGGGGGTACTCATTATTCCTTTTTACTCTCTTACGAATTCCCATAGCACTTCCAATATCCTCTCATTTATGCCTAGGACCATTCCCTCTCATAGCCCTATGTTTTGAATCATCACACTTTTTCTTTCATAATTCTTGTTACCTGACTTCCATTCTAAACTCCCAATCTCATTCCAATGTATACACCTCCATTTCCCCACCAGTCACAGTGCTCATGTGTGATAGAGTTTAGTTATCCATAGGAAAGTTCTCAAGCCTAGAATTAACCATAATTTTTTTAGTCTCTAAAGTGAATTTTTTGATATACCTTATGTGTAGCTCTCTTAAGAAGTTGAACCATGCTTCTTCTAGGCAAGAATATATAGAGATAGTGTATTCCAAAATTTAAATTTTAAGCATTCCCTTTCATTAGACATCTACTACTCGTGTCCACGAAGTTTACAACTTGGCCAAGAGCATCTAACACTCTACTGACCAGGAAGCCTTCCACCCATAGTTTATTGAATAGTTTTTTGCATATGCTGAAAGCTAAGCATGTAAGTGCTTAGTTAATTTTACAAAGAATGTTTCATACAGAGAATCATATAAATTTTTCTCTACCCATATACATGCAAAAACTCCTAGTTCAAGATACTGTAGCGTAAAGTTTTCTTCTATTGTACCATTTTAGTACTCGATATTCTCCAAAGAAAGTTGCTTGAGCATTTTTATACCATCATAATAATAAGTAGAATTGGTCCTGACAATAGAACCAAAATGTTGGGATATTTTCCTTTAGTTTATCATGACTTATCCAAGTTGCATGCCTAAAATAATAGGTAATTAAATGAGCTAGTGCACTGACATATCACACAATAAATGATCTTGTGCACTCACCTAAAACACATAGTTTAAGACCTATTCCCATTTGTTCTGTCTCATAGTGGTGTATGAATTGATCTCTCTATACTAGGGTGCTTGAATAAGCACATAGTTCTAGCCAAAAACATCATATTATAGCTAATCATAATAATTCTCTCATTCCATACTTAAATTATTCATCACAAAAAATGATAGGTGAAAATTAAGAAAATGAGTAGTGTTACCATTAATTACATAACAAGATTACAAAAGGTATTTCAAAAACACAAGTATTCTATCTCATTACATATCAAGATCACCATACATAGGTCATAATGCATATCAAGATCATGACTACGCTCAAGAATATAATTACCAATTACCTTCCTAAGTAAAACTAGGGGGTATTTATATATGGTTTTACCCTAACTATTTTGTTATAATATTAATAATAAACCAATGTCTTGTTAATTACCAATCCCAGTATATACCCTCTCTATGATAGATATCTATTATCATGTTCCTATCTTCTCATGAATCAATGTTATATTCATGCTTGATTATTCTCCTCTGATGCTCGTACGAACTGCTTCCTAACCATCTCTACTATCTGCACCCTAGTCCAAGTCATATGCTATCATACGAGTCTTTTAGCCTTGGTTACTTGTGTTTTCTACATCCTTGTTCCTCGTGACTTGCTTCTCCCATTTCAAGGCCATTTGTGCTATGTCTCTCCCATTTTTTGTCTCACTTACATGCCTTTATCTTCCAAGTTATTTCCAAAAAGTACTTTGAATAAACCAATACAAAATTTGGGGTCCAACAATGGTTGTCAACACAAAGGTGCCAAGACCCATATTTTTTTGTACTAAAAATATAGGATAAGAGTAAGGACTAATGCTGGGCCTAATGGCTCCAACTTATAATAAGTCTTGCACCTTATTTTTATTTCATTCCTCTATAGGAATTAATATCGGTAAGGGAAAATGTTTGGAGGCACACTTTCTAAAATTAGTTTAATCACATTATCTTTACGATATTATGGGGGTAACCCTTTAGGTTCCTCAAAAATAATTTCATGTTTTGACAAGATTTCCTATAATTATGGTGGGTGGTTAGAATTTATGGATTCATTAAATTGGATGGTGTAAAGTTTGGAAACAATCCTATGAGATGCTTTTTTAGCAAAATTTTCCATGCGATGAGATTTAATGACACTTTTAGATCTTGGTGTGAGGCCTCTTAATGTGTGATTTTAGTACTTATTATTGAATTGAATCCATATCTCTAAAAATTACTACAGGATAGGGCCTAGTGTCTGAAGTCACTTTGCTCCTAAAACTATGTCCCAACTTCATATAGGCAAAATAAACGTGTCTGATTTCAAATTACAATCCCCCATTAAAATGCATACATTATGACATTTGCCCTTAACAGGTAATGTTCTTCCATTCACAATCATAATTTCAAAAATTGTACAAGGATAAACATAACAATCAACATGTTTGGCTAGCGTATGGTCAATGAAGTTATGTGTATTTCTAGAATCAATGAGAATATTTAGGGGATGTTTCTTAAAATACCAACCAACCACTTTTATATGTAACTAGAGATTTTAAAAAAAAAAAAAAAATGTAACCTTGTGATCTCTAGGTTATCATGTGTAGCTATCAATTTTTTTTATTTTGAAATGTGTTCTCTCACTAATGTGGAGTTTGAGTCATTCATACAAACCATCTAATTTATTGTTATAACCATTCTTGTATTTTTATTATTTTTTGTTAATAATAAATATAGTGATACGCTCTAATAGTAATGTAAGTACTGAGTGAACATGTAGATGCTTAATGTCACCATACTAAAATGTGATTGGTCTATCAGCAACAGATGTGACAACTTTATAAGATTTTCTACACATGAATGGAGTACCCTTTTAGAGTATTTTTAGTATGGTCTAAACTCTAAAATGTATACCTATTTGGAGTACAAAATAAAACTAGTAACTATTTAGTTATCATAAAGCTAATCATCATTTCATAACACTTATATAAAATATAAAATTATAGGTAAAGAAATAACAAGATTAAAAATTCAAGGGTTGGAGGAATCAAAGCGTCTACCTTACCTTTCATTAATTGGATGTATATATGTCATTAGCTTGATCCTCACAATTATTTTACCTCTACGAGGCCTATTCTATACCTTGTGTATATATGATTGCATGTGTATGTCATCCATTTGTTTCTTTTCACAAGGTTGAACTCTTGATGATTTCATGACATTTCAATTGGCAATGATACAAAAAAAGAAAGATGTCAACATTTCATTCGAAAGTCTTGACAATTTATGGGCCATATTACATGAAATTAAGTCGTTTACATCAATTCTATTATACCAATTCAAGTCATTTACATCAAATAAAATGAAATGCATAGACATCTCAATTAGAAGTCTTAATAATGCATGACCCATATTACATCTAAGTCAAGTCAATTGATGACTCTGAGTCATGTGAAAAGAAACAAAAACTATTGATTATGACATTTAATATATGTGATACCATATGAAAAAATCTCACTTTTACTCTACTTATGGTCCCTAAGACCATGTCAAAACTAGGTCCATGCATTCTTTATCATATTCAAGTAAGAACATTATTCCAAGCTTTAGGTGGACACATCATTATCATTGATTCAATACCCATGTCTGATTATATCTATTCCCTCTTTTAAGCATTTAAACCATTAAAAAAATTGTAGGCTTTGGATTTGATTGGTCTAAATACTTTTCTAACACATATGTATTATGGAACATAATGTACATAAGGCATGACTGTGTTGAAATTTTCATAGAGTGATATGTACACAAGGTCCAGAATAGGCCTCATGGAGGAAAATTAATTAAGAGGATCAAGCTAATGACATATATACATCCCACGAATGAAAGGTAGGGCACATGCTGTAATTCCTCTGACCTTTGGATTTTACTCATGTTCTTTATTTACAATGAGTTTTATATTTTATATAAGTGTTATGAAATGATGATTAACTTTATGACCATTAAATGGTTACTAGTTATTTATTTCTAGATTTTAGATCGTATAAGATATAATTTAAAGGGACACTGTATACATAGGTTGAAAATTTTATAAAGATGACACATTTGTTCTAGATTGACCGATGACATTTTAGTATGGTAAAATAAAATGTTAGCTTACTCACTCAATAATTACATTATTATTGGATCACATCACTATATCTATAATTAATAATAAATAATAAGACAAGGATGGTTACAGCAATAAAGCGGTCAGTTGTTATACATGACCCAAACTCCATGGCCAACGAAATGACATGACTCATTAAAAAATTATTGTCTACCCATAGCAACCCAAAGATCACAATGATACATAAAAAATATAAAAAACACAAAAAATTAAGCATAAGGAGCACCGTTAGAAGGAGGTGGAAGTGGATCATCCTTGGGAGGCTAGGCACTCCAAGTGAAAGACTCAATTAAAGGAAGATTGGCTGCCAGAAAACCATTTTAACTAATTTTAGAGGGGAGAAAATAAATAATGATACCCCAATTAGAAGGTAGGTTAACAAAGCTACAAACTTGACCACCACTTGCATAGGAGATCTCCATCATGATGGGCTAATGATGTACTTTTCGTGTTATGGCAACAAACTCCAACCAAATCTTTGGATGGGATCCAACATGAGGAGTAGTAGAAATTATAGATTGTATATCCAAGAGAGGTTAGTGAATCCATTAGTGAACATAATTAAAATAAACTTGAAGAACTAATATCTCAAACCTAATCCCTAGGTTGAAATATATGGAAAATAAGCAAGAAATGCACATTAGAAGACAAAAACAAATAATTATACCCTCTTAAATTATTTGATTGAGAACCAGTCTTAAGAGATTGAGCTCATCTTGTAGGCTATGGAGTCTTTGGTCATGCTTGATTTTGTGCACGAGAAACACCTTTCTTTGTCTACACTTGATTCTTAGCTTACCTTGGCTCTAGCATGAGAATTGGTTGAAGTGACGACTTTGAGATTTGAAAGAGCTTCATTACCTTACTTGATCATTGTGAAAGAGTGTGTAGACCCTTTCATTTTTATATATGGCAAATGATGGTGTACCACTGATCTTGAGATGAAGATCAAGGGCCTAAGATCAGTCCTCCATTATCATAAATGAAAAAGATGGAATGTGGAATAAAAAGGATGGAGTATGTAAGAGAGGTGTAAGATATTCAAATGATGACCCCTTTATGTGTGTAAGTAAGGTGTAAAACCTTGTCTTGAGTGTGTAAGTGAAGTGCAAGATCCTCGGTTGACTTGACTGGAGGCCTCCACCCATTCCTTATAAGTTTAATATGTATAAAAGATTAAATCAAATTTAATTATTTATTTAAAAATTAAAAACAATGAAAATAAAAGTTTGGAAATATAATTTATTGTTAAAAATGATGGGTATATATTTACCTAGATTTGATAGCACAAATCAATTAAACATAAATAAATAGAAATTAATCCAAAAAAATAGAGTAAATAAAGAACCTTCTCATAATAGTTTTGAGGATGTTTGTAGGTGCTACTCTTATAATGAGTATGGTTTTATATATTAGATATGTTAAAACTTGTTTGATGACCGTGTTCATTAGATTTAAGGCTGCAAAAATTTTGTTGGTTTTCTTCAACTTTACTCTAATTACTCAAAAAGTACAATTCTTTCTCTTTATTTTAATTGGTCAATATTGGAAAATATGTTTCAAGACTTGTGTTGTACTTAATTTTTCAATATTTGAAATCCTAAAAAAAAATATTGGAAAATATGTTTCAAGATTTGTGTTGTACTTAATTTGAGTTTTATTAAGTCTTTAGACAATATACATTATGAAAAATAACACTTAAATATTTTTATTAATTTATTAGCAATAAAAAATTAGTGTAATGCAATGTGTCACTAACATGAAATTTAATACTTGATAAATGATTTAATGTTGGTTTGATTTCTCTAAAATACTTGTAGATATTCAATAAATTTTAATGAATAATAAATTGAACAAGGATAAACATAACAATCAACATGTTTGGATAGCGTATGATCAATGAATTTATGTGTATTTCTAGAATCAATTAGAATATTTAGGGGATGTTTCTTAAAATACCAACCAACCACTTTTATGTGTAACTAGAGATTTTTGTTTTTTATTTTTTTAAAATGCAACCTTGTGATCTCTAGGTTATCATGTGTAGCTATCAGTTTTTTCTTTTGAGTTGTGTTATCTCACTAATGTGGAGTTTGAGTCATTCATACAAACCATCTGATTTATTTTTATAAGCCTTCTTGTATTTTTATTATTTTTGGTTAATAATAAATATAGTGATGTGCTCCAATAGTAATGAAGTACTGAGTGAACATGTAGATGTTTAATGTCACCACACTAAAATGTGATTGGTATATCAACAACAGATGTGACAACTTTACATGGTTTTCCACACATGAATGGAGTACCCTTTTAGAGTAATTTTAGTAAGGTCCAAACTCTGAAATTTATGCCTATTTGGAGTACAAAATAAAACTAGTAACTATTTAGTTATCATAAAGCTAATCATCATTTCATAACACTTATATAAAATATAAAATTATAGGTAAATAAATAACAAGATTAAAAATTCAAGGGTTGGAGGAATCAGAGCATCTACCTTACCTTTCATTAATTGGATGTATATGTCATTAGCTTGATCCTCACAATTATTTTACCTCTACGAGGCCTATTCTATACCCTGTGTATATATGATTGCATGTGTATGTCATCCATTTGTTTCTTTTCACAGGGTTGAAATCTTCATGATTTCATGACATTTCAATAGGTAATGATGTAGAAAATGAAAGATGTCAACATTTCATTTGGAAGTCTTAACAATTTATGGGCCATCTTACACAAATTTAAGTGATTTACATCAATTTTATTATACCAATTCAAGTCAATTACATCAAATAAAATGAAATACATAGACATTTCAATTAGAAGTCTTAATAATGCATGGCCCATGTTACATCCAAGTCAAGTCAATTGATGACTCTGAGTCATGTGAAAAGAAACAAAAACTACTGATTATGACATTTAATATATGTGATACCATACAAAAAAATTGCACTTTTGCTCTACTTATGGTCCCCAAGACCATGTTAAAACTAGGTCCATGGATTCTTTGTCATATTCAAGTAAGAACATTGTTCCAAGCTTTAGGTGGACACCTCATTATCATTCATTCAATACCCATGTCTTATCGATGTCCAACATTTGTCTGATTATATGTATTCCCTCTTTTAAGCATTTAAACCATTTAAAAAAGTGTAGGCTTTGGATTTGATTGGTCTAAATACTTTTCTAACACATATGTATTATGGAACATAATGTATAGAAGGCATGAATGTGTTGACATTTTCATAGAGTGATATATACACAAGGTCTAGAATAGGCCTCATAGAGGAAAATTAATTAAGAGGATCAAGCTAATGACATATATACATACCATGAATGAAAGGTAGGGAACATGCTCTAATTCCTCTGACCTTTAGATTTTTACTCATATTCTTTCTTTACAATGAATTTTATATTTTATAGAAGTGTTATGAAATGATGATTAACTTTATGACCATTAAATGGTTACTAGTTATTTCTTTCTAGATTTTAGACCATACAAGATATAATTTAAAGGGACATTGCATTCATAATTTGAAAAATTTATAAAGATGACACATTTATATTCTAGATTAACCAATCACATTTTAATATGGTTAAATAAAATGTTAGCCTACTCACTCAATACTTAAATTATTATTGGAACACATCACTATATCTATTATTAATAATAAATAATAAGGCATTGATGGTTACAACAATAAAGTGGTCAGTTGGTATACATGACCCAAACTCCATGCCAGCAAAATGACATGACTCAAAATAAATAATTATTGTCTACGCATAGAAACCCAAAGATCACAATGTTACATAAAAAATATAAAAAAAACAAAAAAATAAGCATAAGGAGCACCATTATAAGGAGGTGGAAGTGGATCATGCTTAGGAGGCTACGCACTCCAAGTGAAAGACTCAATTAAAGGAGGATTGGCCGACACAAAACCATATTAAATAATTTTAGAGGGGGAAAAAGAAATAATGCTACCCCAACCAGAAGGTAGGTTAACAAAGCTACAAACTTGACCACCACTTGCATATGGGATCTCCATCATGATGGGTTAATGATGTACTTTTCATGTTATGGCAACAAACTCCAACCAAGTCTTTGGAGGGGATCCAACATGAGGAGTAGTATAAATTATAGATTGGATATCCAAGAGAGGTTACCCGATCCATTAGTGAACATAATTAAAATAAACTTGAAGAAATAATATCTCAAGCCTAATCCTTAGGTTGAGCTATATGGAAAGCAAGTAATAAATTCACATTAGAAGACAAAAACAAATGTTTATACCCTCTTAAATTATTTGCTTGAGAACCAGTCTTAAGAGCTTTAGCTCAACTTTTAGGCTATGGAGTCTTTGGTAATGCTTGATTTTGTGCATGAGAAACACCTTTCTTTGTCTACACTTGATTCTTAGCTTACCTTGGCTTTGGCATGAGAATTGGTTGAAGTGACGACTTTGAGATTTGGAAGAGCTTCATTACCTTACTTGATCATTGTGAAAGAGTGTGTAGACCCTTTCATTTATAGATTTGGCAAATCATGGTGGACCATTCATCTTGATATGAAGATCGAGGGCCTAAGATCAGTCCTCCATTCTCATAAATGAGAAATATGGAGTGTGGAATAAAAAGGATGCAGTATGTAAGAGGTTTGTAAGATATTCAAATGATGAACCCTTTATGTGTGTAAGTAAGGTATAAGAACTTGTCTTGAGTGTGTAAGTGAAGTGTAAAATATGTCATAACCTTTGTTTACTTACCCATTTTTTCCTTGTTATGTCATCTATTTATGAGGAAATATTCTAATTTTGAATTTAGAAAAATAAGATAATTCTAAATCCATAGATTTTCTTATTAGAAGAATGATTAGGTTTGATTAGTAGGATTATTCAGTAATTAAAGGAATAGTGATTTTGTTAAGGTTAAATTTTTTTAATAGAAAACATAATTAGAATTGACACAAAATGTCTAATTTTAAGTGTCTACAAACATGAGTGGCCATAAATATTTTGGTATAAACTTACACTTTACCATTTAAAAAGAGGGGTATAGAAATCTAATATGAAACCTTCTTTTCCACTCTAAATCAATAACATAATGTTATAGATGTGAAGGAGAACTATCAAAAGCCAATGAACACCAAATAAATAAATCAATTTCTTATTTTCTTTTAATATAATATTTTAAAATTAATGTTGAAACTTAATAATATATGAAAATAGCACATTTCTATTAATTGAATAAATTTTCATGAAAATAATAGAGCTAAGTGATTATAATAAATTCGTCCATAATAAATATTAATAATTATAGAGGAATTAATAAAACATTTTTATATTCTCTCTCTTCATATTAATTTATTAGTTTAGGATGACATACACCAAAAAAAAATTTGCCAAAAAAAGGTTGATTTTTACATTATATTACAATAATTAATTATTAATTTTAAAGACAAGCTTTGAACATTAATGTCAATTCTAATCGACACCTCAATTTCATAATGATATGTTATGAATAAATGGCAATATATATTTCCATAAATATTTAATGGGCTCTACTAGCTAAAGTTTCTTTAGGGAAGGGTTGGAGGCCTCCACCCCTGCCTCACAAGTTTTTTATGTATAAAAGATTAAATCAAATTTAATTAATTATTTAAAAAATAAAAATAATAAAAATGAAAGTTTGGAAATATAATTTATTGTTAAAAGTGATGGGTAGATATTTACCAAGATTTGATAGCACAAATCAATTAAAAATAAATAAATAAAAATTAATCCAAAAAAATAAAGTAAACAAAGAACCTTCTCATAATTGTTTTGAGGATGTTTGTAGGTGCTGCTCTTATAATGGGTATGGTTTTAGATGTTAGGCATGTTAAAACTTGTTTGATGACTATGTTCATTATATTTAAGGTTGCAAAAATTTTGTTAATTTTATTCAACTTCACTTTAATTATTCAAAAAGTACAATTTTTTCTCTTTATTTTAATTGGTCAATAATATATGAAATCCCGAGAAAAAAATATTGGGAAATATGTTTCAAGACTTGTGTTGTATTTAATTTGATTTTTATTAGGTCTTTAGACAATATACATTATGAAAAATAACACTTCAATACTTGTATTAATTTATTAGCAATAAAAAAATAGTGTAATGTAATGTGTCACTAACATGAAATTTAATACTTGATGAATGATTGAATGCTGGCTTGATTTCTTTAAAATACTTGTAAATATTCAATAAATTTTAGTGAATAATAATAAAATTCTCTAACTTTTAATTAATTCTTCTTGATTTTATGAGATATTTAAATACATTAAGATATATGTGTATTTATAGATAGTTTGAATTAAAATTAAGATTTTATTGGCATTTATACGATATTAAAAAATATAAAATATTAAAGAAAATGGAACTACAAACCATGGGACATCCTTAATTAACAAAAAACACTTGACATGAATCATCCCTCAAAACTTGGCCAATTGCTCTTGGCTTCAAGTCCTAAATTTGGGAAATAATCATCTCACGGGAGGGATACCGCATGAGTTGGGTAAGCTTAACAAACTCTCCTCATTAGTTGTTCGAAGGAATAGACTGAAAGGATTATTCCCTCCTTCAATAGGAAATTGTTCAAAATTACAAGTTCTTGATTTGGGGCACAACTCATTTGAAGTCCATATACCAAACTTGATTGGGCATCTTTCAAATCTAAGAGTATTCTTGTAGAAATAGGTCAACTAATGAAGCTCTAGATCTTGCTTCTTTCTTCCAATCATTTCTCAAGTTTAATTCCACACACCATTGTATGAGATGAATGAAGGCTTTGACTGTGTGAAAACTAGCATATAGGTGATTATATATCAAAATTTTAAATATCTATCTCTTTTTTTATATACAAAACATAAATAAATATTATTTTGAATTAAATTTATGTGAAGTATATTTATATTGATAGATGTTTTTACAATAGTATTTAGGAGAGTTGGTTAAGATATGTAATAATATGAGAATGTTAATATTTAATTATTTGAAAATTGACATTATAAAAAAATAAATAAATTAATTTAATTAACAAATGTGATTGTTTAAAAAAATAAAAAATATATGAATACAAATAAATTTAAAAAAAATATATAAAGTACCTCAAGAGAAATAAAAATTAAAGAAGAGTAAATTACAAATTTTTTACATTTGATATATAATAATAATAATAATAATAATAATAATAATAATAATAATAATAATAATAATAATAATAATAATAATGATGATGATGATGATGATGGAGAATCATTACATTTTAATTTTGATATTTTAAAGATTACTTCTTTTCTCATTGTTTTTCTTGGACAAACTTCCCTCATTACTTTTAGTTTGAAATTGCTTCACTGATTAAAAAATATTATCACATCATAATAAATAATTAATATACACATAATTATAATTAATTTTTATATTTTACCACATCATATTTATAATAAATAAATAATGTATAGTTTTTATTATATATATATATATATATATATATATATATATATATATATATATATATATATATATATATATATATATAAAGCGTAATATATTTATAAATAATCATAATAATAAAATTTTAAAAATAATTGATTATAAATATAGATTTTATCACATCATATTTACAAATAATTATAACAATAAAATTATTAATTTTTTTTAATCATATTATAAAAAATAAATAGATAATACTTTTATTATATATTACTACAATATATTGTATTGAATTGTGAATATCTGAGAATGATATATTGGTATATTTTACATAAATTTATCCGTAATCAAGTTAGAAAAAATTATAATTTCAAAATACATTTCAATAAGATCAAATTTATAAATACTAAATAGTTATATATATTTTTCAACCAATTAATCATTAGTTTATTTAATATAATAATATAATATATATTTTTTATGAAGGAGAATATTTTTTTTACATACAATTTTTATGTTTATATTTTTAACAAATAAATCTGACATTATACAATATAACTATGAAGTAAACTTATTAATAAATTTGATTCTCTTTTTAAAATAAAAAATATTTTTAAAATGTTAAAAGCCATTAAAAAAATATATCCAACCTAAGGTAAAGGCAGAAACCCTTTTGTAGTGCGAACCTTCCTATGAATTTTCTAAAATAAAAGATTCTCATGGAAATACACTGGTATAAAGTGTATTAACCTTTTTTTTAATGGAAAATTCACTTCATATAATTTAATATAAAATTTATAGTACAACATTAATCATACAAAAAAAGATGGAAAAGTCACATCTCGAAGTTAAATTGAGTTAAGATAGTCTCAGGAGAAACCAAAGTTCAAAAAAGGCCACAACTCAACTGATAACTATAGTTAAACTAACTCAAGTGTACATTAATAAAAAAAGATAATGAAATAATACAAAAAAGAAAGAAATAACAAAGAAGTTTCTACCAACATGATGGTCGATAAAGGAGGTGGAGGTGGAGGTGGAGGTAGAGGGTTCTAAAGCTTTCCTCTCTAACAATCCTAATTTGGGGGATCTTCATCAACTAGGAAGGGGTTCTAACCAATCATCTTTGCAAAAAATATTCTCATGTCTAGGTATACATGGATATCGATGATCAAATTTCCAAGTCTTTATGGATAATAAAAAAATTTCCATGAAAAACATGACCCATAATATGTAAAAAAAGTGTATTTTTGTTTCACATCAAACATACCCTTTTCTTGGTATTACCCATTTATTCATGTTAGTTGACTTCACTTGGTGAGATGGTCAACTAGTGGCAAATTGAAATGTCACCAAAAAATGTTCACACAATGATCACCTTTCTACCTACAATTTGTCCCATGTGAATATTAGACAATCCAATGATTTATTTTTACATCGTTGGGTAATCATACTCATTAGGTATGTGCTAATTCTTCAAGTGCTTGCTTAATACTTCCAATAAGATAATATTAAAAGTTTCTACAAAGATAAAATTTACGTCATAAGGGGTGTAATTTTATGTTTTTAGTAAAGCAGGGTTTTGTCAAGTGAAAGAGTGTAAATTGGTAAGTGTACCTCATTCAAAATTTATGATCGTTGACCTCATCTTAACTTTTGTGCACAAAATACTAAGAAATAATAATATATTATTTTTAATGTAAGTTATGATAGAAAATGAGGTGTTGTTCTTCTTCATACAACATGTGGACCAATAATTTTTTTCAAACATAATACATGGAAAACTGGATGGATCTTGGAGGAGGAGGGAAAATCCAACTTATATACTACTTATATACTAGAGAACAATCTTGGAAAACACTTTATAAAGACCATAAAACTTTGGTTTAAGTTTTTGATGACCTTTTAATGTCAAAGAGGACTAGTTATAAGGTTGGAACTAGATAAAATCCATGTCGCCAACATCAAAATCACATTTTGAGTGGTGTTGATCGATAAGTTATTTTAATGGTTCTAAGCTAGATGGAGGTTAGCTTTGAGATTTTGAATGATAATTGCACATGTGTGGAGTGTGGCATCAAATCCATATACCTTGGAGATAAATATAAAGTATGTTTGAAGAGAAGGTGGTGGATGACCATAAACAACCTCATATGGGGTCATCTTGGTGGCAATGTGGTATGTAGAGTTGTAACATCATTCAACAAGTGGTAACCATTTGAACCAGTGAGTCTTTTTATTTGAGGCTAAACAATATAGATAGGTCTCTAGGTATTTGTTGACAATTTATGTTTGACATGGATTAGTTTGAAGATGGAAGGTAAAACTCATTATAAGTTGGGTGCCATATATGTGGAAAGATTCCTTCCCTAAATAACTAGTAAAACTGGAATCATGGTCACACACAATTGAGGAAGGTAGCCAATGGAGGTGGAAAATCTAATCTTGAAAGTTTTGAGAAATAATGGAATAGTAAAAGGATGGTTGAGGATGTAAAAATGAGGATATTTGGAGAGCCAATCCACCACCATGAGAATCACGTATTTACTGCTTGACTTGGGTAGTCCCTCAACAAAGTTCATGGAAATATTTGACCATACCTTGGTAAGGATAGGCAAGGTTTGGACCATTCCTAGGGTTGTGATAATTTCCCCTTTGTTGCATTGGTACATTTCACATTCTACCATAAATGTTTGATGTCATGTTTAGTGCATTACCAAAAACAAATTAGCAATCCTTTCGTAGGTTTTTAAAAAATATGATTAGCTTGCTGATGGAGAGGTATGCAACTGGAATAGAATTGTTTGTCTTAGTGTTGATTGGGGTGCCAATACCAAATATTCTTTGTGCCTTATATAATGACTATCCAAAGAGTAATTTTGTTGATAGGCAAGGTTAGTGGTCACTTATTGAATGATTTATTAAATTTAGGTGTCATAAGACCATTATTATAATGCTTGATGCACCAAATATGGCATGGGAAAGGATAACATACACAAGGTTGTTTATTCTTCATACTTGTAAGATAACACATATGTGACGATATTTCCTTTAACCTTGTTGTAGTTAATCTCATAGTCATAGCCCATTAATTTGGTTACCCATTTTATTGCTCAGGTGAAGAGACTCTTTGATCTAAGAAGTATTTGAGGATATGGTGATTATTTTTGATGCATAAGTGATTCCTGACTAGGTATGGGAACCACTTGTTGATGGCATGGAGTATAACTAGTATCTCTTTCTCATACGTGGACACAAGCAAAGTTTTTCCATGTAAGTCCCTTGTTGATGAATGTGAGGGGTTAAACATCATATATTAGAATGGCTCCAATGCCACTTTTAGAGGCATCAATTTTGATGATAAATGGTTTTGAGAAGTCAGGCATATCTATAATAGGTGTAGTACACATTGCATTCTTGATAAGTTTGAAGGCTTGTTTCCTACATCAAACCATTGAAAGTCAAATATTTTAACATTGTGATGAGTGGAGTGACAATTATTCCATAGTCATAGAAAATATCTATATAATACCTTGTAATTCCCAAAAGGATGTGAAGGATCTTGATTTATTTGAGTTCAAACCAATATTTCATAGCCTTAATGTTTTTAGGATCCACTTTGATGCTTTCCTAAGAGATGATGTGTCTAAGATACTCAATTTCCTTTTGGCCAAACCCAAACTTGGACCATTTGGTACATAAGTAGTTATTATAAAGAACTCGAAAGGTATGGTCCAAATGTCTCAAATTATCATCTATTTACATCTATAGACAAAAATGCCATCAAAGAAAACTAGTATCAAATTGTGTAGAAATGGCCAAAAGATCTTGCTCATTAAGCCTTGAAAGGTCGATGGAGAATTATTGAGGCCAAAGGGAATGATGATAAACTCATAAAGGCCATTAGGATTTCAAAATACTCTCTTGGTAATATCATCTTCCTTGATGCATATATGATGATACCTTGATCACAAGTTGATCTTCATGTAATGCATCTAGTCACTCATCAATCCCTATAATAAGAAAGTTGTCTTTGATACTGAGTTTGTTAAGAGCATGGATGTTGGGATTTTTTATTTTAGTTTAGAATGACTTATCCTAATCTCACACCTAAGAGAATAAGTAGTCTAATGAGCTAGCACGTTATAATATCATGCAAGAAATGATCTTGTGTGCTCACCTAAAGCACGTAGCTTAAGACTGGTTCTCATTAGTTCTATCATGTGGTGGTGTATGAATTGATATCTCTATACTAGATTTCTTGAATAGGCACATATTTCTAATCATAAACATAATAGTATAGCTAATTCTAACAATCCACTCATTTTATACCTAAGCTATTCATCACAAAAAAAGATAGGTGTAAATTGAGAAAATGAGTACTATTACCATTGATTTCATAATAAGTTTACAAAATGTATTTTATAAACATAAGTATTCTATCTCATTACATATCAAAATCACAAATAAGCTCAAGATTACAATTAACAATTACCTTCCTAAGTAAAACTATGGGGTATTAATACATGGTTTTACCCTAACTATTATGTTATAATATTAATATGAAAATGATGACTTTCCAATGACTAGTTCCCCTATATACCCTCTCTATGTTAGATATATGTTTCCATGTTCTTATCTTTTCACAAACTGGTGCTAGATTCATGCTTGACTATTCTCCTCAGATGCTCATGTGAACTGCTTTGTAACCGTCTCTACTTTTTGTGCCCTTGTCCAAGTCATATGCTATTGTCCAAGTCTTACATCCTTAGTTCCTCCATGTTTTTTGCATCCTTTTTCGTCATGACTTGATTCTCCTATACCAAGGCCTTATGTACTATGTATCTCTCATGCCTTGACTCACATTCATGCCTCTATCTTTTTGTGTTGTTTCCAAAAAGTACTTAGAACAAATCAATATAAAATATAGGCTCCAACATCAACTCCCACTAAGCCAACACTTGTAATAGGTCCTAGGTGAAAAAACACCACCCCAACATCTATTGCCATGTCCTCAAACCTAGTAACATCGACCATCGCTAGCCTCCTAATTATTAGCAACATAAGTTTAGCTAGTTCATCTCATGTGTGTTTCATGAATATCATTGATGACCTGGTAGTCATTATTATATTATGTGTACGCATCACATATTTTATAGTATAGTGACATTTTAGCCTAGGTAGTGTGCTGGAGAAAAGGACAACTTCCTACATCATGATCATCCTAACATATATCACTAGATTGTTTTGTTATGTTACAAACATTGCTTCAAAGATAGTTATTCCTGTTATGACCTTCAACTTTATAGTCAATACCCCATAGGCCATTGCATTTCTCTTGAGTATTAATGGCTATTAGCTTCTTCAGTTAAGAATTCATAACAACAATATGAGCCTCCATAAAGGTGATGATCCCCATATCTTTACTTTCCATAGCTTTAGCACGAAGAGCAATTTCTAGTACCTCACATAGGTCGATAAAGGTCTTTTAGGATAGATCTTGATAAAAAGTGTAATTTCAAGTACCTCACATAGGTCGATAAAGGTCTTTTGGGATAGATCTTGATAAAAAGTGTTACTTATAAATTTCACCCTAAGTTTTATAACCTTTAAATCCATGGATTATGTGGTTATAATTTGATTATTATTTATTTGATTTGAGCTTTATGACATATAAAAGTTATGGGATAGTGATATGCTTATTTGTTTATATGATGGATTAATTATGTGATAGTTTTTCTTTCTTATTTTGTACATTGTGGATGTGTGTTTGTTAGTTATGCATCATTAGTTTTTGATATATATGATGACTTAGACTAACTACCTACTTGTCATGATGTTGATATAGGATTGATCCTTCCCTCAAAGCATGATAGAGGGAAGGCATCATCAGAGAGGATGGCATAGATGGAATGATTAGGGGATGATAGAGGAACTGCTAGCAACCTAACACACACCATAATATAATAACTTGTTAACTCTTTGTTTGATTTAGATAGTTAGTTGTTTTTGAGTAATAATATACTTCTATTATGATCATGTTTTCAATTCATGCTTATGATGATCTAAATTATGTTATTTTATGTATTATTATAGTGCATAGATTTACTCATACAATGTTGTTTTATGATCATATAGTCGATGCTTACACTAAACTAGTTGCCTAACACAATGACTAGTTTAAATGATATTCATTGTCTTGATTTAAAGTTTATGAAATAGTCAAGGCATAAAAATAAGTCTATGATTAAATATGAATAATCTATTTACTTTGGTATTTGATTTAAAATAGTTAATGTTGTTATTTTAAACATGCACTTGTGGATGCTCCATGGCACAGGGGAGCTTGGTTGTGGGGCACTGATCATGAAGGCCTGGCAGAGGGAACAAGAGTCTAAAGTGATAGTTATGGAAGTATTATCGTGAAACTGCATGCATGAGCATCGATTATCTCATTGAAATTATGGGAACATCCCCAAGGCATGGGACCCTTTTTCTCTTTGGTATGATCCTCCATAGTATGCTAAATTCCATATATTCTAAGTGCACCAGGTTTTAGACCAATGCATAGGACTAAAGATCATAAAGGTAAACTAATGATAATCTAATCCTAGAATCTTGAGGGAAAAGGGAGGGATAAGGTAAGAAAATATTGAAATTAAAAGGTGATGCACCTAGAATAGAGTGAGTGCTCCTACTACCATAAGCATAGTGCAAACCTTTGAGAATAAGACAACATCATAGTTTCCTCCAAGTCACTCCAAATGCATAAGTGTTTCACATAGAGGCATGTAAACACAATACAACTTTGAGAAGGATGAAATTTATCCACAGACAAAGCCTATGTAGACCTTGGTGTATATAGGATATGACCTGTAAGTGAACTCTGAGTTTAATGAGGAGGTGCTGGGAATGGAAGATGATGAGAGGGGTGAAAAATACCCATAGACAAAGATACATAAACACAAAATAACACACATATCATCAAAATAACATAAAGAGGTAAACTTAATTCTTGTTAGTCTGTAAGATTTAGCTAATACAAGTGCTCATGGAGGGAAAATTTTAGTAGTGTGAGGTTGTTGGAAATATCTCAACCCTTTTACAATGTAAATCCAAGATTTTATAGTGAATCAAGCCTATTTTAAAATAAATTTGCCACTTTAGGTGGTGGATATATCATTAAATTCTTTTGTAGTTTTGTGGCTATGCTTCTTGAAGTCTATCTGGAGACTAGATCTAAAGTTGGTGGTAGGAAATTTTTTGGATACATGTGCATAGGGGAATGGAATATTTTGCTAATAGAGTCATAGAGTGGTGTGTACTCAAGTCCCAAAGTTTGATATCCACTTATTCATTTAATTATTTTGGCAACACCTCGATCCCCTCTCAACCACTTCCAAATAATTTATTTATATTTGACAACTACTCGACACATGGTGCCTTGGTGGGCTCTCGAAGGAGTCTCTTGGATTTTTAGGTAAGAGTAGTACAGATGTGATATGTGGAATACTAGTGCTACTTAGACTTCCTACACCAAACTCTTTTTTTATCTGCTTAGAACTTGGGGGTCTTGCATCTTGAATTCATTCACCTTCTGACTTGCATGCCATAAAATCATGTGCATGAGTATGTATTGAAAGTTTTATATAGGTGCAAGTCATCACTTCTTTACTACATAGACTTACACCTTCATCTTAAGCTCACATGTAGATGGAAAGTGTTTGTGCTTACTTTACATAGAATGCTTGGGTCCTCACAACTGCCATATATATCTCTGTAACCCTTTGAAAGCCTTACACTGACTCAAGGGTGAGTTAAAGCGTCAACACTTTTAGCAACCTTTACGAGATGTTGGCTTACTAAGTAGGAATCCAATAGCCTTTGAGTGATCCATTAGCCACAGAGTCCTTGTAACTTTTGGATTTATAAAGAATTGATATTCACCTAACAAAACAAGAATTGCACTAAAGATGCTTAGAGGAAAAGACCTAAACTAAATAAACATTGTGCACAAGCACTTGGAAGAATTAAAACTACTATAAAACAAGGCATTTGAGTTGATTTAGGGAAATGAGAAGCATATACTCTACTTATTTACATATATATACAACATTAAATGGATATAGTTCTTAAGATGAATCTAATTAACTGGGATAGGCAACTCTTCTCCACTCAATGTGACAAGCTAGAAGGTGTAAGATAGTTTGTAATTGGTTATGGTATATGGACCACTCCAAATTGCATCAAAATCAGTGTGCTTCCAACCTTTTCTCTATCTACATCCCATTTGAGCACCAAGTCTCCCTCTTGGAAACTCCTATTACTAGATTTCTTGTCAAAGATCCTCTTGGTTTGTGCCTGTTGAAGCCCCATAGTGTGTTCAAATTGCACTCTAGTTTCTTTGAGCTCTATTAGCTTGGTTACTCTTACCTCAAGGGGATCAATCTTGAGCATCTCCAATTGATGAATGAGTTATAATGAAGGAAACTCAAGGGATGCTGATAATTTTTCCTCCCTTCCATAAAATAACATGAAAGACAAATTTGCTAGCACTTTCTTAGGCGTGATCTGATCAGCTCAAAGAGTAGTTATGAGCTTAGTGTGTCAAGATCACTAGTTATCCTCTAGAGTCCTTTTATGATGTGAATTAGGTTCTTATTTATGGAATCATCTAGACCATTACTTGGAGGGTAATAGTTTGATGAGGTAATTAAGTAGATGTTGTGCTTGATGGCCCACTCACTAATCTTGGTTCCAAGGAAAGCCAATGTAATATCAGAGATAGTTGTTAGAACACCAAATATCATTATAATGAATTTATAGAAGTTAAGGATGGATGTCTCATTAGACTCCTTGAGTGCAACCTATTTTTTACATCTTATGTAATAGTTAATTGATGTGAGAATCCATTTGTACCCATCACTTATTGCCAGGTTAATCATGCCTATGAAATCTAGGCCCCACTATGCAAAGGGTTGGGCAACTTAAATTGGGTGTAGTGGTAAGGCTAAAAGATTTTGTTTGCCTATTAAAAAGGTGAATTTATTTTAATTTCACACATACACATGCACATCTTTGAATAAAGTTAGCCAATAATAGCCAATGTGCATTATCTTCACAGTAGTGGTCTTAGGCAAGTAATATCCTTCTTTAGGGTTGTATGGAATTATTGAATAATTCTTCTTGTTTTCTCTACTTAAACACACCTAAAGAGGACTCCATTATGTCCTTTTGAAAGAGATCACCTTCTACTAGCACATAGGGAATGGACTACAACCAGAACCAAGAGGGTATATGTTATGTTAAAAGAAAGTCTTCATATCCTTCACCTAGTCAATTATAGCTTCTTCATTTGCACACCCTTCATCATGTGATACTAAGACTAAGTTATCCTCTAGTATCATTTCTTTTTTTAGCTACTCACAAAGTCCATTCCTTTGCACCATCTTGGTGACCTGAACATCCACATCATATTCCATCACCTTTATGATCCAACCAGCTCTTTTCTCATTGATGTCCTTATTGAGTAGAAACTATTTAATACTTGTGTGCACAACCATGAGTTGTATCTTTTTTTTAGATATCATATGCCTAAATTTCTTCAACTCTCTCACAATTGTGAGTGTGTGCTTCTCTATGAAACTATAATGCAGCTCATAATTCTTCACCTTCTAGCTAAAAAAGGCAATTGGTTACTCTAGTTACTCTTTATTTTATTGCATAAGGATGGGTGAGATTTCTTCAACTCCATCAAATTCATATAGGATAAAATCCTTGCTATATTTTGGGTTGATCAAAGTGGAATATTTTGCGATGGTACACATGATGGCTTCAAAACTTTCCTTTCCCTCATGTGTCCAATTGAATGCATCATTATTCTTTAAAATCACATGAGGGGATTGATCAGGATAGAAAAACCAAGCACAAACCTTCTCATAAAGTTTATTCTCCTTAATAAACCTATAGACTACTCTTGTGGCTTGGTGATGTAGATCTTGCACAAGTAAGTCACACTAGTCCTTGAATAATGGAACACTTTTCAAATCTTAGGCTTTAAAGTTCTTTTACCATGCAAAGTATAAGTTCAAAAGTATATTATAATATTTCAAGATATTTATTTTACTTAGGAGAGTCTATAATAACTCCTTGTACCCATTTTTTAAACAATCTCAAACACTTACCTTACACTCATGCAACTCTGTCTTTCCAACTAGCATTCCTTGTAGCCTTATCTGATTGTAAATGTTCTTGTACAAAAAATTAAAACTATTTTGAATTGATAATTTTATATTATCCTTTAACCTATTTTATCACACCTATGCATCAATTCTTAATACCTATCTCACTCCCTAAGACCACTTTCCTTCTTGTAGCCCTTCCAAATTAGGCCTTCTTTAGCCCTTTCCCAATACTACTTGATATAAGTTCATACTAAAGAGGATGTACGACCATAAAATTGTTTTATTTAGTTATATTATGCCAAAATACACAATATTACAAAAATTTGGAATTTTTCAATAGTTAGTTCTCTCACATTGGACAAAACCCTAGTTACCAAGGTTAATGGGCACTTCGCAAGCCAAGAGTGGTCTAAATTCCATATCTTGGTCTATAAATAATTTCACGACAAAATAATCATTGGTATGGGTCTGTATGATGATAATTCACAATCATTGGTATGGGTCTGTATGATGATAATTCACCTTTTTTTTTCATTGAGTAAGTCACTTCATGCCTCAATTCCTTTACAAACACAAGATCTCAGTCTTTCATGACTGTGTTCCATTGAAATATAACAGGGGTTAGTAGGGTTTTACTAATATTTTAAAAAATTAAAGTATCCAAACCTTAGGTGGGTTTCTCAACACCTTAATTTTATATTATCAACTCCTCTCAGACCCATTTTATTTACAACAATGTTTAATACCATTAAAATTATTGAGTACAAACCTGATTATGAGTATACTGTAGTATTTAATGAACAAGTTTTGTTACCATATTTTAGCAAGATCAGTCTTGATCACTTTATAATTTTAAACTATAATAATCATTTTTTACATATGTGTTTTCCATTTTCATTCACCACAAGATTCATGTAACAAAAGGATCAATGCTATACCAAATTATTTACAAAAAACTGTATGTGCATGCTCCCTGTTATCAGGCCTGGTTGTCTCTACAAAGGGGACTATTTGAAACTTCTCACTAGAATAATATGAATCAATTGGAGAATAAAATATAATCATAAAAAAATCAAACACATTATCAAAAACACTTACCACATTGAGTAATCAAACACACTAATACTCTGTTTCAACCATGAATGCCAATGTACATAGAATTTCAACATCACTATTCTTCTTCATTCATCAATATTTATTTTTTTCATGTCCATTATCTCTCTCATTTAAATGGAATACACTATTAAAATACCAAAACTGACTCTACCCACTCCTCCCAAGAAGCATAACTGAATCTTGGATTGTTTCCCACGTTGGGGGTCATTGAATTTACATACATTTTCATGAAGTACATAGAAATAACCAAAGTATGACTATGCCTAAATTAAAAAAAACATATTAATAACCTTAACATATTCTTGAGACCTATTGGACACCTTCACATGTTCCTACCCCTTTCCACCTTCATACATTGCATGGAAATCCTTCCACAAGGCTTAAAAATTCAAATTTTCAAATAGTGGCATTTTGGATGGAAAATCCATAATTCAAATTTTATGAAACTTTTGCTAACATAGATCACACCTAATACAAAATTAGGACCTAATGCACATATGAAACATATCAAAGACAAATTCAAGGTAAAATTTAGTTCATTTTGGGGTCCATAAGGATGGCCTTGCATCACTTGGAAGGGGAAGAGATGAAATAGCCTTGACTCGCTCTAAATCAATTGTGAGTCCTTATTTAGAAATGATGTGCCCAAGGAGGGATCCTTCATAAACTATGAAGATACATTTTCTAGGGTTTATATATATTCCAAACTCATGAAATTTTTAAAAGACCTTCTCTGGATGACCTAAGTGATCCTCTGCACACTTAGAGAAAATAGTTGTGCCATCAAGGCAAACCAAGATGATCTTATTGATGAGCTCTTTGAATGCCATATCCATGGCACTCTAAAAGGTCACACCTATATTTTTCAAACCAAATGGCATGCATTGATATGTAAAGGTTCCCCATTTAGTGATGAACATAGTTTTGCATCGGTCTCAATCTTGCACTTGAATCTGGTTATAACTTGAGTAACCATCTAGTAATGAGAATCTCTATGTGCCTATGACCATTTAGAATATTTGATCCATGGGAAAGAGAGGATAATGGTATTTAAGGGAAGCCTTATTCATGTCCCTAAATTACACATAGAGGTAAATCTCCCCATTTGTCTTATGCAACAGGACTAAGTTAGTGACCCATGAGAAATGCTTGATTAGAACTATTATGCTAGCCTTAATGAGCTTAGAGAGCTCCTTACGCATTGATGGATCCAAATTCAGATTAACAGGCTCATGCATTTGGTACATGGGTTACACACTAGGATTTAGCTAAATTATATGTTGCATTAAGCCTTGGTAAAAGCCTTTTAGATCCTTGTAGCTCCATGTGAAGATAATGTCATATCTCCTACTGAGTTGAATAAAGCTTCCAATATTTGGTGCAGAGCAACCTTGCCATATTTAAGAGATTTTCCTTATAAAATAATCATGGGCACTGAGATATCTTCCTTCGATGTCATGTTGTGTTTTTCTCCTTAAAATTGGTCATCAAAATTGAAGATGTTTTCTAAGGTGACTAACCCTCTTGGTACCTTGTTTCCTCTTAATTGGATAATTTGATCTTAATATTGGGTTGGTAGCTACACCTAGTTCATGGTGAAAAACTCTACCTCATCTTATAGGAATATGATGATCTACTCATCATTCTCTAACACTTGCCAATTTTTTGTGTTGTTAAGAATAGCTTGTCTGACCATGAGCTTGATAAGTTGTTCAAACTCTTTCATTATGTTGTATAGAATGTCATATTATGCACCTATATTCACAATATTATTGTTGACCCAATTTTGCCCCTCTGGTAAAATTTTGGTCACCCTCTTCAATTGCTATGAAAGGCTAGTCAATTTTGGGTTTGCAAGGTCCATTTTCAGGGTCCAACAATGTCATTTCAAGCACTGGCTTGGCCTAGTTCATTCGTTTCGAGTTCAACATGTTCAATTCAAGCTTAGTTCAATACAGGGGGTTCATCGGCACTCGGTTCATCCTTCATCAGGTTCATTGGTTCAATTTAGTTCATCGGCGGGTTTGGTTCAACGTTCATTATTCTCGGCCGAAGGGGAGTCCAAGTTCAAATACCCTAATGGAGGGCCGGCGCAAGAAAGGATCTAGGTAAGTTTTATAAAATTTGTCTAAGTCCCACATATATCAAAGTGCAAATTCAAAAGCAAAGGTGTTTCATAAAGCCCACTGCTTAGCAAAATTGGAAAAGGAATTTTTGTGGACTTTTTTGTCCATGGGAAATGCCCGTAGACAAGTCCGCGGGTCAACCAAAATACCAAGCTCGCACAAAGTCCACGAGGCTTTCAAAACTCCATGGAAAAACAAAGCCAGCGGCAAAACTACCGCCCATGGCAGCCCATGGCAAAACTGCCACCCACGGCAGCCCATGGCAGCCAGTGGTGAAACTGCCACCCACAGCAGCCAACGGCAAAATTGCTGCCCATGACAGCCCACGGTAGCTAGCGGTGAAACTGCCACCCATGGCAATCCATGCAAGCTAGCAAAGCAAGGCACTAGGGAACTAAGCAAGCCCAATGCAAAACAATAAGGCCCAACGTCATAACAAAAGCATGAAGAATAGGCCACAAAAAGGCAGTCAACACAAGCTGTCAAGTGATAAGACAAGGTGACTGGAGGGTGATAAAAGACAAAGCAGGCTATGCAAAGAAGAAAAGGAAATAACATGCAAAGCCTGGTGAAATCACCTCAAACAACAGCCAGCAGGAAAAAAGGACCGTGGAATTTTAAAGAGCCCACGACAGTCCACGAAGCATCCAACATGGACCTGACTAGCGAAGGAGAAAAGCAAGCTGCAGAAGTTAACATGGATTCGATAAAGCCAGCAAGGACGAGAACGTCCTGCGTAGATGTCAAGTTCAGCGAAATAGGGGATAATCATTTGTATTTAAAAAAACATAAAGAGAATGCTAATCAAGAAAGAGCCAAAAAGTGAAGTGACCAAGCCAATGCCCGCATGACAGTCAGTGGATTGAGCGGTAAAATTACTGCTCACAACATTGAGTGGCAAATTTACCGCTAACAATAGTCTATGGGGGAAAAAGCTTGCAAAACACAAAAAAAGGCCCGACTAGCTGGCAAAGGAGTAGGTCACATGGAAAACAAGGCAGGTCGTTGACCAGATAGGACAAAATGAAGAAAGGACAAAGCATAAAGCATGGTCCCAATAGATTTTTGATGTCATCTACAGTGTTTTTCCCTTTTCTAATGAAAACTCAAGCAGCCACTTGCAAGCAAAATGCCAATGAGACTCCTCTTGGCTTTTCCCATATAAATGGGCAGACTTGGTCTTTTTAAAAATCATCTTCTCCATTTTTTTAAAGAGGACAGCTCTGCAAATTTTTCACCTAAATCAATAAAATACAATTTTTACCTCTTTCTTGGTTGGATACCCTGTGTATGTTCTGTGTGTTTAATTTGTGTTCAGTCATTTTCTTTTAAATGCTCTCACAGGTTTAAATACCAACGCACCAGCTATCTACAAAGTGTCAGTTTGCAACTTACAGGTGAAGAGTTCCATTTGGGGTGCAGAAACAGAAGGGGTCACTTATAGTATGTATCCCAAAACATCTTGGTGAGTCCCTGTTTCCTGTATTTTTCATTAGAATCTCCCTGTCATTCTAGCAACCTGGTCTTTTCTGCCAAGTCTCAATGTATGTATGTTCTTTTATCTGATCCCGAGTGTGAATGTGGGAAGGTCATCTAGTTTTGGTGTATCACCTCTTTAGAGTAGGATGTTTGTTTTCCTATATTTTCTTCTCCCTTTTCATCCCCCCAGTATATCTATATATTTATATTTTGCACTGCCTGAAACAAACAAGATACATCAGAGGGAACTAGCCCATACCTAGAGACTCTCCTCTCCTACTTCACCATCCCACAGGTGAGAGAGGAGTTTCCATGTTGCGGGGAGAGGGCAAGAACCTGTTTTCCAGCCACTGGGTGCAATCTCTAGCATCAACACTTATCTATATCAACATTGTTTTCTCTTAGTAAGGAAAGGATATTGAAAACATCAAAAATTTCTATCATATCCCACACTCTATGTTTATAGGCTTTCATCAAGTAAACTGTAGTGTAAGTGAACTATATTGTAAAGGCATGGAAGTATTTTTCATTTTGGGGTGACACCAATATGACACTAGTTCCTATATCATTACTACTTCAAGAGCCATCTAAGTATGATTTCCATGTACCTTCAGGGTCATCACATGCCGTCATAATCTTAGAGAGTGAATAATTCTCTTCCATGATGTAATATGTGCCTAGCCCTATATTTTCATTGTCATATGGATTACAAAAAAAATGATCACACACCCATTCATCTAGTAGGTCATCTAGGATTTCTTAAAGCAGTGTCATAGTCTCATGAAGAATAAGATCCTCTTGATCAAACATTACACAATTCTGCTTAACTAGGTCAGGAGAGTATGGTTCAACATGGATTTTGAAGATAGGTTTTTCCCTAATAGTCACTTTGGTCCCATACCTAATTCTCAATAGCATATGTGACCAGTCTAAAGAAAAATATCCACCCATCTTTGCCATGAAATATTGAGAGAGGCAAATGGTGAAGTAGGGAGGTAAGTCAATGACCTCGATATCCTATGCAATAGAGAGGCTTGGGTACACATGCAACATTAGATTTAAATCCTTGATTATTCCCATGGCTTTGACTGTCATGCCATCGAGATGGACTAATCCTTTTGAAAAATGGGAGTACATAATTCTAACCATATTTATGATCTTCTTTAGCATTACTGAACTACTTACATTAGAGTCAATCATGCAATTGTGCACTAGGTATTATCCAATGGTTAAGGAGATGTAAAATGGAGGTGGTTTATTGCTATTATGCACTTGCACTTCTTCCTTTGGCTGACATAAACTAGTAGAGGTAGTGGGCAATGATTGAGGTGCCTGAAATTCTGATAATCCATTCAACGCATCTTGTAGCAAATTCCATTGAGATGGAATAGTGAGTGCATCCCACATTGTGATGTTGAGGTTCATCTTCTTCATCTATTATACTATATTTAAGGGAACCTAAGATCCTTTTGGTTATGGCTTTAGAACAGTGGCCTCTCCTAGTGTTGGCACACTAACTTGAGATGGTCCCTCCTTCACTATCTTTTCTAGGTGCAAAGGTTGTACAGTCACCTTGGCTTATGAAACTACATGATTGACTTGGGGAACTGAAGGTAAAGGTACTGAGGCTACTGTAGATTTTTCTTTATCTATCTTTTTTAATCTTGTGTTCAAAGAGACTGGAGTGCTTCTTCTATTAGGCACGCTACCTTAATTCACATATCTAAAGTCTTCCTCTTGCCAATTGACAAAAGTGGACCCTTCCTATGGTTGAACTAGTGCTTGGATTCCTTCCTCTTGTGGGGCTATACTACTTGTTTACTCTTATAAATAAGGCATGGTTTACACCATGAGCTCTTGGTTCAAGATTTAATTTATGTATGTGGTTTGATTATATTACTATTTACATGGGAAGCACCATTCAAAATCCTATGCAAGATTATTTTGTACTAGAATAAGGGATTTGGAGGTGTTGGTAGTGTCAATTTTTTGCACATAAGGTGATCTATTATATGTGAGATGATTTTAGGGTTGTCCATCACCTTGATAAGGAGGTCTATTTGATTGGTATTATTGAGTGAATGTTTGATGATGTCTACGATACTATGCTTTCTTCCTTTTAAGGGTAATTAGTTTATTCCTAAAGCTTCAAAATAACATCTTCACTTTGTGCAATTCATTGGAAGAGATGATGGGTGGAGTAGGTTGACTCACTTTAGTAGGGATAGGTGGTAGCATAGGTTTCATTAATTCTTTATTAGGGAGAGGTTATAAAAATATAGGCATTGGGGTTTTAGGCATAATCTTTCCTACTTTAATCAAATAATTTTCTATATGTACTACCACATTATAGGCATTAGGGAGGAATGTGCCTCCTATAGACTGAATCATCACTTCTATAACATGTTAAGATATTTTAGGAAATACAAGAATGCAATGTTTGGAGAAGACTTACATAAGGGTGAGATTCTATCCCAGACTCTTTAAATTTTGAAATTTAAGTCGATCAACATCTCATGTGGAGCTCACTTTATGGTCATGAGTTAATCTATCAAGGATAAGTGGTTGCTTCAATATTCAAACTACATACATAATTTTTTCTGACTTCATCATAGTTGTGAATAGAATTTTATCTCAACCCTTGCTAATATTGAAGATATTTTACCTTAAATGAAGAAGCTAGTAATTTGATTGTAATGTTGTTTTGGGTGACATGGTATACTAAATAGATGTTCGCAATATCTTGGATATCCTCCATAAGGGAGGTTGAATTCTCACCCATGAAATATGACAAGATTTAAAGATAAAACATCATAATGTCATCATACTATTCTAGGACTAATGGATTACCTCCATTGAAAGGCATAAACACTTGATTCCTAGATAGTATTGTGAATAGAATGGGGAATAGACCCTTCCTTCTTACGTAAAACCTTCTGAATGGAGGTGTAAACTATGCTCTAAGAGGTGACTAGATTATGCTAGATCTTACAATATGGGACAAGGATATTATGACTCTCCTTCTTTAGGGCACTAGAAGCTCACTAAAATGGAAAATTATGCCTCTTGTAGATGATCTTATTCTTCTTGGCATGTAGGTAAAGGGATGATATTTATGGACCATAGATGTTTGAAGTTGACAGGTGCTCTCACTAAGTGTCTATTACACTTATTAACTAAAGATATCACCAATTATTTAGCTTTTATTCAAATTCTCCCATCAAGCATGCCATAAACTATTATCATTCAAAATGTGCACCCATGGATGTTCTGTGGCATGGGGAAGATTGGTGGTGGGGCATTGAGTGCAAAGGCCTTGCATAAGGATCAAGAGTCTAAGGCACTAAGCATGAAATTATTATTATGAAACTATGCGTATGAGCATTGGTTGTCTCATCTCAATGATGGGAATGTCCCCAAGGTGTGGGACCCAAGCGCTCATTTGGATGAGCCTCTAGAGTAAGTCAAATTCCTTCTATTCTAAGTGCACCTAGTTTAAGACCACTATGTAGGCCTAAATAGCAGAAAGGTAAACTACCACTAATCTAAACCTAAGATCTTGAGGGAAAATGGAGGGAGTAGGTAAGAGAATGATAGAAGTAAAATGTGATGTGCGTAGAATAGAGCGAGTGCTCCTACTACCATAAATATAGTGTAAACCTTTGATAAAAGACAATATCACATAGTTTCTACCAAGTCACTCTAAATACATAAGTGTTTCACATAGAGGTGCAAGAACACAATGTAGCTTTGAGAGGGATGAAGCTTATCCATAGACAAAGCCTATGTAGACCCTGGTGCACATAGGATATGACCTACAAGTGAGCTCCAAGTTTAATGAGGATGTGTTGGGAATGAAAGATGATGAGAGCGCCAAATAATACCCACAAACAAAGATCCAAAAACAAAATAACACATAAATCATTAGAATAATGAAAAGAGGTGAACTTAATTATTGTTAATCTAAAAGAATTAGCTAATACACATGTTCATAGAGGGCAAATTTTAGCAGTGTGAGGTTGTTGGAAATGTGTCGACCCTTTTATAATGGAAAGCCAAGATTTTATAGTGAATCAAGCCTAATGTACAATAAATGTACCACTTGGGGTGGTGGATATATCATTAAATTATTTTTTAGTGTTGTGGCCATGCTTCTTGAAGTCTATTTGGTGATTGGATCTAAAGTTGGTGTTATGATCATTTTTGGATACACATGCATAGGGGAATGGAATATTTTATTGTTAGATTCACAAAGTGACATGTGCTCAAGTCCTCAAGTCTAATAGTCACTTTTGCATTTAGTTATTTTGATAATGCCTTGATCCCCTCTCAACTGCCTCTAGCTACTTTCTTTATATCTGATAGCTGCTTGGCATGTGTTGCCTTGGCAGGCTATTGGAGGAGTCTCTTGGATTTTTAGGGAGGATCAGTGTGGATGTGACACATGGAAGACTGGTGCTACTCAGAATTCATGAGCTGAACTCTTTACATAATCACTTAAAATCAATGTTGATGTAGGTGTGAGTCATCATTACTTCATTACATAGATTTATTCCTTCATATTGATCTTGGGTGTAGATGAAAAGCATCTGCACTTACTTTACTTAGAATTCTTAGGTCCTCATAGGTGTGATATATCTTTGTAAGCCTTTAGAAGCCATGTGCTAACTTGAGGGTGACTTAAACAGTCAACAATTATCTTATAATAATTAGATTTATGAATTATTTTAGTTTATATTTTTAAAGAGATAATTAATTTTGGATTTATATATTATGGGAATTTAATAACCTAAAAATATTAAACTAATAATTAAATTTCAATGCATGGTTTTCTTGAAAATTAAAAGTCTAAAAATATTGCTTAAAGAAAATAAAGTGAACTTAAAGATAAGTCATGATTTGGAATTGAAAACTAAAAGGATTAGAATGAGAATTTATGCATGGAACTCATATTGATATTTAATAAGTGTAAAGTAAAAGCGATGATTGCATGAAAGAAAAATAGAGGGAAAGGAGTGGCGACTTCAACATGGATAGTGAAATGGAAAAGAAGAAAATATAAGAGGCAAGAGTACAACATGAGGGAGAAGGTAGGATGGAATATTCTAAATAGAGAGGTGAATTAAAGGAAAATAAGGCGTAGAGGAGTATGGTGATGATAGGATGGGGGAAGATACAAAGAAATGAAAAATATATAAGAAGCAAAAAAAATATACACTGAAGGAGAGAGAATGTTAGACAAATGAACTTTTCAAAGTCTTAAACAATGGAGTTTCAAATTTAAAGATAAATGTGGGCACAATTAATTTTATACTTATCATGGTGACCTAGTGTCTGATGCCCTACTTGATCTTTTCTTTGGCTTTTACAAATGCTCACAATCCTCATCAAGCGATAACCCACATAGTTTTCTAGGTTTGATTATTCAATCACACATTTTCTCTTTAATTTTTTATTTTCTATAATATACCTAAATTTCAATTAATGAGGACAATGCCAAATATGCATCCCATTTTAATTTATGCACAGAATATAAAACACCCACTTCAAATAGCATCACAATTTATTTGGTCGAGTTATGTTCTGATCTACATATTGATGATAAAATATGTATATTAAAAATAAAACATGAGCTAAGCTAATTTGGTATATAAAATGTTGTTATTTTGTATTAACCTGTGGGTAGCATAACATTTCTATGATCTCTTTCTTTAAAAAAATACTCAAATATAGTGAACTACAAGGATTATAAAAATTTATAATAACCTGATTTCAATAGCTAATATTATATAGTGTTTGGAAATATATTTAATGAAAGAGAAATTAAATAGTATAACATAGCATTGTGTATTAAATTAGAATTAGATATTAACAAGGCATTGAGCCCTCTAAGGATAAATAGACATCTAGTATTCTTTAAGATTTATATGATAAATCTTAATCTTAATTTATTATATTATTACATTAAAACAACTTATCTCTGATGTTTTATCCTAGCATCATGGAACTACTAGGATAGTGTTTATTGAACCCAACAATGGTTAATTTATTAAATATCATTAAACCATGAGTTCTTGCTTTGTGTCACCTATTAGTGCTATGATTGGTTAATAATTAGGTGCCTATGTGAATAGGCTTTTAAAATAAGTTCATGTTTATATAATTATAAATAAAGGGTATGTAAAAGGGGTGAGATGGATTTTATTTTGTAATAATATTATAGGTGTTATGTGCATTTTTAGCATATTTAAGTCTTAGAATAGCCTTGGTAAAGCATGGGTATAACTCAACATAGGTCTTCTTTATCTTAGGATAAGATATGTAATTTGGAATCCTTAGTTAGATTTTTAAATGACTGTAGGGATTCTTATATGGTATTTATTTATTTGAGAACATGTATACAATGTCTCCTATGAGTATTTTAATTAATACAAATGTATATGTACATATAATATGTATTTCTAGTTCCCTAAAACCTAATAAAAACTATGAGGGAGAAATTTTAGTGTTGAATCCCTTATCTCATAGAGATCGTCAATCTACTTCGTGAGCAGAAAAATTCTTAAGGATTTAGGAAATTATAAGGATTTTATTATTAAAATGTATAAAGGAACATTGATATGGTATTTTCATATCATTTGAGTGCTTACATATGGTTCATGTACAAGCACTCATATTTAGGGATTATAGTTATAATTAAATATATAAGAGAGATAAGTCATAAGGGGTCTGTAAGATCGAAGATTTAACTATGTGAATAGTTGCCTTAAAAAAAATTAAGTTGTTAAACTGAAAATATTATGGAATAAATTAATTATGAGTTATCTGAGTCCTTGGGAATAACATAACTAAATTATTTTTATATATTTACTTATGGCAATGGAAACTTGTGTGCAGTATATTTTGTGTGAAAATGTTTAGACTTATAAATCATATAATAGCACATCATGAGGTGTACCTATAAGTTGTGTTTATTTTGGATGATAGTATGAATTTTAAATGTAGGGTATACTTGGGTGGTATAATCCATACTTGATGGAATATTATTATTTATGATTATGGGATGGTTGTTTCTTGGATTTACAGGACTAGGTATTCACAATTATGTAGTTGTGTTCTTAAAAATAAAATATGATGTTATGGGATATCATAAAGCACTTCAATATAAGTGTATGTCATATTTGGATGGTACATACTATAATTATTATATCTATATTCTCACCTATGTTGACTGATGAAATGTATGTGTGTGGGTTATTACTTTGAATAAGTGTGTTTTGTGATAGTTAGTAGGACACTGTATGCATACAACTTTTGAGAGTGTAATGAATGCTAGGTTAGAATATTATGTGTTCATGGAAGATATAAATTTATTTTTTATATCTAGTTTCTTGAATATAAGCTTATGATTCCATGTATTTAAGACTACTTTGTATGACTGATTGTGGAAAACCAACAGTTATATCTTAGAATACTGGACTACGGTAATATGGGTTATCATGGAGTGTAGTATGTTTGAAACTTATTATATTATTTAGAATCTACAATTTAATGTGTATTTTACTTGAGTGATATAAACTATAGTCATTATTTATTATATGGGTTAGATAATAATGTAAGATTCATTCATATATTGATGTAATAAATGTATACTATGATTACTCCTATGTTTAGCATGTGTTGTGATAATGATTTATAGTTGGATGTAAATTATATGAATCTTGTGGTTAAATTATATTTGACCAATCTCACTTTTCTAATACTGAGTAAGGAGTGAGATGGATTACAATGGCTTAATAGCATCACAATGCCATATGAGGGCAACCCAATCTAGTGGTGTGTATGAATTTGATTGATGTATAGATCACTATTAATTGTATATTTCTATGAAAAGTATATTTAATGAGAAATTATCATTTGATGAGTGTGGTTTACATGTATGTGTGATATATTTCAATAGAATAGGTGTTATATGATACACTACATGTTTAATTTTAAAAATCATACATCACATGGGTACTTGATTGTTACTCTAGATTTATACATCATCGCTATCTAGTCATCCGTGAAGGGAGGCCCATTCCATGATGGGATTAGTTTTAAGGATTATTAGTCCATGGTTGGTGTGGAAAAACACTTAGATGATGTTCTTGCTCCCCACAATAGTACTACTTTTGAGATGACTCTTGAGATTGCCACAGATACTGGAGAGGTCAGGGAAATCATGCTCCAAAGATCCTTATATCTTGTTTTTGTACATTGTATTATATTGTATTCACTATTGGAAACATTATCATATAGAATTATAATTTTGTATTTACTATGTATTAACAGCAGTGGTTGTGTATTGTACTCGCAATGGTTGTATATTTGTATTTGATTGTATTATGATGCATATTCATATATTGATAGTGACCAATGACTATTAGATGTCACATTCTTATTTTTTATTTTATTAGGTAAATAACCTAGTTTGAAAAGGATCTAATTACCATAAAAGTATTATATAGAAAGATTAATAGGCCAAACCATAGTCAAATAGCCAAAATAGCAAAAACTAACTATAGAGTATCGAAAGAGGAGAAATATAACAACATAAAATAAGATCAAGAAGAGGGCCCTCTGGTGTTTCCTTCTCCTTCTCAGATGTCTTCTCTAAAATTCCATGCTTTATTTTGGAGACCTTTTCCCTAGTACAATTTCTTGGACCTTCTGCACTATCATCTAGGAGAATCATGCATAGCCTTTTCTGGTCTTAACCTGCATGGGTGTTTTCTTGATAAGGGTCAAATTAGGGGAACCAAGGGGGGTTCTTCTCATCTTTAAAAACTACTTAATAGGGGTTTCATTAAGCTTAGTGAACTAGATAAAAGACTAAAAAGTTGAATCTACTTTCCTGTGTAGGGCATTCCACTCTTGTATAAGGCTAGATAGGATCATACCAACCTCTTACATCCTATTATTGAAGTTATCAAGTTATTCCTTGTTATTTTTAGCTCATCAAATAGAAATAATTTTCCCTTCTTAGTGAACTTCATATAATTTCCCTCATCTATGAAGACTAACCTAGGTTTGGGAACAAAAATTTTTAGTAGAAGGTCTTTGGTAGGGGTTTTAGACAAACTAGCTTGGGGAGTGCTAATAGATGGGTGGTAGGACCACAAGGTGGGGTCCTCTTCTGAGGAGTCCTCTTAAGAGTCATCCTCGATATAGGATCCCCCTGAGGGACCTCCCTCCCTTGTAGATTTTGACCATGATTAATAAGTAGCAAAATAAGCCTCCAATATAGAATGGGGTTAGACTCATTGACTTAGTGGGTCAAGGCATGCATTCTAGTGACTTTAGTAGGTAGAATGGTAGGTTGATATTATAATCTAGAAAGTGGTTTAACAAAAAAAAATGATGAGAAAATATTAAGGTCTATTTACCCTCTAAGGTCATTTATGTCATTACTTGGAGCCATATCTCCATTAAATTTTGTGGAAGGTTTACTTGCGGGAAACCCTTCTTGTCAATTTTCACAAACTCATTCATTCAAAAAATAACTAAAGAAGCTCCTGCTTCTTGGTCTAATCCTTGAATGCATTTTCCCCTTTGTAGGACATGCCAGTGGCCTCCCTTATGAAGTCTTCCATGACTATGATCTTTGTGCCTCATATCACCACCATGCACTTGTCCCATCTAGAGACAAAGTCTTGGGCCACATCAACATCATGCTTAATAATTCACACCAATGTCACATGTTAATTTATAGTTATCACTCTTGAAGTATTTTTTGTATGGTCTCTTCTTAAATTCTCATGGTGAAATCTATTTCTAGTCTTTATGTTTAAAAAAAAAGAAAAATAAAAATCATGTGTTTCTAGTTAGCAACCAGTGGGGTGGTTTCATGTGGTATCAGAGTTGTGGCTCAAAATCAGGGACCTAATGAGTCCATTAAAATTTTCATATATTTCTATTTATCATAAAGGAGAATTGTGAATGTGTGTGTGGGTACATTGAGTGTGTAACCTAAGAGAATTTATAACCCCTTAGAGTTGTTAAAGGTTTTTTTTTTTTAAGTGTCTTATTGGTGATAGTTATATAAGGTGTTTAGGTACGTAAGTACATAGCATATTTCATGAGTTGTGAACAAGAGTTCCCTACCATATTCATGATCTTTTAGATTGAACACCTTGAGTATGATTACATCTTTCTAGGTAATCAAATCACCTTAACCATTTGAGTTTTGTGTTATGAATGGTTTTAAAAGCATGGATTGATTCTCACTTAAGTTCTTATGATTTAATTTTGGGTCTTATATATACAAATACTAATAGTGGAAATTTTTATAAGACCATTTTTAGTTTGGTACCACCTAGTGTGGTGAGAATTTTCTTGTAGTTGAGTGTAGATGTCTTGGTTGAGAAATACTTTTTGTTAGGAGTTAGTTTATGTGGATTAGTATTTTCCTTCTAGTTATAGAAGTAGGTTATGATACTACACTTACAAGCTGGGTAAGTGAATAGTGATTTGGTAACTTCGGTTGTGGTGTTTCCTTTTACCATATGAAGGTATGTAAGAGTTTTGTTTTTTAGATGTTAGTTCTCTACTTTCCACTTATGAATTTTTAGAGTCAGTACTTTATCTAACTTATGAACATGACCATGAGGAATGGTGAATCATGAATTTATATTAATTCTAGTTGTTTAAAATTATTATGTTATTATATACCTTTGTTAAGATTGATATTATTATCTTGTTGAAGCATGTTATTTTGAAGATTTATTTTTGTACCTTTTTTAGAGAATGAGTAGGATGTATGATGTACATAACATATTATTAGTTGAAAAAGTTTTATATTAAACTTTTAAACTTGTTGAGTATTAGCTGAGCAAACAGGGAGACATTGTCTTGCTTATAGTGTTGTAAGGAGGGTGTGATCCTTGGCCTTTGTATGTTATGTTAATTTTAACATTATTTATTTTTAACAATGAATACAACATTATAGGTTAAGCTATAAAATATGATACTAGTTGTGTTTGGCTAGTGGTAACTTAATGCAATTATAGAATGATCATATAATTTTTTATTGTATGTATGTTGGTACATCTAAAATTATTTAACATATAGTATTACTTTCTATGATCTGTTAGTGTAGATTTATGATTTATTGAACCTTGTGTACATTTTGGAGATCATTAGGTCATGGAGACCTAAGGTATGAGTGGTGAATTAGGAATATCAGTTATAAGAGATAGAAGTGGATCCTACTTACCCTCACATTTATTCAATAATTACTAAGTTTGGATCTGACAGGTAGACTTGTCAAATTCAGGGTTTGATAGTCAGACTTGCCAAATTCAATCATATAGCCATACATATGTATATTGTGGATAGATATTCCATAATTTTGTATACATTATAAATGTAGAATTTCCAATTCTTATTCATCATCATAATTGTTAGGAGCTCCATGGAGTAGTGACAATATTTATATGTTATACTTATTCAAATCTACGTGGAGTAGTGATAGTATTAACTTACACACATTATTCTTGCTAGGTTACCTCAAAACTTTTCTCTAGAATGAGAAAAACACTATCTAGGTTAGAGACATGTGCGAAGGGGATGGAAGGTTTTTTGGAACTCTTCCTAGTCATTTATTTTGGCTTTTATGACGATCTCATGTGATTTTGGGAAGCTAGTGAAACTTTTACCAAGATATTATAGGCTTATCTTGTCAATTTTGGACCCCAAGTAGGTCATAAAAGAATTAATCATAGTAATTGACACTTACAAACTTCATTTACATAATAGAAAATTGTTACAATGCAAGGTCTTGTGTGACTAATATTTTAAGAATAGTGCTACTTGGAATGACTATGATGAGTTCTACATGCTAGTTCTATATTTGTTTGCATGATTTGATACTGGATACTATGTATTTTATGCTATTAAACTTTGTTTGTTATTCATAACTATTGTTTGAATAAGTGTCATCAGGATGATGACCAGTTTTAAGGGGAAAGGATGTTACATCCCAATTTCACCCTAAGTTTTATAACCTTTAAATCCATGGATTATGTGGTTATCATTTGATTATTATTGCTTTTATTTGAGCTTTATGACATATAATAGTTATTGGACAGTGATATGCTTATTTGTTTATATGATGGATTAATTATGTGACAGTTGTACTTTCTTATTCTATATATTGTGGATGTGTATTTATTAGTAATGCATCATTAGTTTTTGATATATATGATGACTCATAATAACTATCTACTTTTCTCAAGGTGGATGCATGATTGATCCTTCCCTTAGAGCATGATGGAGGAATATCATCATCAAAGAGGATGGCATAGATGGGATGATTGGGGGATGATAAAGGAACTTGTAGTAACCCAACACACACAAAAATAAAATAAATTGTATAACTCTTTGTTTGATTTACATAGTTAATTATTTTTTTGTGTTAATATACTTCTGCTAAGATCATGTTTCCAATTGATGCCTATGATGATCTGAATTGTGTGATTTTATGTATGATTGCAATGCATATATTTACTCATACAATGTTGTTTTATGATCATATAGGCAATTCTTACACTAAACTGGTTGCTTAACATAACAATTGCTTTAAATGATATACAATGTCTTGATTTAATGTATATGCAATAGTCAAGGCATAAAAATAAGTCTATGATTAAATATGTACAATATATCTGCACTAGTATTTGATTTAAAATAGTAAACTTATAATAATTATATTTATGAAGTGTTTTAGTTTATCCTTTTAAAGATATAATTAATATTGGATTTATAGATTAAGGGGATTTAATAGCCTAAAAATATTAAACTAATAGCTAAAGTTCAATGCATGATTTTCTTGAAAATTAAAAGTCTAAAATTATCACTCAAAGAAAAGAAAGTGAAATTAAAGATAAGTCATGCTTTGGAATTGAAAACTAAAAGGATTAGAATGATAATTGATGCATGGAAATCATATTAATATTTTAGAAGTGTAAAATTAAAAGCAAAAATTGCATGAAATCAAAAAAAAGATAAAATAATGAAAAATAGAGGGAAAGGAGAGATGAATTTAGCATGGATAGTGAAATGGAAAAGTTGAAATTATAAGAAGCAAGAGTATAGTGTGAGGGAGAAGGTAGGATGGACTACACCAAAGAGAAGTATGACAAAGGAAAATAAGGCATAGAGGATTACAATGATGGTCGGTAGGATGGGGTGAGATATGAATAAATGAAAAAAATATAGGTAGCAAAAAAAACATATAGCAAAGGAGAGAGAATGTTAGACAACTAAACTTTTCAAAGTCCTAGACCATGAAGTTTTAGATTTAAAGGTAAATGTGGGAAAAATTGATTTTATACTTATCATGGTGACCTGGTGTCTGATGCTCTGCTTAATCTTTTCTTTGGCTTTTACACATGCTCATGATCCCCAACTAGGGACAACCAACATAGTTTTCTAGGTTTGATTATTCAATCCCACATTTTCACTTTAATTTTTTGCTTTCTATAATATACTTGCATTTCAATTAATGAGGAACATGCTAGATATGAATCCCATTTCAATTTTTGCACATAATAGAAAACACCCACTTCAAATAGCATCATAATTTATTTGGTCAAGCTCTGATTCTATTCTACATATTGATGGTAGAATATGTTTATTAAAAATGAAACCTGAGCTGATTTTATTTGGTATAAAAAATGGCACTATTATGCAATGACCCCCAAAATAAATACAATGAATTAGCCTATGGGTAGAGTAACATTTATATGATCTCTTTCTTTAGAAAATAATCAAAAACAACAAACTACAGGGATTATAATAATTTATAATAACCTAATTTCAATAGTTGGTGTTAAATAGCATTAGGTAAAATATTTAATGAAGGTGAAATTAAATAGTATAATTAATTTTATATGCATGTCTAGCAAGGTGTTGTGCATTAAATTAGTATCAGATATTAACATTGCATTGAGCCCTCTAAGGATAAATAGACATATAGTATTATTTAATATTTTTATGATAAATTTTTATATTAATTTATTATATTATTATATTAAAATAACTTATCTTTGTTGTTTTATCCTATTATCATGGAATTACTAGGATAGTGTTTATTGAAGCCAACAATGGATAATTTATTAAATATAATTAAGCCATGAGTTTTTTCTTTGTGTCACCTATTTTTTCTATGATTGATTAATAATTGGGTGCCTATGTGAATAGGATTTTAACAAGAGTTTATATTTATATAATTATAAACAAAGGGTCTATAAAAGGGGTGAGCTAGATTTGATTTTATAATAATATTATAGGTGTTATGTGTGGTTGTCGCATACCAAAGTCTTAGAATAGCCTTGGTAAAGCATGGCTATAACTCAACATGTCTTCTTTATCTTGGGATAAGCTAAGTAATTTGGAATCCTCGGTTAGAGTGTAAAATGACTATAGGGATTTTTATATAGTATTTATTGATTTGAAGACATGTGTACAATATCTCCTATGACTAATTTAATTAAACATGCACATATGTACAAGTAATATGTATTTCTAGTTTCCTAGAACCTAATAAAAACTATGAAGAAGAAATTTTAGTGTAGAATCACTTATCTCATAGAGATCTTCAATCTACTCCGTGAGTAGGAAAATTCTTAAGGATTTAGGAAATTATATGGATTTTTAAATTAAAAAGTATAAAGGAACATTGATATGGTATTTTCATATAATTTGAGCGCTTACATATCGTTCATATATAAACACTCATATTAGGGATTATACTTATAATTAAATATATGAAAGAGATAAGTCATAAGGGGTTTGTAAGATTTAAGCTTTAACCGTGTGAAAATAGTTGCCTTAAAAATAAATTAAGTTGTTGAAATGAAAAGATTATGAAATAACTTAATTATGATTTAGATGACTCCTTAAGAATAACATAATTGAAGTGTTATTATATATTTACTTACAGTAATGGAAAATTGACTGCAGTACATTTTATGTGTGTAAATGTTTAGACTTATAAAGAATATAATAGTGCATCATGAGGTGCACCTATAAGTTGTGTTTCTTTTAGATACTAGTATGAAGTTTATATGTAGGGTATACCAGGGTGGTATAATCTGTACTTGATGAAATATTATTATTTATGATAATGAGATAGTTGTTTCTTAGATTAGTAGAATTGGTTATTCATAATTGTGTAGTTGTGTTCTTAACAATGAATTATGATGGTATGGGATATTATAGAGTACTTAAGTATAAGTGTATGTTATGCCTAAATGGTACATATTATAATTTTTATGTCTAAACTCTCACCTACATTGACATATTAAATGTATTCATGTTGGTTATTACTTTGAATAAGTATGTTTTGTGATAGTTAGTAGGACACTATGCATGCGTACAACTTTTAAGAGTGTAATGAATGCTAGGTTAGAATATTTTGTGTTCATGGAAGTTATGAATTGATTTTTTATATCTAGTTGTTTTAATAGAAGCTTATGGTTCCATGTATTGAAGACTACTTTGTATGATTGATTGATTGTGGAAATTAGTAAGGTGTGGGATGGTATATCTAGAAGTTTGCTTACGGGGATGTTTGATGGTCCTATGCTAACTTTGACTAATGAAAGAAATGTGTCTTAAACTACTTGATTCACTCTTTTGATAAAAAGGAAAATATGTAACTATTTAATCAAATAAACCCACTCTTTTTCTTGAAAGTAAAATCAGAATCCTATTTACGCTTGCATGGAAATTAAAATGTTTAACTAGAAAAGGAAATTTGCTTCACACATTTGCTATAAAAGAAAACACACTTTTCTTAGAAAGGAAATGACTTTGAAATAAGGAAATGCCTTTTAAACTATGAATTTGTTTTGATATTTTGTGAATGAACACAAAAATTAGCAAGATTATGATTAGTTATAACAAAGAGTTAATATAACATAACATAAATATCGTACACAATTCCTAGTTCTAAGGAGAGTGGGCCCTTACTCCTCTCAAACTCAGGAAAAAAGATTAATCAATGCTAGAAACTGAAGTGATGTTTCATAAAGATAAAATGATTATAATCTATCTAAAACATGTAATATGCCTATACGTATCTTTTCTCTATTTTTCTTCCATCCTTTTAAATAACAAAAGTCTTACCTTTTATATTAATACAATCAACTCATAATAAGATGCAAAAAAATAGGATTCCTTGGTTGATCCACTCATCCAAAGATAGGAGATTGGATTTCCAAGAGATCCAATTATTCTGATGAAATAGATATACTATCCTATAATAGTCCTAAGATCCAAATATATACAACTTTATTAAAAGCAAATCTTACAAAATAGCAGGTGGGTATTTCCCTCATTTGACTCTAGCTGGAATGATTCTCTCTCATCTTATTTAGCTACTAGCTTCCCCATTTGTAGCTTTTTCTTTACAGAATCCATAGAATTGACCCTATAGAGTCTATTGAAATGAGCCTATGGAGTCCATCAAAACAAGCCTGTGAATCCTATAGAAATAAGCCTATCGAATCCATAGAAACAAGCATGTGGATTCCATAAAAACAAGCCTATAGAGTCCATAGAAATAAGCCTATGGAGTCCATAGAAATAAGCCTACTAAGTCTATAGTTTTGTTGGATGGAGATCAAAATTGAACATTCACTATGCATCACCTGTGTCTTCTTCTTGAGCATTCTTCACAAAAAAATCACTAAAATATGCTAGGTATTAGATATTAATGACAAATTAAAGGTTTAGTATTTGGTTCAATATAAACAAGACAAATATCTACTTTCCATGTAATAGCTATCTAACAATCTATGATTTGCATAAGATAATATCCTTAGAGAGATTAATTGAGGGAAGTAATATGTCAATAATGAGTTATCATCTTCCCCAAGATTTATCTTTTATAAGTCCCATTGTAAACATTCATTGATATTCATAGCTCTTGCATCTACTTTCCACACTCTGACTCAAATCATAGTCATCAAATTCATCTATTATATGCTTGTCTAAATTTCTTGTAAACGCCTGATGTTATTGAATCATTTGTTTCCATATATTGAATTGCTCCTATGATTGTGGATCCCAACTTTGCCATCCTAGAATAGGTATGATCAACAAAGGTGGTGTATATCTCATGCTAATCCATTTATTTTCTCCCCTAGAGTTTATTACCTCTATTTAGATTTCCAAAATTGAGGTAGCTCTCTTCATACTCCATCTTAAGTTATTTAGAGACATGATCTCTTATCTTTTGAGAGAAACTGAAAGTTGGTCCCACCTTTTCAAACTTGTAGTCACCACTGAATCAAAACTCTATCTTGAAAATAAGTCAAAAGAAACAGTACAATCATATAAACCTTGTAAATAATGAGTTTTAGCTTCATCACTTAAACAAGTATAGTTAAAATTCCTTCTGATCAATCTAGGGATAGGAGAGGCTGGTCTGATACACAATCCTATAGTCTTAGCATGATTTGTATACTCTTCAAATCTACTTTTCCATGCTAATTGATTTTTTAATGTAGAATGCAATGGCCTCAGTTGAACTTCTCTTACATGAAGGTTTATCAAGAACTTATTGTGATTATGGTCTCCTATGATCAAATCATGCAAATAAAACTCACAAAGCAAATCTTACTGATCAAGTGCAACACTATAGAAAATTTATAGAAATGTTGTTAGCTGTAAAATATTGTAAGGAAGATAACAAGAGATCTTCAGAAGTTGTCATCTATAAAATTGTTCAAATAAAAACAAACTATATGCAAGAGAAGGATTTCTACATGCCAAAAGAGATTCCCATAATTTGCATGCTTCTTCATTATGGTATGTGTCATGTCATTCCATTTCGAAAGGCTCAAGTTTGGGTCATTTCCATAGAATAAATATTAATTAAATCAAAGATAAATAGTTAAATAAACATAAATAAATAGAATATATGTCTCACTTACTTTTGACCATAGATTTATCCTTTTCTCGCCATTTGTCCTACACAAATAAGTTTGCTTGGATTAGTCAACAGGTGTTGAAAGAACAAATTTTATTGCATGTAGAAGACCAATCATAGTGTCATGATGAGATTCTCTTTTTTTATTATATATATATTTTTTCCCTTTGGCCAGCCATTGCTGGTTTTCTAGCCAAAGCCTATTTTGCAATTCATAGCCGACCAACAAACTAGTTTTTTGGGCATGTATTGTCAATAGTGTCCTTGGAAGGATTTTCACTATTGATATATATATATATATATATATTACTGGATCATCAAGGACTAGGTTCTCTAGAAGAAGCAGAGTCCTTCAGAATAGCTACTTGATTTGAAGAAATTTCCCCATAACTAGAGTCCTCTAGAAAGGCTACTTGATCTTTTAATTTTTAAACAAATTCTTCTTTATTGAGAGGTTTCTGATAAAGCTTCTATCTATGTCAATTGACTAACAGAGCTCTTCTGCTGTTATCAATAGGTATTAGCTTAATAGAACCATTTTCAAAGACCTCTTTGATCTAATAAGGTCCCAACCACCTTATTTATAATTTTATTTTAAATTGTTGAGATTTAGAATCAAATAATAGTGCCCAATCTCCTTTCTGAAACTTTTTTTACTTCATTTGTGAATCATGCCAAAAAATTCTTTGATGTTGTACTAATTCAATTCTTTGTAGTCCCTCCATCCTCATCTCATCAATTTGATTAAGCTGTAAGAGTCTTTCTTTCTATATTTATTCTAATTCAATCCCTACTTATATAGCTATTTTAAAAGTTTGTAATTCAAATTCAATAGAGAATAAGGGCTTCTTACCATAAACGAATTCATAAGGTGAAAATCTAGTTGTTATTTTTCAAGTAGTATCGTAGGCCCAAACAACTTCTAGTACCTTATCTACCCAATCCTTTCTTCTAGAATTAACAACCTTGGTTAAAATAGTTTTCAATTCTCTGTTGGTGACTTCAGCATGCCCATTAGCCTATGGATGGTATGGAGATGTTTTTCTATATTGAGTTTGATATAATTGCATGAAGTGCTTTATCATGTTTATCATGAACTATGGTTCTTGATCTGAGACTATCTCCCTTGGGGCACCAAATGTTTGCATGATTTTGAAATATAATAAATCAACTACCATCTCTTATCTTACATGAGTTAATACTTCTACTTCCACCCACTCGGTCACATAGTCTGTATATACTAAGAGATATTCTTTTCTTTTGGAAGGAGGATCCACATGACCTATAAAATCAATTCCCTATTTCTCAAATGGTTCTAAAACCAATTGAGGATGAGGGTGTAGAGGCATCTCTATTGAAAGAGTAGGTTGACCAATTCTCTGACAAGCATCACAGTGTCTGATATATATTTTTACTTGCTGATAAAGGTGAGGCCAATAGTATCCCACTCCTAGGATTTTGTGTATGGTTGTTTGAGCTGAGTAATGACCTCTTTCTGGTTCATCATGACAAGCTCTGATGATAACATAATCTTTAATATTTGTCACACACCTATGAAACACATGGTCAGGTCTAAGTTTGAATACCATTCTGTTAATCCATTTAAAATAAGAACTTTCTTTGATTAAACGTTTCTTTTATTTTTGTGAAAGTTACAAAAAAAACTTTCTTGTGGTGAGATAATTGGCTATATTAGCAAACCGCAAAATTTTTGATGAAATAAAAAATAGTTATTCATCTAGAAAGTCATCTTCCATTGGTTCTTCCTCACCTTTAATGTTAATTTTTGACAAGAAATCAACAACCACATTAGATTTCCCTAGTTTATCTATAATAGTAACATCAAATTATTATAAGAGCAATAACCATCTAATAATCCTACCTCCCACAATTAGTTTATTGATAAGGTATCTAATAGCTGAATGGTCTATATAGACAAATACCTTATATCTTGATATGTAGTGTTTGAATTTATTAATTGCATAGACTACAGCTAGGAATTCCATCTCAATTTTGATGTAGTTTCTTTCAGCAGGTGTCATGTTTTTGCTAATGAAATATATAACATACATGTTATCTTCTTCATCATTTTATCTGAAGACTACTCCTATTGCTATATTGGAAGCATCCATGTATATATGGAATGGTTGAGTCCAATCTGGTCCTCTCAATATTGGAGTAGTAATGACGTTAGCTTTAATGGTCTCAAAGGCCTGCTAACAACTATCACTCCATTTGAATGTATTATCTTTTGTAAGCAAGGCAAACATAGGGGAAACTATTTGGTTAAAATTATCTATGAAGTGTTTTTAATAACCAACATGTCTCAAAAAAATCTTAATTTTAGTTTTTGTTTATGGGATGGGTAAGTTAAAGATTATTTCAACCTTCTTTGGATCTACTTGAATACCTTTTATAGAAATATGGCATCCGAGCACTATTCCATCATCCATCATCAACAAACATTTCTCATGGCTCAAAGATAATTGATGTTCTTCACATCTGATCAATACTCTTTCCAAGTTGTTCAGAGCCTCTTCATAAGTTCCACCATGAATGATGAAATTATCCATATATACTTCAACACAATTATTTGTAAGGTCAAATAATATTGTTAAAACTACTCTATGGAAGGTTGTTGGAGCATTACAGAGTTCAAATGGGAGTACTCGATAAGCAAAAGTTGCCTAAGGGTAGGTAAATGTGGTTTTATCTTGATATTTAGCTACCACCATTATCTGGTTATACCCACTAAATCCATCTAGGAAAAAAACATCTTTTTCTTGCTAAGTTGTCAAGAACTTGGTCAATGAAAGGTAGAGTAAAATAATCTCTTAGTGTTGTTTTGTTCAGTTCTCTATAATCTACACATACCTTTAATTTTTCATTTTTCTTGGGCACAATTACTAGGGGTGAAACCCACTAGCTATCTGAGATGGGGTAAATAAATCCAACTTATAGCAACTTTTGGATCTCTATTTTGACTATCTCCTTTAATGTTGGGTTTATTCTTCTTTGTGGTTGTCTAACCGGTTTGATAGATTCTATGTAAATGTCATGAGTGCATATGATGGATTAAATTCCCTTCATGTTGGTATAATTGCAAGCAAAAGCCTTGGTATGTATTTGTAGTACTTTAAAGAGTTGATCTTCCTCTTCATTTGTTAACCAACTATTGATGTTCAAAATCTTTATAGGTAATGCCATGATTAGTTTTATACCTGGGTAGTTGGATTCTACTTGCTTGAATTTACTAATCAATGAGTTCAGAAGACATGGATGAGAAAGTAGCTTATGAAACATGGTTATATTATTAATAAACTCTTCTCCAGGAGGAATTAGTCTTGCTAAAGAACAATGAAATGCATCTAAGAAATGAGTTTGTTATTGTTCTACCAATTTCCAAACACTTTCATGAATCAATACATGATCATATGGTGAGGAAACAATAGAAGAAGTAGAAGTGGAGGTTTCATAATATTCTATCTAACCCAAGAATCCTAAACTGAGTCAGTCTATAGTTTTTAGACTGATAGATTCCATAGATTCTAGACTGGCAGAGTCTGTAGCTTTCAGACTGGCAGAGTCCATAGCTTTCAGACTAGTAGAGTCCATAGATTCTAGGTATATGTCTCCTATCAATTCTTTCAAGTGTTTTTTAACTGTGATCATAGCTAAGGAGGAAATGTTGTTTGATGTATTATCTGATTCATCCACTAAAAATTCTTGTATGTGATTTGTTGATGGTTTTGTAGGAGGATACAAAGAGATGTATTTGGATTTTAACCCATTAGAAATGGTCATGTCTCCTAACCTGCAATCAATTAATGTTGCTAAAATAGCCAACCATGGTCGACCTAGGATTATGGGATGTCTTAGATTCTTTTTTTTAGGTTGCAAGACCATGAAATCTACTAGACATTCCCAAGACTCTATTAGTACTTCAACATTTTCTATAGTCCCTTCTGGTTTAGTTACAGATTGGTCCACCATTTGAAGAATGGTAGTTGTGGGTTACATTCTCATAAGAGATAATGTATGGAGAGTATCAGTTGTCATATTATTAATTTCTACTCCCAAATATACCAAGACATTAGGAATTTCTTTACCTCTGATTGTGACTGTGATCACTGGGCTTCCTGGATCTACATAATTTGGAACTAATAGTTTTCCTGCTAATAAATTAGCAACTTTTTTCTCAACTGAATGGTTCCTAGATATTTTTCTTTCCTCCTAGGTGGCTTGATATAAAGGTTTTTGATGATCTTGTTTAATTCAAATATATCCCTAATATCTTGAAGTAGGGGTACCTCAATATTGATCTTTTACATCTCATGGACCAAGTTTGATTCTAATTTAATATCAATTTCTCTTAATCTTTTGGGAAAATGAACTATTGGTGTAGTATTATTTTCTTTGTTTGCTTCAGGGCTCATTTTTATTTTGGCTTTTCTAGTGTTTAATTGAGATGATTCTACTTTTCTTTTTCATCAGGTATCTCAAAAATGAGAACTGGAGGTTTTTGTATAGTTTTCCTTGATCTTATATGTATGTCCGAGCAATCAATAGCTTCAACATTCATTATCTCTTCCTGTTCATTAACATAAACAGGTGCTGATTGTTTATTTTTTGGATTTGCTATTAGTTGTGCAGGCATTGAGGGTTGATTGATTTGTCCTTGTTGCTGAATAACTAGGGGTGGCATTATATTTTACTATTGAAGTGGTCTTCTTGGTTGGGTAAATTGCTGCTATGGGTTCCACTATGGATTTTATTGTTGATATTGTTGTGGCATCCATTACTGCTATGGTACCCATTGTTTTTGTGGCTATGGCTATGGTACCATCAATGGGGGTGTTGGCATCCAATCTTGTTTTTCCCATGGATTTTGGATTGATGGAATTTGGGGTTGATTCCAAAAAGGTGAAGTAACTGAAACATTCTATGGTGTCATCCATGGATTAACTAGGTTTCTCACATTAAGCTGTCCTTGAGCCTAGTTTTGTGGGGCAAAGTTTTGTCTCTGGATATAATTTACTTCTTTAGTGGATTGGACTTGTGTTTTTATTTTATTTTTTAAAATAGGCAGAAGGGTGCAATGTTTGGTATCATGATCTATTCCATCACGGATCCCACATGATAAAACATTGGTTTTATCTATGGGCAGTCTCTAAGGGCATGTTTCTATCTGCACTTAGGAGAACAAATTGCTAAGGGTTCTATTGTATTTACCTTAGACTGAAGGCCATCCAAAGTATTATTTATTTTAATGAGAATATCTATCTTTAGATTGGAAAATTCTTCCATTAACTTACCCACTTCATTATATTTCCCAAACCCTCCTCTCCTAATTTTGGGTTTTGTTCGAGAGTAGTTGGTGCAAAGCTCAAAAATATGATCAAAAGCCAACTTATTTATATCTCCACATCCCATCAAATTTAAGGCATCTCTAGTATATTCATCCAACCCTTTTAAGAAAACCAATTTCTGAACTTCTTCAGTGAGTGGATAATTGCTTCTTTTATGAGTGAACATAAATCTATCTGAATAATCCTCTAAAGATTCATCCTTATTCTATTTAATTTTGAAGAAATCCTCTTTTATTTCTTGCAATTGGTAGTAATATTGATACTTGTTTAAGAATTATATCTCCATGTCATCCCATGTTCTAATAGAATCGCTAGGTACACTCATGAACCATCTCATAGCTGCATCTTTAAGTGTAGAGGGAAATAGTTTTAATTTTTGGATATCTATTATGTAATCATAGGTTTGACATAATGCCTTAAACTCAAACAAGAATTGATCAGGATCTTTTGTATATCTTCCCTATAAATTTGGAAGATTTGCTAGTGAAATATTTTTCATGGGGGTTTGATCATTAGGATCTACAACAATAGGAAAGGAAAAAGTCCTTCCTGGTTGTGTAAGTTGTTGATTTTTTTGGAGAGCCATATTTTCTTCTTCTATTGATGTTTCAAAGCTAGCATGATCTTCCCACTAAATATTTGTGGTATCAATTATAGGTTGTTCAAAGTTTTCTTTAGCTAGGGATTGTTGAAATACTTCTTCTAAGTCTTTGGCAATTTATAAATAATGTCTTCTTGTAAGAAATTGATCCTAAGCAATTTGTCCTATGGGGCTTGCTTATGGCAATGGCTTGGTTTCTATCCAAGTTTATGAAGATTCTTGTAGATAGGTTTCACTCATAACTTATGGTTCACTACTCAGAGATGTTGAAGGAGTTTCAACTTGTGTTCTTGGTAGTAGTTTTGGGATGAATCGTCCTTTAGAGTCTCTAGGATAGTATATCAATTTATGGAATTTTTATGTTTTTTATAATTTTTTGTTTGTTTTTCACTCTAGACCAATAGTTATTACCTTAATAACAACTTGTTTCCTTGGAAATGGTGCCAAAAATGATGAGTGTCATTCAACTCTTCATTTAATCAATATTCAATTGATGTCTTATCAATCAAGGCTGGTGTCGAAAGCTGTATGCAGTAAGGTATAGGATAGTAGATCTAGAAGTTTGCTTATGGGGATGTTTGATGGTCCTATGCTAACTTTGAATAATGGAAAAAATGTGTCTTAAACTACTTCATTCACTCTTTTTCTAAAAAGGAAAATATGTAACTATTTAATCAAATAAATCCACTCTTTTGCTTGAAAGTAAAATCACACTCCTATTTAAGCTTGCATAGAAATAGAAATGTTTAAATAGAAAAGAAAATTTGCTTCACACATTTGTTGTAAAAGAAAACACACTTTACTTAGAAAGGAAATGACTTTGGAATAAGGAAATGCCTTTTGAGCTTCATTGCCTTACTTGATCATTGTGAAAGAGTGTGTAGACCCTTTCATTTATATATTTGGCAAATGATGGTGTACCATTGATATTGAGATGAAGATCAAGGGCCTAAGATCAGTCCTCCATTCTCATAAATGAAAAAGATGGAATGTGGAATAAAATGGATGGAGTATGTAAGAGAGGTGTAAGATATTCAAATGATGACCCCTTTATGTGTGTAAGTAAGGTGTAAAACCTTGTCTTGAGTGTGTAAGTGAAGTGTAAGATCCTCGGTTGACTTGACTGGAAGCCTCCACCCATTCCTTATAAGTTTAATATGTATAAAAGATTAAATCAAATTTAATTATTTATTTAAAAAATAAAAACAATGAAAATGAAAGTTTGGAAATATAATTTATTGTTAAAAGTGATGGGTATATATTTACCTAGATTTGATAGCACAAATCAATTAAACATAAATAAATAAAAATTAATCCAAAAAAATAGAGTAAATAAAGAACCTTCTCATAATAGTTTTGAGGATGTTTGTAGGTGTTACTCTTATAATGAGTATGGTTTTAGATATTAGATATGTTAAAACTTGTTTGATGACCGTGTTCATTAGATTTAAGGCTACAAAAATTTTGTTGGTTTTCTTCAACTTTACTCTAATTACTCAAAAAGTACAATTCTTTCTCTTTATTTTAATTGGTCAATATTGGAAAATATGTTTCAAGACTTGTGTTGTACTTAATTTGTCAATATTTGAAATCCTAAAAAAAAAAATTGGAAAATATGTTTCAAGACTTGTGTTGTACTTAATTTGAGTTTTATTAAGTCCTTAGACAATATACATTATGAAAAATAACACTTAAATATTTTTATTAATTTATTAGCAATAAAAAATTAGTGTAATGCAATGTGTCACTAACATGAAATTTAATACTTGATAAATCATTTAATGTTGGTTTGATTTCTCTAAAATACTTGTAGATATTCAATAAATTTTAATGAATAATAAATTGAACAAGGATAAACATAACAATCAACATGTTTGGATAGCGTATGATCAATGAATTTATGTGTATTTCTAGAATCAATGAGAATATTTAGGGGATGTTTCTTAAAATACCAACCAACCACTTTTATGTGTAACTAGAGATTTTTGTTTTTTATTTTTTTAAATGCAACCTTGTGATCTCTAGGTTATCATGTGTAGCTATCAATTTTTTATTTTGAGTTGTGTTATCTCACTAATGTGGAGTTTGAATCATTCATACAAACCATCTGATTTATTTTTATAAGCCTTCTTGTATTTTTATTATTTTTGGTTAATAATAAATATAGTGATGTGCTCCAATAGTAATGAAGTACTGAGTGAACATGTAGATGTTTAATGTCACCACACTAAATTGTGATCGGTATATCAACAATAGATGTGACAAATTTACAGGGTTTTCCACACATGAATGGAGTAATTTTAGTAAGGTCCAAACTCTGAAATTTATACCTATTTGGAGTACAAAATAAAACTAGTAATTATTTAGTTATCATAAAGCTAATCATCATTTCATAACACTTATATAAAATATAAAATTATAGGTAAATAAATAACAAGATTAAAAATTCAAGGGTTGGAGGAATCAGAGCGTCTACCTTACCTTTCATTAATTGGATGTATATGTCATTAGCTTGATCCTCACAATTATTTTACCTCTATGAGGCCTATTCTATACCTTGTGTATATATGATTGCATGTGTATGTAATCCATTTGTTTCTTTTCACAGGGTTGAAATCTTCATGATTTCATGACATTTCAATTGGTAATGATGTAGAAAATGAAAGATGTCAACATTTCATTTGGAAGTCTTAACAATTTATGGGCCATCTTACACAAATTTAAGTGATTTACATCAATTTTATTATACCAATTCAAGTCAATTACATCAAATAAAATGAAATACATAGACATTTCAATTAGAAGTCTTAATAATGCATGGCCCATATTACATCCAAGTCAAGTCAATTGATGACTCTGAGTCATGTGAAAAGAAACAAAAACTATTGATTATGACATTTAATATATGTGATACCATACAAAAAAATTGCACTTTTGCTCTACTTATGGTCCCCAAGACCATGTTAAAACTAGGTCCATGGATTCTTTGTCATATTCAAGTAAGAACATTGTTCCAAGCTTTAGGTGGACACCTCATTATGATTCATTCAATACCCATGTCTTATCGATGTCCAACATTTGTCTGATTATATGTATTCCCTCTTTTAAGCATTTAAACCATTTAAAAAAGTGTAGGCTTTGGATTTGATTGGTCTAAATACTTTTCTAACACATATGTATTATGGAACATAATGTATAGAAGGCATGAATGTGTTGACATTTTCATAGAGTGATATATACACAAGGTCCAGAATAGGCCTCATAGAGGAAAATTAATTAAGAGGATCAAGCTAATGACATATATACATCCCATGAATGAAAGGTAGGGCACATGCTCTAATTCCTCTGACCTTTAGATTTTTACTCATATTCTTTCTTTACAATGAATTTTATATTTTATAGAAGTGTTATGAAATGATGATTAACTTTATGACCATTAAATGGTTACTAGTTATTTCTTTCTAGATTTTAGACCATACAAGATATAATTTAAAGGGACACTACATTCATAGGTTGAAAAATTTATAAAGATGACACATTTATATTCTAGATTAACCAATCACATTTTAATATGGTAAAATAAAATGTTAGCCTACTCAGTCAATACTTAAATTATTATTAGAACACATCACTATATCTATTATTAATAATAAATAATAAGGCATTGATGGTTACAAAAATAAAGTGGTCAGTTGGTATACATGACCCAAACTCCATGCCAGCAAAATGACATGACTCAAAATAAATAATTATTGTCTACACATAGAAACCCAAAGATCACAATGTTACATAAAAAATATAAAAAACACAAAAAAATAAGCATAAGGAGAACCATTATAAGGAGGTGGAAGTGGATCATCCTTAGGAGGCTAGGCACTCCAAGTGAAAGACTCAATTAAAGGAGGATTGGCCGACACAAAACCATCTTAAATAATTTTAGAGGGGGAAAAAGAAATAATGCTACCCTAACCAGAAGGTAGGTTAACAAAGCTACAAACTTGACCACCACTTGCATAGGGGATCTCCATCATGATGGGTTAATGATGTACTTTTCATGTTATGCCAACAAACTCCAACCAAGTCTTTGGAGGGGATCCAACATGAGGAGTAGTATAAATTATAGATTGGATATCCAAGAGATGTTAGACAATCCATTAGTGAACATAATTAAAATAAACTTGAAGAACTAATATCTCAAGCCTAATCCTTAGGTTGAGCTATATGGAAAGCAATTAAGAAATTCACATTAGAAGACAAAAACAAATGTTTATACCCTCTTAAATTATTTGCTTGAGAACTAGTCTTAAGATCTTTAGCTCAACTTGTAGGCTATGGAGTCTTTGGTAATGCTTGATTTTGTGCATGAGAAACACCTTTCTTTGTCTACACTTGATTCTTAGCTTACCTTGGCTTTGGCATGAGAATTGGTTGAAGTGACGACTTTGAGATTTGGAAGAGCTTCATTACCTTACTTGATCATTGTGAAAGAGTGTGTAGACCCTTTCATTTATAGATTTGGCAAATGATGGTGGACCATTCATCTTGATATGAAGATCAAGGGCCTAAGATCAATCCTCCATTCTCATAAATGAGAAATATGGAGTGTGGAATAAAAAGGATGCAGTACGTAAGAGGTTTGTAATATATTCAAATGATGAACCCTTTATGTGTGTAAGTAAGGTATAAGAACTTGTCTTGAGTGTGTAAGTGAAGTGTAAAATATGTCATAACCTTTGTTTGCTTACACATTTTTTCCTTGTTATGTCATCTATTTATGAGGCAATATTCTAATTTTGAATTTAGAAAAATAAGATAATTCTAAATCCATAGATTTTCCTATTAGAAGAATGATTAGGTTTGATTAAGTAGGATTATTCAGTAATTAAAGGAATAGTGATTTTGGTAAGGTTAAAATTTTTTAATAGAAAACACGATTAGAATTGACACAAAATGTCTAATTTCAAGTGTCTACAAACATGAGTGGCCATAAATATTTTGGTATAAACTTAAACTTTACCATTTAAAAAGAGGGGTTTAGAAATCTAATATGAAACCTTCTTTTCCACTCTAAATCAATAACATAATGTTATAGATGTGAAGGAGAACTATCAAAAGCCAATGAACACCAAATAAATAAATCAATTTCTTATTTTCTTTTAATATAATATTTTAAAATTAATGTTGAAACTTAATAATATACGAAAATAGCTCATTTCTATTAATTGATTAAATTTTCATGAAAATAATAGAGCTAAGTGATTATAATAAATTCGTCCATAATAAATATTAATAATTATAGAGGAATTAATAAATTATTTTTATATTCTCTCTCTTCATATTAATTTATTAGTTTAGGATGACATACACCAAAACAAATTTTTCCAGAAAAAGGTTGATTTTTACATTATATTACAATAATTAATTATTAATTTTAAAGACAAGCTTTGAACATTAATGTCAATTCTAATCGACACCTCAATTTCATAATGATATGTTATGAATAAATGGCAATATATATTTCCATAAATATTTAATGGGCTCTACTAGCTAAAGTTTCTTTAGGGAAGGGTTGGAGGCCTCCACCCCTGCCTCACAAGTTTTTTATGTATACAAGATTAAATCAAATTTAATTAATTATTTAAAAAATAAAAATAATAAAAATGAAAGTTTGGAAATATAATTTATTATTAAAAGTGATGGGTAGATATTTACCAAGATTTGATAGCACAAATCAATTAAAAATAAATAAATAAAAATTAATCCAAAAAAATAAAGTAAACAAAGAACCTTCTCATAATTGTTTTGAGGATGTTTGTAGGTGATACTCTTATAATGGGTATGGTTTTAGATGTTAGGCATGTTAAAACTTGTTTGATGACCATGTTCATTAGATTTAAGGTTGCAAAAATTTTGTTAGTTTTATTCAACTTCACTTTAATTATTCAAAAAGTACAATTTTTTCTCTTTATTTTAATTGGTCAATAATATATGAAATCCCGAGAAAAAAAAATTGGGAAATATGTTTCAAGACTTGTGCTGTATTTAATTTGATTTTTATTAGGTCTTTAGACAATATACATTATGAAAAATAACACTTCAATACTTGTATTAATTTATTAGCAATAAAAAAATAGTGTAATGTAATGTGTCACTAACATGAAATTTAATACTTGATGAATGATTTAATGCTGGCTTGATTTCTTTAAAATACTTGTAAATATTCAATAAATTTTAGTGAATAATAATAAAATTCTCTAACTTTTAATTAATTCTTCTTGATTTTATGAGATATTTAAATACATTAAGATATATGTGTATTTATAGATAATTTGAATTAAAATTAAGATTTTATTGGCATTTATACGATATTAAAAAATCTACAAAATTAAAGAAAATGGAACTACAAACCATGGGACATCCTTAATTAACAAAAAACACTTGACATGAATCATCCCTCAAAACTTGGCCAATTGCTCTTGGCTTCAAGTCCTAAATTTGGGAAATAATCATCTCACGGGAGGGATACCGCATGAGTTGGGTAAGCTTAACAAACTCTCCTCATTAGTTGTTCGAAGGAATAGACTGAAAGGATTATTCCCTCTTTCAATAGGAAATTGTTCAAAATTACAAGTTCTTGATTTGGGGCACAACTCATTTGAAGTCCATAAACCAAACTTGATTGGGCATCTTTCAAATCTAAGAGTATTATTGTAGAAATAGGTCAACTAATGAAGCTCTAGATCTTGCTTCTTTCTTCCAATCATTTCTCAGGTTTAATTCCACACACCATTGTATGAGATGAATGAAGGCTTTGACTATGCAAAAACTAACATATAGGTGATTATATATCAAAGTTTTAAATATGTATCTCTTTTTTTATATACAAAAATAAATAAATATTATTTTGAATTAAATTTATGTGAAGTATATTTATATTGATAGATGTTTTTACAATAGTATTTAGGAGAGTTGGTTAAGATATGTAATTGTTAGGATGTGGAGCCTAAAAGCTTCACTTGTGCATTCATTCAGCAATTCGGGTCTACACAGTCACCGGCGTCGGTCAGGAGCGACCGACGTCGGTCAGCAGCAGTGTAGGGAACGCCGACGTCGGCAGGTAGTCGGCCGACGTCGGTCATGGCAAGCAGGCAGGAACCGGCGTCGATTACCTGTGCGTCCAGAATCTATTTCCGTGGACAGCAGTGTTAGTTTGCATGGTGAGTTTGAGTCTTAGTCTTGATCCGCGTTTCCAATATTAGCAAGACTGAATTTAGAAGCCTTTGTTCAAGAGGCATAACTGATTGTTGTAAGAGCATGCATATGTTTGCTAATTCTATATGTAGGATTAGATCTTCTTAGCTTTGTAAGCAAGCAAGTAAGTGAATTGTAATTGTTGAAGAACAGTACAGAGTGTTGAATCAATCCAGACTTGTTGGATTTGATTGTGCTTGAGAGAGATAGCTCTTGAGGGATAGAGATCTAGTGTGAGATCTTGTGCATCTGAGAGAGGTGTGGAAGAAAGGTGTTTCTTCATTGTATTCCTTATGTAAAGAGTTTTAATACAAGTTTTCAGGGTGGTTTCTTGTATATCTTGTTCATGCTGTTATTTGATTCTAGTTACTTGTCTATCTGATTTATTTCCGCGTTTATTGCTTTCATAAGTGTAATCATTGTTGGTTGATCCCCAACAAGTGGTATCAGAGCTCAGGTTCACTAACAGGTGGTTCAGATCTGTGTAGTGTTTATTGATTACAGGGTAGTCACAGAAGTTCTTGCAGGAATTTCTGTTTGAGTGGGAGAAGCAATGGCAGAAGAAAGTAAGCTCAGAATGGAAAAGTTTAATGGCAAAAACTATCAACACTGGAGAATGCAGATAGAGGATTATCTATATCAGAAGGACTTATACTTACCGTTAAGTGGAATTGCCAAGAAGCCTAAAGACATGGAAGATGAGGATTGGGAAGTTCTTGATAAAAAGGCTCTGGGGTCAATAAGGCTCAGTTTAGCATCTACTGTGATATCCAATTTATCATAGGCAAAAACTACGGTAGAGTTAATGTCTACTTTGGCAAATATGTATGAAAAACCCTCCGCTTCTAATAAGGTATATCTTATGAAGCAGTTATTTAATTTGCATATGAATGAAGGTGGATCTATTTCTGCTCATCTGAATGATTTCAATGGTATAGTTAACCAATTAAGTTCAGTCAATATTGCATTTGATGATGAAATAAAAGCTCTTCTTATATTATGTTCTTTGCCAGAAAGCTGGCACAGCTTAGTTATGGCAGTTAGTAATACTGCATCTGCATCACATATTCTGAAAGTAGAGGATGTTGTTAGTGTTATCTTGAATGAGGAAATTTGCAGGAAAAGCACAGAAGAGACATCTGGAACACTTTGAATTTGGAGAGCAGAGGGAGGCAGAAAGAAAAGAGCAAGAGGAGATCAAGATCTAAGTCTAAGGTGAGAGGAAGATCCAAATCCAGGAATGGCAGGAAGCCACAATGCTGGAACTGTGGAAAGATGGGGCACATAAGCAGAGATTGCTGGTCTAAGCCTAAGGAGGACAATCAACACGAAGGAAAGGATGAAGCCAAGGTTGCAGGTATTGCACAGGATGCTTTAATTTTCTCTTTGCACAATAATATAGAATCTTGGGTTGTAGATTCAGGTGCATCTTTTCATGCCACCCCTAACAGAGAATATTTCAGTGACTATGTCCAAGGTGATTTCGGAATAGTGTATTTAGGGGATGACGAGCCTTGTAAGATAATTGGCAAAGGTAAAGTGCAGTTAAAGATGCAGAACAACAACACATGGGTGTTGAGAGACGTGATGCATGTTCCTAGCTTGAAGAGAAATTTGATTTCTGCAGGTAAGTTAGGAGATGAGGGTTGTACTGTAACTCTCACAGCAGAATCTTGGAAGGTGACCAAGGGTGCACTCGTTATGGCCAGAGGTAAGAGAGTAGGTACTCTCTATTTGTGTAACTATGTTACTAATATTTCTCCTTCTATTTTATCCACTTCAGATGTGGATGCAAAATTGTGGCACTCAAGGCTTGGCCACATGAGTGAGAAGGGGATGTCAATTCTTAAGTCCAAAGGTATGCTTTCAGATTTAAAAGGTATTGATCTAGAATTTTGTGAGCACTGTGTATTTGGAAAACAGAAAAGGGTTAGTTTTCTCAAAACTGGGTCTACTAGGAAGAGGCATAAGCTACAGCTTGTTCACACAGACGTGTGGGGACCGGCTCAAGTTGCCTCCATTGGAGGATCACAGTACTATGTTTCATTCGTAGATGACGCCACAAGAAAGGTATGGATCTACTGTATTAGAAATAAATCTGATGTTTTTGAGACTTTCAAGATTTGGAAAGCAATGGTTGAGAATGAAACAGGCAATAGATTGAAGTGCCTGAGATCTGACAATGGTGGAGAATTCTGCGGTCATAAGTTCAGAGATTATTGTTACATGAATGGAATCTGTAGGCAAAGGATGGTTCCAAGGACACCTCAGCAGAATGGTATTGCTGAAAGGATGAACAGGGCAATAATGAACGTGCAAGATGTATGAGATTCCATGCCGGCTTGCCCTTAGAGTTTTGGGCACAAGCAGTTGACATTGCAGTGTACCTGATTAACAGAGGACCTTCTACAGCTCTGAATGGTGGAATTCCAAAAGAGGCATGGACAGGTAAACAGGTAGATCTCTCATATCTCAAGGTTTTTGGTTGTGAAGCCTTTGTGCATATTGATAAGGAAAACAGAAAAAAGCTTGATGCTAAGTCTATGAGATGCACGTTTATTGGCTATGGCTCAGATGATTTTGGTTTTAGACTATGGAATTTAGAAACTAACAAGGTAATCAGGAGTCGGGATGTTGTTTTCAATGAGAGAGTGATGTATTGTGATCAGCTAAGGAAGCTGAATCAATCTGGGCAGAGCAATGAAGAATTGGATGAGGTGACAGTCCAAAATCAGCTCACGGGAAAGAGAAATAATCACTTGCAGAAAAACATAGAGACCGACGTCGGTAGGGTAGGAACCGACGTCGACAGAACAGGTACCGACATCGGCCACACAGAGACCGACGTCGGCAGGTCAAGAACCGAGGTCGGTCAGGAAGAACCGACGTCGGCCAGAATCAGACCTGGAAGTGACCGAGGTCGGTCACTGTCAGAGAATTTGGGTGGACAGCGTGCTATGGACGAGTCTCAGACACCCATTAGGAGGACAGAAAGAGTAAGTAAGCCTCCAATTCGATATTCTCCTTCTTTATTTTACCTATTGCTAACTGATGGTGGAGAACCAGAGAGTTTTGATGAAGCAATACAGGTGGAGTCCAAGGAACAGTGGGAGCTAGGCATGAAAGAGGAAATGGATTCCTTGAGTGAGAACCAGACATGGGATTTGGTTGAGTTGCTAGCAGGAAAGAGGAAACTGAAGAATAGATGGACTTACAGATTGAAGGAAGGTGAGAATGGAAAGATGAGATACAAGGCTAGGTTAGTGGTGAAAGGATTTGCACAGAAACCAGGTATTGACTTTGGTGAGATATTTTCTCCTGTTGTAAAAATGACTTCTATACGGACTGTACTGTCTTTGGTTGCTACTGAGGATTTGCATCTTGAGCAGCTAGATGTTAAGACAGCTTTTCTTCACGGAGATTTGGATGAAGAAATTTATATGGAACAGCCAAAAGGATTCGAGGTCAAAGGTAAGGAGAAGTTAGTGTGCAGGTTAAAGAAAAGCTTGTATGGCCTCAAGCAAGCTCCTAGGCAATGGTACTTGAAATTTGACAGGTTTATGACTGAGCATGGCTACAGTAGGTGTCAATCCGACCATTGCGTGTATTTCAAGAGATTGGATAATGGTAGGTACATTATTCTATTGTTGTATGTAGATGATATGCTGGTTGCAGGATCTCACATGCAGGACATCTCTGATCTTAAGGAGAAGTTGGCTCAAAAGTTTGCTATGAAGGATTTGGGAGCAACAAAGAAACTCCTAGGCATGAGCATCAAGAGAGACAGGAAAAATCACAGGTTGATACTGCCATAAGAAGATTATGTGAACAAGGTGTTGGAGAGGTTCAATATGCAGGATGCAAAACCAGTAAGTACACCTTTGGCTGGACATTTCAAGTTGAGTAAAGAACAATGTCCTGATTCACATGATGAGGTAGAGTACATGCAGAAGGTTCCATATTCTTTCGCAGTAGGAAGTTTGATGTATGCAATGGTGTGTACTAGACCGGATATTGCCCAAGCAGTGGGAGTAGTAAGCAAGTATATGGCCAATCCAGGTAAGGAACATTGGAAAGCAGTTCAATGGATTCTTAGATATCTGAGAGGAACCAGCAGTAAGCATTTGTGCTTTGGAGGTTCAGATACTTCTCTACATGGTTATGTAGATTCAGATATGGCTGGTGATCTGGATGGCAGGAGGAGCACTACAGGTTATGTTTTCACTGTAGGTGGAACGGCGGTTAGTTGGATATCTAAGTTGTAGAAGGTGGTTGCTTTGTCAACTACAGAAGCTGAGTATATTGCAGTCACGGAGGCTAGCAAGGAGATGATATGGATGACACGGTTTATGAGTGAGCTTGGTAGGGAGCATGAGAGTTGCAGATTATATAGTGACAGTCAAAGTGCAATCCATTTGGCCAAGAATTCGGCCTTTCATTCAAGAACTAAACACATATAGCTAAGGTACCATTTCATACGGCAGGTATTGGAGGATGGTGAGTTGAAGCTGGAGAAGATTCATACAGATAGGAATCCTGTGGATATGTTAACTAAGCCGGTTACTAAGGAGAAGTTGAATCTTCATTCAACTTCTGTTGGTCTTCATGATTGAGTTGAAGATGGGGGAGCTAGAAGATGTTGCTGTACAGGTACTGGTGCAGCTGTTTATCTCCAAGTGGGAGATTGTTAGGATGTGGAGCCTAAAAGCTTCACTTGTGCATTCATTCAGCAATTCGGGTCTACACAGTCACCGGCGTCGGTCAAGAGCGACCGACATCGGTCAGCAGCAGTGCAGGGAACGCCGACGTCGGCAGGTAGTCGGCCGACGTCGGTCATGGCAAGCAGGTAGGAACCGGCATCGGTTACCTGTGCGTCCAGAATCTATTTCCGTGGACAGCAGTGTTAGTTTGCATGGCGAGTTTGAGTCTTAGTCTTGATCCGCGTTTCCAATATTAGCAAGACTGAATTTAGAAGCCTTTGTTCAAGAGGCATAACTGATTGTTGTAAGAGCATGCATATGTTTGCTAATTCTATATGTAGGATTAGATCTTCTTAGCTTTGTAAGCAAGCAAGTAAGTGAATTGTAATTGTTGAAGAACAGTACATAGTGTTGAATCAATCCAGACTTGTTGGATTTGATTGTGCTTGAGAGAGATAGCTCTTGAGGGATAGAGATCTAGTGTGAGATCTTGTGCATCTGAGAGAGGTGTGGAAGAAAGGTGTTTCTTCATTGTATTCCTTATGTAAAGAGTTTTAATACAAGTTTTCAGGGTGGTTTCTTGTATATCTTGTTCATGCTGTTATTTGATTCTAGTTACTTGTCTATCTGATTTATTTCTGCGTTTATTGCTTTCATAAGTGTAATCATTGTTGGTTGATCCCCAACAGTAATAATATGAGAATGTTAATATTTAATTATTTGAAAATTGACATTATAAAAAAGTAAATAAAATAATTTAATTAACAAATGTGATTGTTTAAAAAAATAAAAAATATATGAATACAAATAAATTTAAAATATATATATAAAGTACCTCAAGAGAAATAAAAATTAAAGAAGAGTAAATTACAAATTTTTTACATTTTATATATATATATATATATATATATATATTATAATAATAATAATAATAATAATAATAATAATAATAATAATAATAATAATAATAATAATAATAATAATAATAATAATAATAATAATAATAATAATAATAATAGAGAATCATTACATTTTAATTTTGATATTTTAAAGATTACTTCTTTTCTCATTGTAATATATTTATAAATAATCATAATAATAAAATTTTAAAAATAATTGATTATAAATATAGATTTTATCACATCGTATTTACAAATAATTATAACAATAAAATTATTAAATTTTTTTAATCATATTATAATAAATAAATAGATAATACTTTTATTATATATTACTACAATATATTGTATTGAATTGTGAATATCTGAGAATGATATATTGGTATATTTTACATAAATTTATTCGTAATCAAGTTAGAAAAAATTATAATTTCAAAATACATTTCAATAAGATCAAATTTTAAAATACTAAATAGTTATATATATTTTTCAACCAATTAATCATTAGTTTATTTAATATAATAATATAATATATATTTTTTATGAAGGAGAATTTATTTTTTACATACAATTTTTATGTTTATATTTTTAACAAATAAATCTGACATTATACAATATAACTATGAATTAAACTTACTAATAAATTTGATTCTTTTTTTTAAATAAAAAATATTTTTAAAATGTTAAAAGCCATTAAAAATATATATCCAACCTAAGGTAAAGGCAAAAACCCTTTTGTAGTGCGAACCTTCCTATGAATTTTCTAAAATAAAAGATTCTCATGGAAATACACTGGTATAAAGTGTATTAACCTTTTTTTTATTGGAAAATTCACTTCATATAATTTAATATAAAATTTATAGTACAACATTAATCATACAAAAAAAGATGGAAAAGTCACATCTTGAAGTTAAATTGAGTTAAGATAGTCTCTGGAGAAACCAAAGTTCAAAAAAGGCCTCAACTGAACTGATAACTATAGTTAAACTAACTCAAGTGTACATTAATAAAAAAAGATAATGAAATAATACAAAAAAGAAAGAAATAACTAAGAAGTTTCTACCAACATGATGGTCGATAAAGGAGGTGGAGGTGGAGGTGGAGGTAGAAGGTTCTAAAGCTTTCCTCTCTAACAATCCTAATTTGGGGGATCTTCATCAACTAGGAAGGGGTTCTAACCAATCATCTTTGCAAAAAATATTCTCATGTCTAAGTATACATGGATGTCGATGATCAAATTTCCAAGTCTTTATGGATAATAAAAAAAATTCCATGAAAAACATGACCCATAATACGTAAAAAAAGTGTATTTTTGTTTCACATCAAACATACCCATTTCTTGGTATTACCCATTTATTCATGTTAGTTGATGTCACTTGGTGAGATGGTCAACCAGTGGCAAATTGAAATGTCACCAAAAAATGTTCACACAATGATGACCTTTCTACCTACAATTTGTCCCATGTGAATATTAGGCAATCCAATGATTTATTTTTATATCATTGGGTAATCATACTCATTAGGTATGCACTAATTCTTCAAGTGCTTGCTTAATACTTCCAATAAGATAATATTAAAAGTTTCTACAAAGATAAAAGTTACGTCATGGAGTGTAATTTTATGTTTTTAGTAAAGCAGGATTTTGTCAAGTGAAAGAGTGTAAATTGGTAAGTGTACCTCATTCAAAATTTATGATCGTTGACCTCATCTTAAATTTTGTGCACAAAATACTAATAAATAATAATATATTATTTTTAATGTAAGTTATGATAGAAAATGAGGTGTTTTTCTTCTTCATACAACATGTGGACCAATAAATTTTTTCAAACATAATACATGGAAAACTGGATGGATCTTGGAGGAGGAGGGAAAATCCAACTTATATACTACTTATATACTAGAGACCAATCTTGGAAAACACTTTATAAAGACCATAAAACTTTGGTTTATGTTTTTGATGACCTTTTATTGTCAAAGAGGACTAGTTATAAGGTTGGAACTAGATAAAATCCATGTCGCCAACATCAAAATCACATTTTGAGTGGTGTTGATCGATAAGTTATTTTAATGGTTCTAAGCTAGATGGAGGTTAGATTTGAGATTTTGAATGATAATTGCACATGTTTGGAGTGTGGCATCAAATCCATATACCTTGGAGATAAACATAAAGTATGTTTGAAGAGAAGGTGGTGGATGACCATAAACAACCTCATATGGGGTCATCTTGGTGGCAATGTGGTATGCAGAGTTGTAACATCATTCAACAAGTGGTAACCATTTGAACCAGTGAGTCTTTTTATTTGAGGCTAAACAATATAGATAGGTCTCCAGGTATTTGTTGACAATTTATGTTTGACATGGATTAGTTTGAAGATGGAAGGTAAAACTCATTATAAGTTGGGTGCCATATATGTGGAAAGATTCCTTCCCTAAATGACTAGTAAAATTGGAATCATGGTCACACACAATTGAGGAAGGTAGCCCATGGAGGTGGAAAATCTAATCTTGAAAGGTTTGAGAAATAATGGAATAGTAAAAGGATGGTTGAGGATGTAAAAATGAGGATATTTGGAGAGCCAATCCACCACCATGAGAATCACGTATTTACTGCTTGACTTGGGTAGTCCCTCAACAAAGTTCATGGAAATATTTGACCATACCTTGGTAGGGATAGGCAAGGTTTGGTCCATTCCTAGGGTTGTGATAATTTCCCCTTTGTTGCATTGGTACATTTCACATTCTACCATAAATGTTTGATGTCATGTTTAGTGCATTACCAAAAACAAATTAGCAATCCTTTCGTAGGTTTTTAAAAAATATGTTTGACTTGCTGATGGAGAGGTATGCAACTAGAATAGAATTATTTGTCTTAGTGTTGATTGGGGTGCCAATACCAAATATACTTTGTGCCTTATATAATGACTATCCAAAGAGTAATTTTGTTGATAGGCAAGGTTAGTGGTCACTTATTGAATGAGTTGTTAAATTTAGGTGTCATAAGACCATTATTATTATGCTTGATGCACCAAATCTGGCATGGGAAAGGATAACATACACAAGGTTGTTTATTCTTCATACTTGTAAGATAACACATATGTGACAATATTTCCTTTAACCTTGTTGTAGTTAATCTCATAGTCATAGCCCATTAATTTGGTTACCCATTTTTATTGCTCAGGTGAAGAGACTCTTTGATCTAAGAAGTACTTGAGGATATGGTGATTATTTTTGATGCATAAGTGCTTCTTGACTAGGTATGGGAACCACTTGTTGATGGCATGGAGTATAACTAGCATCTCTTTCTCATACGTGGAACAAGCAAAGTTTTTCCATGCAAGTCCCTTGTTGATGAATGTGAGGGGTTAAACATCATATATTAGAATGGCTCCAATGCCACTTTTAGAGGCATAAATTTTGATGATAAATGGTTTTGAGAAGTCGGGAATATCTATAATAGGTGTAGTACACATTGCATTCCTGATAAGTTTGAAGGCTTGTTTCCTACATCAAACCGTTGAAAGTCAAATTTTTTAACATTGTGATTAGTGGAGTGACAATTATTCCATAGTCATATAAAAGATCTATATAGTTCCTTGTAATTACCAAAAGGATGTGAAGGATCTTGATTTATTTGAGTTTAAACCAATATTTCATAGCCTTAATGTTTTTAGGATCCACTTTGATGCTTTCCTCAGAGATGATGTGTCTAAGATACACAATTTCCTTTTGGCCAAAACCAAACTTGGACCATTTGGTACATAAGTAGTTATTATAAAGAACTCGAAAGGTATGGTCCAAATGTCTCAAATTATCATCTATTTACATCTATAGACAAAAATGCCATCAAAGAAAACTAGTATCAAATTGTGTAGAAATGGCCAAAAGATCTTGCTCATTAAGCCTTGAAAGGTTGATGGAGAATTATTGAGGCCAAAGGGAATGATGATAAACTCATAAAGGCCATTAGGATTTCAAAATACTCTCTTGGTAATATCATCTTCCTTGATGCATATATGATGATACCTTGATCACAAGTTGATCTTCATGTAATGCGTCTAGTCACTCATCAATCTCTATAATAAGAAAGTTGTCTTTGATACTGAGTTTGTTAAGAGCGTGGATGTTGGGATTTTTTATTTTAGTTTAGAATGACTTATACTAATCTCACACCTAAGAGAATAAGTAGTCTAATGAGCTAGCACGTTGGAATATCATGCAAGAAATGATCTTGTGTGCTCACCTAAAGCACGTAGCTTAAGACTGGTTCTCATTAGTTCTATTATGTGGTGGTGTATGAATTGATATCTCTATACTAGATTGCTTGAATAGGCAAATATTTCTAATCATAAACATAATAGTATAGCTAATTCTAACAATTCACTCATTTTATACCTAAGCTATTCATCACAAAAAAAAGATAGGTGTAAATTGAGAAAATGAGTACTATTACCATTGATTTCATAATAAGTTTACAAAATGTATTTTATAAACATAAGTATTCTATCTCATTACATATCAAAATCACAAATAAGCTCAAGATTACAATTAACAATTACCTTCCTAAGTAAAACTATGGGGTATTAATACATGGTTTTACCCTAACTATTATGTTATAATATTAATATGAAAATGATGACTTTCCAATGACTAGTTCCCCTATATACCCTCTCTATGTTAGATATATGTTTCCATGTTCTTATCTTTTCACAAACTGGTGCTAGATTCATGCTTGACTATTCTCTTTAGATGCTCATATGAACTGCTTCGTAACCATCTCTGCTTTTTGTGCCTTGTCCAAGTCATATGCTATTGTCCAAGTCTTACATCCTTAGTTCCTCCATGTTTTTTGCATTTTTTTTCGTCATGACTTGATTCTCCTGTACCAAAGCCTTATGTACTATGTATCTCTCATGCCTTGACTCACATTCATGCCTCTATCTTTTTGTGTTGTTTCCAAAAGTACTTAGAATAAATCAATACAAAATATAGGGTCCAACATCAACTCCCACTAAGCCAACACTTGTAATAGGTCCTAGGTGAAAAAACACCACCCCAACATCTATTACCATGTCCTCAAACCTAGTAACATCGACCATCGCTAGCCTCCTAATTATTAGCAACATAAGTTTAGCTAGTTCATCTCATGTGTGCTTCATGAATATCATTGATGACTTGGTAGTCATTATTATATTATGTGTACGCATCACATATTTTATAGTATAGTGACATTTTATCCTAGGTAGTGTGCTGGAGAAAAGGACAACTTCCTACATCATGATCATCCTAACATATATCACTAGATTGTTTTGTTATGTTACAAACATTGCTTCAAAGATAGTTATTCCTGTTATGACCTTCAACTTTATAGTCAATACCCCATAGGCCATTGCATTTCTCTTGAGTATTACTAGCTATTAGCTTCTTCAGTTAAGAATTCATAACAACAATCTGAGCCTCCATAAAGGTGATGATCCCCATATCTTTACTTTCTATAGCTTCAGCATGAAGAGCAATTTCCAGTACCTCACATAGGTCGATAAAGGTCTTTTAGGATAGATCTTGATAAAAAGTGTAATTTCAAGTACCTCACATAGGTCGATAAAGGTCTTTTGGTATAGATCTTGATAAAAAGTGTTACTTATAAATTTCACCCTAAGTTTTATAACCTTTAAATCCATGGATTATGTTGTTATAATTTGATTATTATTGATTTGATTTGAGCTTTATGACATATACTAATTATGGGATAGTGATATGCTTATTTGTTTATATGATGGATTAATTATGTGATAGTTTTTCTTTCTTATTTTGTACATTGTGGATGTGTGTTTGTTAGTTATGCATCATTAGTTTTTGATATATATGATGACTTAGACTAACTACCTACTTGTCATGATGTTGATATAGGATTGATCCTTCCCTCAAATCATGATAGAGGGAAGGCATCATCAGAGAGGATGGCATAGATGGAATGATTAGGGGATGATAGAGGAACTGCTAGCAACCTAACACACACCATAATATAATAACTTGTTAACTCTTTGTTTGATTTAGATAGTTAGTTGTTTTTGAGTGATAATATACTTCTATTATGATCATGTTTTCAATTCATGCTTATGATGATCTAAATTATGTTATTTTATGTATTATTATAGTGGATAGATTTACTCATACAATGTTGTTTTATGATCATATAGTCGATGCTTACACTAAACTAGTTGCCTAACATAATGACTATTTTAAATGATATTCATTGTCTTGATTTAATGTTTATGAAATAGCCAAGGCATAAAAATAAGTCTATGATAAAATATGAATAATCTATTTACTTTGGTATTTGATTTAAAATAGTTAATGTTGTTATTTTAAACATGCACCTGTGGATGCTCCATGGCACAGGGGAGCTTGGTTGTGTGGCACTGATCGTGAAGGCCTTGCAGAGGGAACAAGAGTCTAAAGTGATAGTTATGGAAGTATTATCATGCAACTTCATGCATGAGTATCGATTATCTCATTGAAATGATGGGAACATCCCCAAGGCATGGGACCCTTTTGCTCTTTGGTATGATCCTCCATAGTATGCTAAATTCCATATATTCTAAGTGCACCAGGTTTAAGACCAATGCATAGGACTAAATAGAATAAAGGTAAACTAATGATAATCTAATCCTAGAATCTTGAGGGAAAAGGGAGGGAGAAGGTAAGAAAATATTGAAAGTAAAAGGTGATGCACCTAGAATAGAGTGAGTGCTCCTACTACCATAAGCATAGTGAAAACCTTTGAGAATAAGACAACATCACAGTTTCCTCCAAGTCACTCCAAATGCATAAGTGTTTCACATAGAGGCATGTAGACACAATACAACTTTGAGAAGGATGAAAGTTATCCACAGACAAAGCCTATGTAGACCTTGGTGTACATAGGATATGACCTGTAAGTGAACTCTGAGTATAATGGGGAGGTGCTGGGAATGGAAGATGATGAGAGGGGTGAACAATACCCACAGACAAAGATAAATAGACACAAAATAACACACATATCATAAAAATAACAAAAAGAGGTAAACTTAATTCTTGTTAGTCTGTAAGATTTAGCTAATACAAGTGCTCATGGAGGGAAAATTTTAGTAGTGTGAGGTTGTTTGAAATATGTCAACCCTTTTACAATGTAAATCCAAGATTTTATAGTGAATCAAGCCTATCTTACAATAAATTTTCCACTTGAGGTGGTGGATATATCATTAAATTCTTTTGTATTTTTGTGGCTATGCTTCTTGAAGTCTATCTGGAGACTAGATCTAAAGTTGGTGGTAGGAACATTTTTGGATACATGTGCATAGGGGAATGGAAGATTTTGCTGATAGAGTCATAGAGTGGTGTGTACTCAAGTCCCAAAGTTTGATATCCACTTATTCATTTAATTATTTTGGCAACACCTCGATCCCCTCTCAACCACTTCCAAATAATTTCTTTATATTTGACAACTTCTCGACACATGGTGCCTTGGTGGGCTCTCGAAGGAGTCTCTTGGATTTTTAGGTAAGAGTAGTACGGATGTGATATGTGGAATACTAGTGCTACTTAGAATTCCTACACCAAACTCTTTATTTATCCACTTACAACTTGGGGGTCTTGCATCTTGAATTCATTCACCTTCTGCCTTGCATGCCATAAAATCATGTGCGTGAGTATGTATTGAAAGTTTTATATAGGTACAAGTCATCACTTCTTTACTACATAGACTTACACCTTCATCTTAAGCTCACATGTAGATGGAAAGTGTTTGTGCTTACTTTACATAGAATGCTTGGGTCCTCACAAGTGCCATATATATCTCTGTAACCCTTTGAAAGCCTTACACCAACTCAGGGGTGAGTTAAAGATTTAACACTTTTAGCAACCTTTACGAGATGTTGGCCTACTAAGTAGGAATCCAATAGCCTTTGAATGATCCATTAGCCACAGAGTCCTTGTAACTTTTGGATTTATAAAGAATTGATATTCACCTAACAAAAAAATAATTGCACTAAAGATGCTTAGAGGAAAAGACCTAAACTAAATAAACATTGCGCACAAGCACTTGGAAGAATTAAAACTACTATAAAACAAGGAATTTTAGTTGATTTAGGGAAATGAGAAGCATCTAATCTACTTATTTACATATATATACAACATTAAATGGATATAGTTCTTAAGATGAATCTAATTAACTGGGATAGGCAACTCTTCTCCACTCAATGTGACAAGCTGGAAGGTGTAAGATAGTTTGTAATTGGTTATGGTATATGGACCACTCCAAATTGCGTCAAAATGAGTGTGCCTTCCAACCTTTTCTCTATCTACATCCCATTTGAGCACCAAGTCTCCCTCTTGGAAACTCCTATTACTAGATTTCTTGTCAAAGATCCTCTTGGTTTGTGCCTGTTGAAGCCCCATAGTGTGTTCAAATTGCACTCTAGTTTCTTTGAGATATATTAGCTTGGTTACTCTTACCTCAAGGGGACCAATCTTGAGCATCTCCAATTGATGAATGAGTTATAATGAAGGAAACTCAAGGGATTCTGATAATTTTTCCTCCCTTCCATAAAATAGCATGAAAGACAAATTTGCTAGCACTTTCTTAGGCGTGATCTGATCAGCTCAAAGAGTAGTTCTGAGCTTAGTGTGTCAAGATCACTAGTTATCCTCTAGAGTCCTTTTATGATGTGAATTAGGTTCTTATTTATGGAATCAGCTAGACCATTACTTGGAGGGTAATAGTTTGATGAGTTACTTAAGTAGATGTTGTGCTTAATGGCCCACTCACTAATCTTGGTTCCAAGGAAAGCCAATGTAATATCAGAGATAGTTGTTAGAACACCAAATATCATTATAATGAATTTATAGAAGTTAAGGATGGATGTCTCATTAGCCTCCTTGAGTGCAACCTATTTTTTCCATCTTATGAAATAGTTAATTGATGTGAGAATCCATTTGTGCCCATCACTTATTGGGAGGTTAATCATGCTTATGAAATCTAGGCCCCACTATGCAAAGGGTTGGGCAACTTAAATTGGGTGTAGTGGTAAGGCTACAAGATTTTGTTTGAATATTAAAAAGGTGAATTTATTTTAATTTCACACATACACATGCACATATTTGAATAAAGTTGGCCTATAAAAGCCAACGTGCATTATCTTCACAGTAGTGGTCTTAGGCAAGTAATATCCTTCTTTAGGGTTGTATGGAATTATTGAATAATTCTTCTTGTTTTCTCTACTTAAACACACCTAAAGAGGAATCCATTATGTCCTTTTGAAAGATATCACCTTCTATTAGCACATAGGGAATGGACTACAACTAGATACAAGAGGGTATATGTTATGTTAAAAGAAAGTCTTCATATCCTTCACCTAGTCAATTATAGCTTCTTCATTTGCACACCCTTCATCATGTGATACTAAGACTAAGTTATCCTCTAGTATCATTGATTTTTTTAGCTACTCACAAAGTCCCTTCCTTTGCACCATCTTGGTGACCTGAACATCCACATCATATTCCCTCACCTTTATGATCCAACCAGCTCTTTTCTCATTGATGTCCTTACTGAGTAGAAACTATTTAATACTTGTGTGCACAACCATGAGTTGTATCTTTTTTTTATATATCATATGCCTAAATTATTCAACTCTCTCACAATTGTGAGTGTGTGCTTCTCTATGAAACTATAATGCAGCTCATAATTCTTCACCTTCTAGCTAAAAAAGGCAATTGGCTACTCTAGTTACTCTTTATTTTATTGCATAAGGATGGGTGAGATTTCTTCAACTCCATCAAATTCATATAGGATAAAATCCTTGCTATATTTTGGGTTGATCAAAGTGGAATATTTTGTGATGGTACACTTGATGGCTTCAAAACTTTCCTTTCCCTCGTGTGTCCAACTGAATGCATCATTATTCTTTAAAATCACATGAGGGGATTGATCAGGATAGAAAAACCAAGCACAAACCTTCTCATAAAGTTTAGTCTCCTTAATAAACCTAGAGACTACTCTTGTGGCTTGGTGATGTAGATCTTGCACAAGTAAGTCACACTAGTCCTTGAATAATGGAACACTTTTCAAATCTTAGGCTTTAAAGTTCTTTTACCATGCAAAGTATAAGTTCAAAAGTATATTATAATATTTCAAGATATTTATTTTACTTAGGAGAGTCTATAATAACTCCTTGTACCCATTTTGTAAACAATCTCAAACACTTACCTTACACTCATGCAACTCTGTCTTTCCAACTAGCATTCCTTGTAGCCTTATCTGATTGTAAATGTTCTTGTACAAAAAATTAAACTATTTTGACTTGATAATGTTATATTATCCTTTAACCTATTTTATCACACCTATGTATCAATTATTAATACCTATCTCACTCCCTAAGACCACTTTCCTTCTTGTAGCCCTTCCAAATTAGGCCTTCTTTAGCCCTTTCCCAATACTACTTGATATAAGTTCATACTAAAGAGGATGTACGACCATAAATTTTTTTAATTTAGTTATATTATGCCAAAATACAAAATATTACAAAAATTTGGAATTTTTCAATAGTTAGTTCTCTCACATTGGACAAAACCCTAGTTACCAAGGTTAATGGGCACTTAGCAGGCCAGGAGTGGTCTAAATTCCATATCTTGGTCTATAAATAATTTCAAGACAAAATAATCATTGGTATGGGTTTGTATGATGATAATTCACAATCATTGGTATGGGTCTGTATGATGATAATTCACCTTTTTTTTTCATTGAGTAAGTCACTTCATGCCTCAATTCCTTTACAAACACAAGATCTCAGTCTTTCATGACTGTGTTCCATTGAAATATAACAGGGGTTAGTAGGGTTTTACTAATATTTTCAAAAAATTAAAGTATCCAGACCTTAGGTGGGTTTCTCAACACCTTAATTTTATATTATCAACTCCTCTCAGACCCATTTTATTTACAACAATGTTTAATACCAATAAAATTATTGAGTACAAACCTGATTATGAATGAGTATACTGTAGTATTTAATGAACAAGTTTTGTTACCATATTTTAGCAAGATCAGTCTTGATCACTTTATAATTTGAATTTAGAATAATCATTTTTTACATACGTGTTTTCCATTTTCATTCACCACAAGATTCATGTAACAAAAGGATCAATGCTATACCAAATTATTTACAAAAAATTGTATGTGCATGCTCCCTATTATTAGGCCTGGTTGTCCCTACAAAGGGGACTATTTGAAACTTCTCACTAGAATAATATGAATCAATTTGAGAATAAAATATAATCATAACAAAATCAAACACATTATCAAAACCACTTACCAAATTGAGTAATCAAACACACTAATACTTTGTTTCAACTATGAATGACAATGCACATAGAATTTCAACATCACTATTCTTCTTCATTCATCAATATTTATTTTTTTCATGTCCATTATCTCTCTCATTCAAATGGAATACACTATTAAAATACCAAAATTGACTCTACCCACTCCTCCCAAGAAGCATAACTGAATCTTGGATTGTTTCCCACGTTGGGGGTCAGTGAATTTACATACATTTTCATGAAGTACATAGAAATAACTAAAGTATGACTATGCCTAAATTAAAAAGAAAATATTAATAACCTTAACATATTCTTGAGACCTATTAGACACCTTCACATGTTCCTACCCCTTTTCACCTGCATACATTGCATGGAAATCCTTCCACAAGGCTTAAAAATTCAAATTTTCAAATAGTGGCATTTTGGATGGAAAATCCATAATTCAAATTTTATGCAACTTTTGCTAACATAGATCACACCTAATACAAAATTAGGACCTAATGCACATATGAAACATATTAAATACAAATTCAAGATAAAATTTAGTTCATTTTGGGGTCCATAAGGATGGCCTTGCATCACTTGGAAGGGGAAGAGATGAAATAGCCTTGACTCGCTCTAGATCAATTGTGAGTCCTTATTTAGAAATGATGTGCCCAAGGAGGGATCCTTCATAAACTATGAAGATACATTTTCTAGGGTTTATATATATTCCAAACTCATGAAATTTTTAAAAGACCTTCTCTAGATGACCTAAGTGATCCTCTGCACACTTAGAGAAAATAGTTGTGCCATCAAGGCAAACCAAGATGATATTATTGATGAGCTCTTTGAATGCCATATCCATGGAACTCTAAAAGGTCACACCTACATTTTTCAAACCAAATGTCATGCATTGATATGTAAAGGTTCCCCATTTAGTGATGAACATAGTTTTGCATCGGTCTCAATCTTGCACTTGAATCTGGTTATAACTTGAGTAACCATCTAGTAATGAGAATCTCTATGTGCCTATGACCATTTAGAATATTTGATCCATGGGAAAGAGAGGATAATGGTATTTAAGGGAAGCATTATTCATGTCCCTAAAGTACACATAGAGGTAAATCTCCCCATTTGTCTTATGCAACAGGACTAAGTTAGTGACCCATGAGAAATTATTGATTAGAACTATTATGCTAGCCTTAATGAGCTTGGAGAGCTCCTTACGCATTGATGGATCCAAATTCAGATTAACAAGCTCATGCATTTGGTACATGGGTTACACACTAATATTTAGCTAAATTATATGTTGCGTTAAGCCTTGGTAAAAGCCTTTTAGATCCTTGTAGCTCCATGTGAAGATAATGTCATATCTCCTACTGAGTTGAATAAAGCTTCCAATATTTGGTGCAGAGCAACCTTGCCATATTTAAGAGATTTTCCTTCTAAAATAATCATGGGCACTGAGATATCTTCCTTCGATGTCATGTTGTGTTTTTCTCCTTTAAATTGGTCATCAGAATTGAAGATGTTTTCTAGGGTGACTAACCCTCTTGGTACCTTGTTTCCTCTTAATTGGATAATTTGATCTTAATATTGGGTTGGTAACTACACCTAGTTCATGGTGCAAAACTCTACCTCATCTTATAGGAATTTGATGATTTACTCATCATTCTCTAACACTTGTTAAGAATAGCTTGTCTGACCATGAGCTTGATAAGTTGTTCAAACTCTTTCATTATGTTGTATAGAATGTCATATTATGCACCTATATTCACAATCTTATTGTTGACCCAATTTTTCCCCTCTGGTAAAATTTTGGTCACCCTCTTCAATTTCTATGAAAGGCCAGTCAATTTCAGGTTTGCAAGGTCCATTTTCAGGGTCCAACAATGTCATTTCAAGCATTGGCTTGGCCTAGTTCATTCGTTTCAAGTTCAACATGTTCAATTCAGGCTCGGTTCAATACAGGGGGTTCATCGGCACTTGGTTCATCCTTCATCAGGTTGATTAGTTCAATTTAGTTCATCAGCGGGTTTGGTTCAACATTCATTATCCTCAGCCGAAGGGGAGTCCAAGTTCAAATACCCTAATGGAGGGCTGGCGCAAGAAAGGATCCGGGTAAGTTTTATAAAATTTGTCTAAGTCCCGCATATATCAAAGTGCAAATTCAAAAGCAAAGGTGTTTCATAAAGACCATGGCTTAGAAAAAATGGAAAAGGAATTTCCGTGGACTTTTTTGTCTGTGGGAAATGCCCACAGACAAGTCTACAGGTCAACCAAAATACCAAGCCCACACAAAGTCCATGGGGCTTTCAAAACTCCATGGAAAAACAAAGCCAGTAGTGAAACTGCCACCCACAGTAGCCCATGGCAGCTAGTGGCAAAACTGCTGCCCACGGCAGCCCACGACAGCCAGCAGTGAAACTGCCACCCATGGCAGCCCATGGCAGCCAGCGGTGAAACTACCGCCCATGGTAGTCCATGCAAGCTGGCAAAGCAAGCCACTGGGGAACTAAGCAAGCCCGATGTAAAAAAATAAGGCCCAATGTCATAACAAAAGCATGAAGAATAGGCTACAGAAAGGCAGTCAACGCAAGCCGTCAAGTGACAGGACAAGGTGACTAGAGGGTGATAAAAGACAAAGCAGGCCATGTGAGGAAGAAAAGGAAATAACATGCAAAGCTTGGTGAAATCACCTCAAACAATAGCCAGTGGGAAAAAAGGACCGTAGAATTTTAAAGAGCCCATGGTAGTCCATGAAGCAACCAACATGGACCTGACTGGCGAAGGAAAAAAGCAAGTCACAGAAGTTAACGTGGATTCAATAAAGCCAGCAAGGATGAGGATGTCCTGCGTAGATGTCAAGTTCAGCGAAATAGGGGATAATCATTTGTATTTAAAAAAAACACAAAGAGAATGCTAATCAAGAAAGAGCCAGAAAGTGAAGCGACCAAGCCAATACCCGCACGACAGTCAGTGGATTGAGCGGTAAAATTACCGCTCACAACATTGAGCGGCAAATTTACTGCTAAAAACAATCTATAGGGGAAAAAGCCCACAAAACATAGAAAAAGGCCTGACTAGCTGGCAGAGGAGCAGGTCGCATGGAAAACAAGGTAGGCCGTTGACCAGATAGGACAAAATGAAGAAAGGACAAAGCAGAAAGCATGGTCCCAACAGATTTCTGATGTCATCTACAATGTTTTTCCCTTTCCTAATGAAGACTCAAGCATCCACTTGCAATCAAAACACCAATGAGACTCCTCTTGGCTTTTCCCATATAAATGTGTAGACTTGGTCATTTTAAAAATCATCTTCTCAATTTTTGTAAAGAGCACAGCTCTACAAATTTTTCACCTGAATCAATAAAATACAATTTTTACCTCTTTCTTCAATGGATACCCTGTGTATGTTCTATGTGTTTAATTTGTGTTCAGTCATTTTCTTTTAAATGCTCTCACAGGTTTAAATACCAATGCACTAGCTATCTACAAAGTTTCAGTTTGCAACTTACAGGTGAAGAGTTCCATTTTGGGTGTAGAAACAGAGGGGGTCACTTACAGTATGTATCCCACAACATCTTGTGAGTCCCTGTTTCCTGTATTTTTCATTAGAACCTCCCTGTCATTCCAGCAACCTGGTCTTTTCTGCCAGGTCTCAGTGTATGTATGTTGTTTTATCTAATCCTGAGTGTGAATGTGGGAAGGTCATCTGGTTTTGGTGTATCACCTCTTTAGAGTAGGCTGTTTGTTCTCCTATATTTTCTTCTCCCTTTTCATCCCCCCAGTATATCTATATATTTATATTTTTTACTGCCTAAAACAAACAAGATACATCAGAGGGAACTAGCCCATACCTAGAGACTCTCCTCTCCTACTTCACCATCCCACAGGCAAGAGAGGAGTTTCCATGTTGCGGGGAGAGGGCAGGAACCTGTTTTCCTACCATCGGGTGCAATCTCCAGTGTCAACAATTTTGGTACGCCTGGTGGGACCATATTTTTCAATGCAGTAAAGTTGCAGGATTGATGCTGGTCATGTTACAACAAATCAAAATTCTTTAGCATCTGGTGACTCTAAATTATATCCACTGGTTAAGCAGCCTGGTACCTTCAGAAACGCATTTTGGTATGTGTAAATTCCATCATTTTAAGTCATGGACTATGTTTTTTTGGTTAGCATGGCTATGATCCTTACCAAGCTTATGGTGATCCTTATCATGCCCAATATGGCCAATCTCAACCCTGCTATGAGCAATATCAGCCTTGCGCTAAATCTTCTTAGTATGTTGCTTCTTCCACTCAACCCAATCTCTTTGCTAATCAACCTGTTTCCACTTTCAAGCAAGCACTGCTGGGATATGACAAATATGTAATTGATCTTAACACCAGAAAGGGATGCGGCCAAGAAATTCTTGATCATGTCATCCATTAGGTGAGGAATGCTTTGGATCAGGTTAAAAAAGAATGGGCTCCTATTAAAAGAGTGAATTAGCACGGGCTTTCAAATGAGATGTTGGATGTGAGCGGTTTAATTGCATCTGTGGAGGAGAAGTTGAGTGTGCATGAGAGGCATCCTTACCAAGTCTATCAACCTACATACTCGCTACCCAAAGCATCATATCAGTCATATATAGCCCCTGCTCTTGAGCCAAATCGATCCTGTCAAAGTCTATTCCCAATCATGTTGAGGAGAATTCTGAAACAACAAACCTCATGTTTAAGGCTAATCTTGATAGACATATCAAATTGGCAAACCTTCAGATGCAGTAGTCCATTCTAGCAGCAGGGGAAGTGGAATCAAGATCTTCGTTGTCCTCTCACATTGAGGCCCCATCAGCCCCAAAGGAAATGCCCAGCCTAAATTTTTTGAGCTGGAATCAAGTGGTTGAATCTCAAAACATTAAAGAGAAGAAAGACGTCATCCAAAATGAAGAAATGAAAAATGAGGATGACCTAGCCAAGAGGATTGAGGAACTAGAAAATAAGATGAGACTACTAGGCAAAAAAGAGATGGAGCTTTCAAATGCTGCAGACCAGCCAACGCCAAAAGGTACCCCTTTCACCAATCCACAAACTAATTTTAATATTGATGAAGTGTTGGTGAAGTGGAGGGATGAAAATCAAGAAGTTTTGGCCTGAGGTCTGCCCTCTCCTATTCTTGAAAAAACTCCACTTTGTGTGCCAAATCCTTTCCATGAGATGGCACTTGCTCATTTTGGCTCGCCCAATGCACCAATCAGTTCTGCCCTTAATCCCGTGCACCTAGCTTTCCAGCACACCTCTCTTCAGATGGATTTCCCTATGCATGAGCAGCCCCTCCCAATTATTTCCTAGCCTCCTCAAGTCTTTCGACATGATCTCCAAATTCCAAGCTGGAAAGAGGAGCATCATGAGTTAGCCCAGGAACTTGAAAATGATAAAATTGTTGCCTGCTCACAAAAGAAAGAGTCCAATCCTAGGATCATGAGCTAGGTGCAAAAATTTGAATCTTGGAATAAGGAGGAAGAGGAGGAAGGTTTCAATCTAATTCTTGAAGAAGAAGAGGCTGCTCCTACCCCTGATAATGATTGTGACTTCCAGGAAAGGCTTTTCAATGAAGATTTGGATAGGTGAATTGCAGAATTGGAGTCTCAAGCAGGTCTCCTCATTGAGCGTGTGATGGATGTTTCAGACCAAATGATCGATTCTGTGTCTAAATGCATTCCATCCATACACCTCCAATAAATCCTTTTGTTCATGATTTGAATGATTCATTTGAGGCCTTTGAGGCAGGCTGTGCTACTCTTCAAGGAGGGTGTGAGCTGATTAAAAATGATGAGGACAGCGTTGGGTTTCCAACAAGCATGCAAAGAAATTGTAGTTTTTTAGATTTGCCCCTTCAGAGGGTTGGTGAATCTGAAAATACTTCCTCCAAAATCATTAAGGAGGATGGTCATACCATGGAACTCGAGCATGAGGCAAGGGAGAACGAGCCAGCCCATGATGCATATCAGGAGGCATTTAGTGATGAGCCAACATCATTTAACTTCTTGATGGGGTGTACCAACCTGAAGGACCAGCATTCAATAGGCTTCCAAGAACAAACAAAATACATATATGTCAAAGGCATGTTTGATTTTGATCCTCTCAGTTTCCAGTGAATTCAGGTGACATGCAGGAAGAGTAAGTCACCAAATCTCATTTTCTTTCAACTACTTGCCTGCCACCATAAGTCTCCTCACCAGGAGGGGGACTTAAGAAGTTTTCCATTTGATCCAGAAGGGAATCAAAAATGCCTGGTTAGCTATACATAATAGTTTGTTTCAGTTTATTTTCCTGCCTTCCCTAAGTGTAGCTGCACATTTAGTTATTTTTAGTCTTGTGTGTTTCCCTTTGCGTGTGGGGGTAAATTATATGTATTTGATCCTAGGATCTTTTGGGCTGTTATTAATTCTTTTTGAGCTGCATCTGACTCCACACCCAATGGATATTCAAAGGCAATTGGGTCCTAAGCATAGCAGGCATGCTTACCCTGTGAGTTGCCAATTTGTTGACCCAATTTTGCCCCTCTGGTAAAATTTTGGTTACCCTCTTCAATTTCTATGAAAGGCCAGTCAATTTTGGGTTTGCAAGGTCCATTTTCAGGGTCCAACAATGTCATTGTAAGCACTGGCTTGGCCTAGTTCATTCATTTTGAGTTCAACATGTTCAATTCAAGCTTGGTTCAATACAGGGGGTTCATCGGCACTTGGTTCATCCTTTGTCAGGTTCATTGGTTCAATTTAGTTCATCAACAGGTTTGGTTCAACGTTCATTGTCCTCTGCCGAAGGGGAGTCCAAGTTCAAATACCCTAATGGAGCGCCGGTGCAAGAAAGGATTCGGGTAAGTTTTATAAAATTTGTCTAAGTCTTGCATATATCAAAGTGCAAATTAAAAATCAAAGGTGTTTCATAAAGCCCATGGATTAGCAAAAATGGAAAAGGAATTTCTGCGGACTTTTTTATTCGCAGGAAATGCCCACAGACAAGTCCGCAGGTCAACCAAAATACCAAGCCTGCATAAAGTCCAAAGGGCTTTCAAAACTCCATGGAAAAACAAATCCAGTGGTGAAACTACTGCCCACGGCAACCCACGATAGCCAGTGGCAAAACTGCCACCCACAACAGCCCATGGTAGCCAGTGATGAAACTGCCACCCACAGTAGCCAGTGGCGAAACTGCCACCCATGGCAGCCCACGGTAGCCAGCGGTGAAACTGCCACCCATGGCAGTCCACGCAAGCCAATAAAGTAAGCCACTAGGGAACTAAGGAAGCCCAATGCAAAACAATAAGGCCCGACATCATAATAAAATCATGAAGAACAAGCCATAGAAAGGTAGTCAACGCAAGCCGTCAAGTGACAAGACAAGGTGACTGGAGGGTGATAAAAGACAAAGTAGGCCATGCGAAGAAGAAAAGGAAATAACATGCAAAGCCTGGTGAAATCACCTCGAACAACAGCCAGTGGGAAAAATGGACCATGGAATTTTAAAGAGCCTATGATAGTCCATGAAGCAGCCAACATGGACCTGACTGGTGAAAGAGAAAAGCAAGCCACATAAGTTAACATGGATTCGATAAAGCCAGCAAGGACGAGGACGTCCTGCGTAGACGTCAAGTTTAGTGAAATAGGGGATAATCATTTGTATTTAAAAAAACACAAAGAGAATGCTAATCAGGAAAGAGCCAGAAAGTGAAGTGACCAAGCCAATGCCCGCATGACAGTCAGTGGATTGAGCGGTAAAATTACCGCTCACAACATTGAGCGGCAAATTTACTGCTAACAATAGTCTGCGGTGGAAAAAGCCTGAAAAACACAGAAAAAGGCCTGACTAGTTGGCAGAGGAGTAGGTCACATGGAAAATAAGGTAGGCTGTTAACCAGATAGGATAAAATGAAGAAAGGACAAAGCAGAAAGCATGGTCCCAGCAGATTTTTGATGTCATCTACAGTGTTTTTCCCTTTCCCAATGAAGACTCAAGCAACCACTTGCAATCAAAATGCCAATGAGACTCTTCTTGGATTTTCCCATATAAATGGGCGGACTTGGTCATTTTAAAAATCATCTTCTCCATTTTTGTAAAGAGGACAGCTCTGCAAATTTTTCACTTGAATCAATAAAATACAGTTTTTACCTCTTTCTTGGATGGATACCCTGTGTATGTTCTGTGTGTTTAATTTGTGTTCAGTCATTTTATTTTAAATGCTCTCATAGGTTTAAATACCAACACACCAGCTATCTACAAAGTGTCAGTTTACAACTTATAGGTGAAGAGTTCCATTTGGGGTGCAGAAATAGAGGGGGTCACTTACAATATGTATCCCAAAACATCTTGGTGAGTCCTTGTTTCCTGTATTTTTCATTAGAACCTCCCTGTCATTCCAGCAACCTGGTCTTTTCTGCCAAGTCTCAGTGTATGTATGTTGTTTTATCTGATCCCGAGTGTGAATGTGGGAAGGTCATCTAGTTTTGGTGTATCACCTCTTTAGAGTAGGCTGTTTTTTTTCCTATATTTTCTTCTCCCTTTTCATCCCCCCCAATATATCTATATATTTATATTTTTCACTACCTGAACCAAACAAGATACATCAGAGGGAACTAGCCCATACCTAGAGACTCTCCTCTCCTGCTTCACCGTCCCACAGGTGAGAGAGGAGTTTGCATGTTACGAGGAGAGGGCAGGAACTTGTTTTCCTGCCACCAGGTGCAATCTCTAGCATCAACACTTATCTATATCAACATTTTTTTCTCTTAGTAAGGAAAGGATATTGAAAACATCAAAAACTTCTATCATATCTCACACTCTATGTTTATAGGCTTTCATCAAGTGAACTGTAGTGTAAGTGAACTGTATTGTAAAGGCATGGAAGTATTTTTCATTTTGGGGTGACACCAATATGACACTAGTTCCTATATCATTACTACTTCAAGAGCCATCAAAGTATAATTTCCATGTACCTTCAGGGTCATCACATGCCGTCATAATCTTAGAGAGTGAATAATTCTCTTCCATGATGTAATATGTGCCTAGCCCTATATTTTCATTGTCATATGGATTCAAATAAAAATGATCACACACCCATTCATCTAGTAGGCCATCTAGGATTTCCTAAAGCAGTGTCATAGTCTCATGAAGAATAAGATCCTCTTGATCAAACATTGCACAATTCTGCTCAACTAGGTTAGGAGAGTATGGTTCAACATGGCTTTTGAAGATAGGTTTTGCCCTAATAGTCACTTTGGTCCCATACCTAATTCTCAATAGCATATGTGACCAGTCTAAAGACAAATATCCACCCATCTTTGCCATGAAATATTGAGAGAGGCAAATGGTGAAGTAGGGAGGTAAGTCAATGACCTCGATATCCTATGCAATAGAGAGGCTTGGGTACACATGCAACATTAGATTTAAATCCTTGATTATTCCCATGGCTTTGACTGTCATGCCATCGAGATGGAATAATCCTTTTGAAAAATGGGAGTACATAATTCTAACCATATTTATGATCTTCTTTATCATTACTGAACTACTTACATTAGAGTCAATCATGCAATTGTGCACTAGGTATTATCCAATGGTTAAGGAGATGTAAAATGGAGGTTGTTTATATCTATTATGCACCTGCACTTCTTCCTTTGGCTGACATAAAATAGTAGAGGTAGTGGGCAATGATTGAGGTGCCTAAAATTCCCATAATCCATTCAATGCATCTTGTAGTAAATTCCATTGAGATGGAATAGTGAGTGCATCCCACATTGTGATGTTGAGGCTCATCTTCTTCATCTATTATACTATATTTAAGGGAACCTAAGATCCCTTTGGTTATGGCTTTAGAATAGTGGCCTCTCCTAGTGTTGGCACACTAACTTGAGATGGTCCTCCTTCACTATCTTTTCTAGGTGCAAAGGTTGTATAGTCACCTTGGCTTATGAAACTACATGATTGACTTGGGGAACTAAAGTTAAAGGTACTGAGGCTAGTGTTAGATTTTTCTTTATCTATCTTTTTTAATCTTGTGTTCAAAGAGACTAGAGTGCTTCTTCTATTAGGCACACTACCTTAATTCACATATCTAAAGTTTTCCTCTTGCCAATTGACAAAAGTGGACCCTTCCTATGGTTGAACTAGTGCTTGGATTCCTTCCTCTTGTAGGGATATACTACTTGTTTACTCTTATAAATAAGGCATGGTTTTCACCATGAGCTCTTGGTTCAAGATTTAATTTATGTATGTGGTGTGATTATATTACTATTTACATGGGAAGCACCATTCAAAATCCTATGCAAGATTATTTTGTACTAGAATAAGGGATTTGGAGGTGTTGGTAGTGTCAATTTTTTGCACATAAGGTGATCTATTATATGTGAGATGATTTTAGGGTTGTCCATCACCTTGATAAGAAGGTCTATTTGATTGGTATTATTGAGTGAATGTTTGATGATGTCTACGATACTATGCTTTCTTCCTTTTAAGGGTAATTAGTTTATTCCCAAAGCTTTGAAATAACATCTTCACTTTGTGCAATTCATTGGAAGAGATGATGGGTGGAGTAGGTTGACTCACTTTAGTAGGGATAGGTGGTAGCATAGGTTTAATAAATTCTTGATTAGGGAGAGGTTATACAAATATAGGCATTGGGGCTCTAGGCATAATCTTTCCTACTTTAATCACATAATTTGCTACATGTACTACCACTTCATAGGCATTAGGGAGGAATGTGCCTCCTATAGACTGAATCATCACTTCTATAACATGTTAAGATATTTTAGGAAACACAAGAATGCAATGTTTGGAGAAGACTTACATAAGGGTGAGATTCTATCCCAGACTCTTTGAATTTTGAAATTTAAGTCGATCAACATCTCATGTGGAGCTCACTTTATGGTCATGAGTTAATCTATCAAGGATAAGTGGTCGCTTCAATATTCAAACTACATAGATAATTTTTTCTGACTTCATCATAGTTGTGAATAGAATTTTATCTCAACCCTTGGTAATATTGAAGATATTTTACCTTAAAGGAAGAAGCTAGTAATTTGATTGTAATGTTGTTTTGGGTGACATGGTATACTAAATAGATGTTTGCAATATCTTGGATATCTTCCATAAGGGAGGTTGAATTCTCACCCATGAAATATGACAAGATTTAAAGATAAAACATCATAATGTCATCATACTATTCTAGGACTAATGGATTACCTCCATTGAAAGGCATAAACACTTGATTCCTAGATAGTATTGTGAATAGAATGGGGAATAGACCTTTCCTTCTTACATAAAACCTTCTGAATGGAGGTGTAAACTATGCTCTAAGAGGTGACTAGATTATGATAGATCTTACAATAGGGGACAAGGATATTATGACTCTCCTTCTTTAGGGCACTAGAAGCTCACCAAAATTGAAAATTATGCCTCTTGTAGATGATCTTATTCTTCTTGGCATGTAGGTAAAGGGATGATATTTATGGACTAGAGATGTTTGAAGTTGACAGGTGCTCTCACTAAGTGTCTATTACACTTATTAACTAAAGATATCACCAATTATTTAGCTTTTATTCAAATTCTCCCATCAGGAATGCCATAAACTATTATCATTCAAAATGTGCACCCATGGATGTTCTGTGGCATGGGGAAGATTGGTGGTGGGGCATTGAGTGCAAAGGACTTGCATAAGGCTCAAGAGTCTAAGGCACTAAGCATGAAATTATTATTATGAAACTATGTGTATGAGCGTTGGTTGTCTCATCTCAATGATGGGAATGTCCCCAAGGTGTGGGACCCAAGCGCTCCTTCGGATGAGCCTCTAGAGTAGGTCAAATTCCTTCTATTCTAAGTGCACCTAGTTTAAGACCACTATGTAGGCCTAAATAGGAGAAAGGTAAACTACCACTAATCTAAACCTAAGATCTTGAGGGAAAATGGAGGGAGAAGGTAAGAGAATGATAGAAGTAAAAGGTGATGTGCTTAGAATAGAGCGAGTGCTCCTACTACCATAAATATAGTGTAAACCTTTGATAAAAGACAATATCACATAGTTTCTACCAAGTCACTCTAAATACATAAGTGTTTCACATAGAGGTGCAAGAACACAATGTAGCTTTGAGAGGGATGAAGGTTATCCATAGACAAAGCCTATGTAGACCCTGGTGAACATAGGATATGACCTACAAGTGAGCTCCAAGTTTAATGAGGATGTGTTGGGAATGAAAGATGATGAGAGGGCCAAACAATACCCAAAAACAAAGATCCAAAAACAAAATAACACATAAATCATCAGAATAATGAAAAGAGGTGAACTTAATTATTGTTAATCTGAAAGATTTAGCTAATACAAATGTTCATAGAGGGAAAATTTTAGTAGTGTGAGGTTTCTGGAAATGTGTCGACCCTTTTATAATGGAAAGCCAAGATTTTATAGTGAATCAAGCCTAATGTACAATAAATGTACCACTTGGGGTGGTGGATATATCATTAAATTATTTTTTAGTGTTGTGGCCATGCTTCTTGAAGTCTATTTGGTGATTGGATCTAAAGTTGGTGTTATGATCATTTTTGGATACACATGCATAGGGTAATGGAATATTTTCTTGTTAGAGTCACAAAGTGACATGTACTCAAGTTCTGAAGTCTAATAGTCACTTTTGCATTTAGTTATTTTGATAATGCCTTGATCCCCTCTCAACTGCCTCTAACTACTTTCTTTATATCTGATAGCTGCTTGGCATGTGTTGCCTTGGCAGGCTCTTGGAGGAGTCTCTTGGATTTTTAGGGAGGATCAGTGTGGATGTGACACATGGAAGACTGGTGCTACTCAGACTTCTTGAGTTGAACTCTTTACATAATCACTTAAAATCAATGTTGATGTAGGTGCGAGTCATCATTACTTCATTACATAGATTTAATCCTTCATATTGATCTTGGGTGTAGATGAAAATCATCTGCACTTACTTTACTTAGAATTCTTAGGTCCTCATAGGTGTGATATATATTTGTAAGCCTTTAGAAGCCATGTGCTAACTTGAGGGTGACTTAAACAGTCAACAATTATCTTATAATAATTAGATTTATGAATTATTTTAGTTTATATTTTTAAAGAGATAATTAATTTTGGATTTATATATTAGGGGAATTTAATAACCTAAAAATATTAAACTAATAATTAAATTTCAATGCATGGTTTTTTTGAAAATTAAAAGTCTAAAAATATTGCTTAAAGAAAATAAAGTGAACTTAAAGATAAGTCATGATTTGGAATTGAAAACTAAAAGGATTAGAATGAGAATTTATGAATGGAACTCATATTGATATTTAATAAGTGTAAAAGTAAAAGTGATGATTGCATGAAAGAAAAATAGAGATAAAATAATAAAAAATAGAGGGAAAGGAGTGACGACTTCAAGATGGATAGTGAAATGGAAAAGAAGAAAATATAAGAGGCAAGAGTACAACATGAGGGAGAAGGTAGGATGGAATATTCTAAATAGAGAGGTGAATTAAAGGAAAATAAGGCGTAGAGGAGTATGGTGATGATAGGATGGGGGAAGATACAAAGAAATGAAAAATATATAAGAAGCCAAAAAAATATACACTGAAGGAAAGAGAATGTTAGACAAATGAACTTTTCAAAGTTCTAAACAATGGAGTTTCAAATTTAAAGATAAATGGGGGCACAATTGATTTTATACTTATCATGGTGACCTAGTGTTTGATGCCCTACTTGATCTTTTCTTTGGCTTTTACAAATGCTCACAATCCTCATCAAGGGATAACCCACATAGTTTTCCAGGTTTGATTATTCAATCACACATTTTCACTTTAATTTTTTATTTTCTGTAATATACCTAAATTTCAAGTAATGAGGACAATGCCAAATATGCATCCCATTTTAATTTATGCATAGAATATACAACACCCACTTCAAATAGCATCACAATTTATTTGGTCGAGTTATGTTCTGATCTACATATTGATGATAAAATATGTATATTAAAAATAAAACATGAGCTAAGTTAATTTGGTATATAAAATGTTGTTATTTTGTATTAACCTATGGGTAGCATAACATTTCTATGATCTCTTTCTTTAAAAAATAATCAAATTTAGTGAACTACAAGGATTATAAAAATTTATAATAACCTGATTTCAATAGCTAATATTATATAGTGTTAGGAAATATATTTAATGAAAGAGAAATTAAATAGTATAACATAGCATTGTGTATTAAATTAGAATTAGATATTAACAAGGCATTGAGACCTCTAAGGATAAATAGACATCTAGTATTCTTTAAGATTTGTACAATAAATCTTAATCTTAATTTATTATATTATTACCTTAAAATAACTTATCTCTGATGTTTTATCCTAGCATCATGGAACTACTAAGATAGTGTTTATTGAGCCCAACAATGGCTAATTTATTAAATATCATTAACCCATGAGTTCTTGCTTTGTGTCACCTATTAGTGCTATGATTGGTTAATAATTAGGTGCCTATGTGAATAAGCTTTTAAAATAAGTTCATGTTTATATAATTATAAATAAAGGGTATGTAAAAGGGGTGAGATGGATTTTATTTTGTAATAATATTATAGGTGTTATGTGCATTTTTAGCATATTGAAGTCTTATAATAGCCTTGGTAAAGCATGGGTATAACTCAACATAGGTCTTCTTTATCTTGGGATAAGATATGTAATTTGGAATCCTTAGTTAGAGTTTAAAATGACTGTAGGGATTCTTATATGGTATTTATTTATTTGAGAACATGTATACAATGTCTCCTATGAGTATCTTAATTAATAAAGATGTATATTTACATATAATATGTATTTCTAGTTCCCTAAAACCTAATAAAAACTATGAGGGAGAAATTTTAGTGTTGAATCCCTTATCTCATAGAGATCGTCAATCTACTTCGTGAGCAGGAAAATTCTTAAGGATTTAGGAAATTATAAGGATTTTATTATTAAAATGTATAAAGGAACATTGATATGGTATTTTCATATCATTTGAGTGCTTACATATGGTTCATGTACAAGCACTCATATTTAGGGATTATAGTTATAATTAAATATATAAAAGAGATAAGTCATAAGGGGTCTGTAAGATCGAAGATTTAACTGTGTAAAAATAGTTGCCTTAAAAATAAATTAAGTTGTTAAACTGAAAATATTATGGAATAACTTAATTATGAGTTATTTGAGTCCTTGGGAATAACATAACTAAATTATTTTTATATATTTACTTATGGTAATGGAAACTTGTGTGCAGTATATTTTGTGTGAAAATGTTTAGACTTATAAATCATATAATAGCACATCATGAGGTGTACCTATAAGTTGTGTTTATTTTGGATGATAGTATGAAATTTAAATGTAGGGTATACTTGGGTGGTATAATCCATACTTGATGGAATATTATTATTTATGATTATGGGATGGTTGTTTCTTGGATTTATAGGACTAGGTATTCATAATTTTGTAGTTGTGTTCTTAACAATAAACTATGATGTTATGGGATATCATAAAGCACTTCAATATAAGTGTATGTCATATTTGGATGGTACATACTGTAATTATTATATCTATTTTGTACCTATGTTGACTGATGAAATGTATGTGTGTGGGTTATTACTTTGAATAAGTGTGTTTTGTGATAGTTAGTAGGACACTATGTATGCATACAACTTTTGAGAGTGTAATGAATGCTAGGTTAGAATATTATGTGTTCATGGAAGATATAAATTTATTTTTTATATCTTGTTTCTTGAATATAAGCTTATGATTCCATGTATTTAAGACTACTTTGTATGACTGATTGTGGAAAACCAACAGTTATATTTTAGAATACTGGACTATGGTAATATGGGTTATTATGGAGTGTAGTATGTTTGAAACTTATTATATTATTTAGAATCTACAATTTAATGTGTATTTTACTTGAGTGATATAAACTATAGTCATTATTTCTTGTATGGGTTAGATAATAATGTAAGATTCATTCATATATTGATGTAATAAATGTATACTATGATTACTCCTATGTTTAACATGTGTTGTGATATGATTTCTAGTAGGATGTAAATTATATGAATCTTGTGGTTAAATTATATTTGACCAATCTCACTTTTATAATACTAAGTAAGGAGTGAGATGGATTACAATGGCTTAATAGCATCACAATTCCAGATGAGGGCAACCCAATCTAGTGGTGTGTATGAATTTGATTGATGTATAAATCACTATTAATTGTATATTTCTATGAAAAGTATGTTTAATGAGACATTATAATTTGATGAGTGTGGTTTACATGTATGTGTGATATATTTCAATAGAATAGGTGTTCTATGATACACTGCATGTTTAAGTTTAAAAATCATACGTCACATGGGTACTTGATTGTTACTCTAGATTTATACATCATCGCTATCTAGTCATCTATGAAGGGAGGCCCATTCCATGATGGGATTAGTGTGAAGGATTATTGGTCCATGGTTGGTGTGGAAAAACACTTAGATGATGTTCTTGCTCCCCACAACAGTACTACTTTTGAGATGACTCTTGAGATTGCCACAGATACTAGAGAGGTCAGGGAAATCATGCTCCAAAGATCCTTGTATCTTGTTTTTATACATTGTATTATATTGTATTCACTATTAGAAACATTATCATGTAGAATTATAATTTTATATTTACAATGTATCAATAGCAGTGGTTGTGTATTGTACTTGCAATGGTTGTATATTTGTATTTACTTTTAATGATTGTATCATGATGCATATTCATATATTGATAGTGACCAATGACTATTAGATGTCACATTCTTATTTTTTATTTTATTAGGTAAATAACCTAGTTTGACAAGGATCTAATTACCATAAAAGTATTATATAGAAAGAGTAATAAGCCAAACCATAGTCAAATAGCAAAAATAGCAAAAACTAACTATAGAGTATTGAAAGAGGAGAAATATAACAACATAAAATAAGATCAAGAAGAGGGCCCTCTGGTGTTTCCTTCTCCTTCTCAGATGTCTTCTCTAAAATTTCATGCTTTATTTTGGAGACCTTTTCCCTAGTACAATTTCTTGGACCTTCTGCACTATCATCTAGGAGAATCATGCATAGCCTTTTCTGGTCTTAACCTGCATGGGTGTTTTCTTGATAAGGGTAAAATTAGGGGAACCAAGGGGGGTTCTTCTCATCTTTAAAAACTAATTAATAGGGGTTTGATTAAGCTTAGTGAACTGGATAAAAGACTGAAAATTTGAATCTACTTTCCTGTGTAGGGCATTCCACTCTTGTATAAGGCTAGATAGGATCAGACCAGCCTCTTACATCCTATTATTGAAGTTATCAAGTTATTCCTTGTTATTTTTAGCTCATCAGATAGAAATAATTTTCCCTTCTTAGTGAACTTCATAGAATTTCCCTCATCTATGAAGACTAACCTAGGTTTGGGAATAGAAAGTTTTAGTAGAAGGTCTTTGGTAGGGGTTTTAGACAAACTAGCTTGGGGAGTGCTAATAGATGGGTGGTAGGACCACAAGGTGGGGTCCTCTTCTGAGGAGTCCTCTTGAGAGTCATCCTCGATATAGGATCCCCTTGAGGGACCTCCCTCCCTTGTAGAGTTTGACCATGCTTAATAAGTAAAAAAATAAGCCTCCAATATAGAATGGGGTTAGACTCATAGACTTAGTGGGTCAAGGCATGCATTCTAGTGACTTTAGTAGGTAGAATGGTAGGTTGATATTATAATCTAGAAAGTGGTTTAACAAAAAAAAAATGATGAGAAAATATTAAGGTCTATCTACCCTCTAAGGTCGTTTATGTCATTACTTGGGGGCATATCTCCATCCAATTTTGTGGAAGGTTTACTCGAGGGAAACCCTTCTTGTCAATTTTCACAAACTCATTCATTCAAAAAATAACTAAAGAAGCTCCTGCTTCTTGGTCTAATCCTTGAATGCATTTTCCCCTTTGTAGGACATGCCAGTGGCCTCCCTTATGAAGTCTTCCATGACTATGATCTTTGTGCCTCATATCACCACCATGCACTTGTTCCATCTAGAGACAAAGTCTTGGGCCACATCAACATCATGCTTAATAATTCACACTAATGTCACATGTTTATTTATGGTTATCACTCTTGAAGTATTTTTTGTATGGTCTCTTCTTAAATTCTCATGGTGAAATCTATTTCTAGTCTTTATGTTTAAGAAAAAAGAAAAATAAAAATCATGTGTTTCTAGTTAGCAACCAGTGGGGTGGTTTCATGTGGTATCAGAGTTGTGGCTCAAAATCAGGGACCTAATGAGTCCATTAAAATTTTCATATATTTCTATTTATCATAAAAGAGAATTGTGAATGTGTGTGTGGGTACATTGAGTGTGTACCCTAAGAGAATTTATAACCCCTTAGAGTTGTTAAAGGGTTTGTTTTTTGAGTGTCTTATTGGTGATAGTTATATAAGGTGTTTAGGTATGTAAGTACATATCATATTTCATGAGTTGTGAACAAGAGTTCCCTTCCATATTCATGATCTTTTAGATTGAACACCTTGAGTATGATTACATCTTTCTAGGTAATCAAATCACCTTAACCATTTGAGTTTTGTGTTATGAATGGTTTTAAAAGCATGGATTGCTTCTCACTTAAGTGCTTATGATTTAATTTTGTGTCTTATATATACAAATACTAATAGTGAAAATTTTTATAAGGCCATTTTTAGTTTGGTACCACCTAGTGTGGTGAGAATTTTCTTGTAGTTGAGTGTAGATGTCTTGGTTGAGAAATACTTTGTGTTAGGAGTTAGTTTATGTGGATTAGTATTTTCCTTCTGGTTATAGAAGTAGGTTATGATACTACACTTACAAGCTGGGTAAGTGAATAGTGATTTGGTAACTTCGGTTGTGGTGTTTCCTTTTACCATATGAAGGTATGTAAGAGTTTTGTTTTTTAGATGTTAGTTCTTTACTTTCCACTTATGAATTTTTAGAGTCAGTACTTTATCTAACTTATGAACATGACCATGAGGGATGGTGAATCATGAATTTATATTAATTCTAGTTGTTTAAAATTATTATGTTATTATATACCTTTGTTAAGATTGATATTATTCTCTTGTTGAAGCATGTTATTTTGAAGATTTATTTTTGTACCTTTTTTAGAGAATGAGTAGGATGTATGATGTACATAACATATTATTAGTTGAAAAAGTTTTATATTAAACTTTTAAACTTGTTGAGTATTAGCTGAGCAAACATGGAGACATTGTCTTGCTTATAGTGTTGTAAGGAGGGTGTGATCCTTGGCCTTTGTATGTTATGTTAATTTTAACATTATTTATTTTTAACAATGAATACAAAATTATAGGTTAAGATATAAAATATGATAGTAGTTGTGTTTGGCTAGTGGTAACTTAATGCAATTATAGAATGATCATATATTTTTTATTGTATGTATGTTGGTACATCTAAAATTATTTAACATATAGTATTACTTTCTATGATCTGTTAGTGTAGATTTATGATTTATTGAACCTTGTGTACATTTTGGAGATCATTAGGTCATGGAGACCTGAGGTATGAGTGGTGAATTAAGAATATGAGTTATAAGAGATAGGAGTGGATCCTACTTACCCTCACATTTATTCAATAATTACTAAGTTTGGATCTGACAGGTAGACTTGTCAAATTCAGGGTTTGATAGTTAGACTTGCCAAATTCAATCATATAGCCATACATATGTATATTGTGGATAGATATTCCATAATTTTGTATACATTATAATTGTAGAATTTCCAATTCTTATTCATCATCATAATTGTTAGGAGCTCCATGGAGTAGTGACAATATTTATATGTTATACTTATTCAAAGCTACATGGAGTAGTGATAGTATTAACTTACACACATTATTCTTGCTAGGTTCCCTCAACACTTTTCTCTAGAATGAGAAAAACACTATCTAGGTTAGAGACATGTGCAAATGGGATGGAAGGTTTTTTGGAACTCCTCCTAGTCATTTATTTTGGCTTTTATGACGATCTCATGTGATTTTGGGAAGCTAGTGAAACTTTTACCAAGATATTATAGGCTTGTCTTGTCAATTTTGGACCCCAAGTAGGTCATAAAAGAACTAATCATAGTAATTGACACTTACAAACTTCATTTACATAATAGAAAATTATTACAATGCAAGGTTTTGTGTCACTAATATTTTAAGAATAGTGCTACTTGGAATGAATATGATGAGTTCTACACACTAGTTCTATATTTGTTTGCATGATTTGATACTGGATACTATGTATTTTATGCTATTAAACTTTGTTTGTTATTCAGAACTATTGTTTGAATAAGTGTCATCAGGATGATGACCAATTTTAAGGGGAAAGAATGTTACATCCCAATTTCACCCTAAGTTTTATAACCTTTAAATCCATGGATTATGTGGTTATCATTTGATTATTATTGCTTTTATTTGAGCTTTATGACATATAATAGTTATTGGACAGTGATATGCTTATTTGTTTATATGATGGATTAATTATGTGACAGTTGTACTTTCTTATTCTATATATTGTGGATGTGTATTTATTAGTAATGCATCATTAGTTTTTTATATATATGATGACTCATAATAACTATCTACTTTTCTCAAGGTGGATGCATGATTGATCCTTCCCTTAGAGCATGATGGAGGAATATCATCATCAGAGAGGATGGCATAGATGGGATGATTGGGGGATGATAAAGGAACTTGTAGTAACCCAACACACACCACAATAAAATAAATTGTATAACTCTATGTTTGATTTACATAGTTAATTATTTTTTAGTGTTAATATACTTCTGCTAAGATCATGTTTCCAATTGATACCTATGATGATCTGAATTGTGTGATTTTATGTATGATTGCAATGCATATATTTACTCATACAATGTTGTTTTATGATCATATAGTCAATTCTTACACTAAATTGGTTGCTTAACATAACAATTGCTTTAAATGATATAGAATGTCTTGATTTAATTTCTATGCAACAGTCAAGGCATAAAAATAAGTCTATGATTAAATATGTATAATATATTTGCACTAGTATTTGATTTAAAATAGTAAACTTATAATAATTAGATTTATGAAGTGTTTTAGTTTATCCTTTTAAAGATATAATTAATATTAGATTTATCGATTAAGGGGATTTAATAACCTAAATATATTAAACCAATAGCTAAAGTTCAATGCATGATTTTCTTGAAAATTAAAAGTCTAAAATTATCACTCAAAGAAAATAAAGTGAAATTAAAGATAAGTCATGCTTTGGAATTGAAAACTAAAAGGATTAGAATGATAATTGATGCATGGAACTCATATTAATATTTTAGAAGTGTGAAAGTAAAAGCAAAAATTGCATGAAATCAAAACAAAGATAAAATAATGAAAAATAGAGGGAAAGGAGAGATGACTTTAGCATGGATAGTGAAATGGAAAAGTTGAAATTATAAGAAGCAAGAGTATAGTGTGAGGGAGAAGGTAGGATGGACTACACCAAAGATAAGTATGACAAAGGAAAATAAGGCATAGAGGATTACAATGATGGTTGGTAGGATGGGGTGAGATATGAATAAATGAAAAAAATATAGGTAGAAAAAAAAAACATATAGCAAAGGAGAGAGAATGTTAGACAACTAAACTGTTCAAAGTCCTAGACCATGAAGTTTTAGATTTAAAGATAAATGTGGGCACAATTGATTTTATACTTATCATGGTGACCTGGTGTCTGATGCTCTGCTTAATCTTTTCTTTGGATTTTACACATGCTCATGATCCCCAACTAGGGACAACCAACATAGTTTTCTAGGTTTGATTATTCAATCCCACATTTTCACTTTAATTTTTTGCTTTCTATAATATACTTACATTTCAATTAATGAGGAACATGGTAGATATGAATCCCATTTCAATTTTTGCACATAATAGAAAACACCCACTTCAAATAGCATCATAATTTATTTGGTCAAGCTCTGATTCTATTCTGCATATTGATGGTAGAATATGTTTATTAGAAATGAAACCTGAGCTGATTTTATTTGGTATAAAAAATGGAACTATTATGCAATGACCCCCCAAATCAATACAACGAATTAGCCTATGGGTAGCGTAACATTTATATGATCTCTTTCTTTAGAAAATAATCAAAAACAACAAACTACAGGGATTATAATAATTTATAATACCCTAATTTCAATAGCTGGTGTTAAATAGCATTAGGTAAAATATTTAATGAAGGTGAAATTAAATAGTATAATTAATTTTATATGCATGTCTAGCAAGGTGTTGTGCATTAAATTAGTATCAGATATTAACATGGCATTGAGCCCTCTAAGGATAAATAGACATATAGTATTATTTAATATTTTTATGATAAATTTTTATATTAATTTATTATATTATTATATTAAAATAACTTATCTTTGTTGTTTTATCCTATTATCATGGAATTACTAGGATAGTGTTTATTGAAGCCAACAATGGATAATTTATTAAATATCATTAAGCCATGAGTTTTTTCTTTGTGTCACCTATTTTTTCTATGATTGGTTAATAATTGGGTGCCTATGTGAATAGGATTTTAACATGAGTTTATATTTATATAATTATATACAAAGGGTCTATAAAAGGGGTGACACAGATTTGATTTTATAATAAGATTATAGGTGTTATGTGTGGTTGTAGCATACCAAAGTCTTAGAATAGCCTTGGTAAAGCATGGCTATAACTCAACATATGTCTTCTTTATCTTGGGATAAGCTATGTAATTTGGAATCCTCGGTTAGAGTGTAAAATGACTATAGGGATTTTTATATAGTATTTATTGATTTGAAGACATGTGTACAATATCTCCTATGAGTAATTTAATTAAACATGCACATATGTATAAGTAATATGTATTTCTAGTTTCCTAGAACCTAATAAAAACTATGAAGAAGAAATTTTAGTGTAGAATCACTTATCTCATAGAGATCTTCAATCTACTCCGTGAGTAGGAAAATTCTTAAGGATTTAGGAAATTATATGGATTTTTAAATTAAAAAGTATAAAGGATCATTGATATGGTATTTTCATATCATTTGAGTGCTTACATATCATTCATATATAAACACTCATATTAGGGATTATACTTATAATTAAATATATGAAAGAGATAAGTCATAAGGGGTTTGTAAGATTTAAGCTTTAACCGTGTGAAAATAGTTGCCTTAAAAATAAATTAAGTTGTTGAAATGAAAAGATTATGAAATAACTTAATTATGATTTAGATGACTCCTTAAGAATAGCATAATTGAATTGTTATTATATATTTACTTACAGTAATGGAAAATTGACTGCAGTACATTTTATGTGTGTAAATGTTTAGACTTATAAAGAATATAATAGTGCATCATGAGGTGCACCTATAAGTTGTGTTTCTTTTGGATACTAGTATGAAGTTTATATGTAGGGTATACCTGGGTGGTATAATCTGTACTTGATGAAATATTATTATTTATGATAATGAGATAGTTGTTTCTTAGATTAGTAGAATTGGTTATTCATAATTGTGTAGTTGTGTTCTTAACAATGAATTATGATGGTATGGGATATAATAGAGTACTTAAGTATAAGTGTATGTTATGCCTAAATGGTACATATTATAATTTTTATGTCTAAACTCTCACCTACATTGACATATTAAATGTATTCATGTTGGTTATTACTTTGAATAAGTATGTTTTGTGATAGTTAGTAGGACACTATGCATGTGTATAACTTTTAAGAGTGTAATGAATGCTAGGTTAGAATATTTTGTGTTCATGGAAGTTATGAATTGATTTTTTATATCTAGTTGTTTTAATAGAAGCTTATGGTTCCACGTATTGAAGACTACTTTGTATGATTGATTGATTGTGGAAATTAGTAGTTATGTATTAGAATTTTAGACTATGGTAATATGGGTTATCATGGGGTGTAGTATGTTTGTAACATATTGTGATAGTTTGAAATTATAGTTTAATGTGTATTTTAGTAGGTGGTATAAACTATAGCCATTATTTCTATTAAGGGTTAGATAATAATTTAATATTCATTCATACATTGATAGAATGAATGTATACTTTGCTTACTCCTATATTTAGCATGTGTTGTGATATGATTTTTATTAGAATATAAATTGTATGAATCTTGTGGTTAAATTATCTTTGACCAATGTCATTTTATTGATGTTGATTAAGGAGTGAGATGGATTCCACTGGCTTACTAGCATCACAATGCTAGATGAAGGCAACCTGATCAAGTGGTGTGTATGAATTTGATTGATGTATAGATCATTATTAATTGTATATTTATATGAAAAATATGTTTAGTGAGACATTATAATTTCATGAGTATGATTTACATGTATGTGTGATATATTAAAATATAGCAGGCTTATCATGATACACTGCATTTTTAGTTTTAAAAATCATATAACACATAGCTACTTGATTGTTACTCTAATTTTTTGCATCATCACTATCTAGTCATCCATGAAGGGAGGGCCATTCCCTGATGGGATTAGTGTGGGGGATCATTGGTCCATGGTTGGTGTAGAAAATCACTCAGATGATGTTCTCCATCCCCATAGAAGTACTACTTTTGAGATGATCTTGAGATTGCCACAGATACTGGAAAGGCTAGGGAACTCATGCTTCAAGGAGCCTTGTATCTTATTTTTGTACATTGTATTATATTTTATTCACTATTGGAAACATTATCATGTAGAATTATTATTGTCTATTCACTTCCACTTGGCATTCCAATGTGAGTCATATGTCATACAATGGAAAAGTAAATGTTAAAGGTAAATTGATATGCTAAAATTGCACTTGCTAAGATTCATATACTAATTCAAATTTAGATTACACATTATTAATATCCTAATTTCTTAAAATAATTTCATCAAACTCAAATGCATGAGCATTCATTATGGTGGGGGAATTAGGTCTATCTAGATTGGGTTCTGCTATTAGTGCTCATCTGGTTTCTTTCGTACATGCATATGCCATTTAGGGGCATGGACCCATGATTAGGGGGTACTCATTATGCCTTTTCCCTCACCTACAGAGTCTCATGATACTTAAAATATCATTTTGTTGACCACTAAGATCACTACCTCTCATAGTCATGTGCCTGGCCTCATCATACTTTCACTTTGTGGTTTCTTTTACCTAAATTCCATGCTGAAGTCCTAATCTCATAAAAATATATATCCCTCCATTTACCCACCAGTTGCATTGATCATGCATTTGATATTTTATCTATCCATAGGAAAGTTCTCAAGCCCAAAATCAACCACAATCTTTTTAGTGTCTAAATGAAACTATTTGATATATCTTCTATGTGTTTATCTTATGAAGTTAAACCATGATTCTTCCAAGCAAGAATATGTAGTGACTATGTATTCCAAAATATAAATTTTAAGGGTTCCATTCCAGTAGATTTATACTACTCATGTCCAAATAGTTTCCAACTTGGCCAAGGTTGTCTGATGCTCTACTGACCAGAAAGCTTTCCATCCATAATTTCTTAAATAGTTTTGTGTATATGCCAAAATCTAAGCATATAAGTGCTTGGATAATTATAAAAATAATATATCATAAAAAGAATCATATAGATGTTGATCTATCCATGTACATGTAGAAACTCTTGGTTCATGATACTAGAGCACAAACTTTTCTTCTACTATACCAATCCAGTGTTTGATATTCTCCAAAGAATGTCACTTGAGAATTTTTATACTATCATGCTAACAAGTAAAATGGATTTTAGAAATGGAACCAAAATTTTGGGATATTTTCCTTTAGTTTAACATGGCTTATACGAGTCATGCACTGAAGAGAATAAGTAGTCTAATGAGCTAGTGCACTCACATATCATGCAATAAATGATCTCGTGCACTCACTTGAAGTACACAAATTAAGACCAATTCATGTTGGTTATGTTTCATAGTGGTGTATGCATTGATTTATCTATATTAGGGTGCTTGAATAGGCCCATAGTTATAACCATAAACATCATAGTATAACTAATCTTAACAGTTCACTCATTCCAAACTTAAGTTATTCATCATAGAAAAAGATAGGTACAAATTGATAAAATGAGTGGTAGTACCTTTGATTTCATATCAAGATTACAAAATATATGTTTAAAACATAAGTATTCTATCTCATTACATATCAATATCACCATACACAGGTCAAAATGCATATCAAGGGCATGACTAAGCTTAATATTACAATTACTAATTACCTTCCTAAGTAAAACTAGGGGGTATTTATACATAATTTTACCCTGACTATTATGTTATAGTATTAATATGAAAATGATGACTTGCTAATGATCGATTCCCCATGTCTACCCTCTCTATATTATATATTTATTATCATGTTCCTATCTTCTCATGAATTGGTGCTAGATTTATGTTTGACTATTCTCCTTCGATGGTTGTGTGAACCACTTCCTAACCATCTCTACTTTTTGTGAGCTTATCCAAGTCATACGTTATTGTTTGAGTCTTGAATATTTGGTTCCTCTATGTTTTATGCTTCCTTTTTCCTTGTAACTTGCTTCTCCCATGCCAAGACCTTCCCTACTATGTCTCTCCCATGTCTTGGCTCACTTTCGTGCATCTATCTTCCATTTTGTTTCCAAAAAGTACTTAGAATAAATCAATACAAAATTTGGGTTCAAATAACGGATGTCAATACAAAGGTGATAAGACCCATATTTTTTATGCACCAAAAATATAGGATAATAATAAACACTGATATTGGGCCTAATGACTCCAATTTGCAATAAGTCTTGCACCTTTTTTTCTATTTCATTCTTCTATAGAAATGGGTATCATTAAGGGCAAATGTTTGGAGGTACACTTCCTAAAATCAGATCAATCACATGATATTTAAGACATTATGGGGGTAACCCTTCAGGTTCCTAAAAAATAATTGCATGTTTTGATAAGATTTCCTATAATTACGGTGAGTCATTGAAATCTATGGATTCATTGAATTGGATGGTGTAAGGTTAGGAAACAATCCCATGGGATCCTTTTTAGCAAATTTTCCATGCAATGAGAGCTAATGATACTTGTAGATCCTAGTTTGAGGCTTATTAATGTGTGTTGTTAGTCCTTATTAGTGAATTGTATCCATATCTCTAAAAATTACCATAGGATAGGGCCTAGTGTTTGAAGTCACTTTGCGAGCCTAAAACTATGTCCAAATCTCATATAAGCAGAACAAGCATGTTTGATTTCAAATTATAATCCCCCATTAAAATTAAGACATTATGACATTTGACCTTAAAATTTAATGATCCTCTATTGTCAATCATGACATCAAAAATTAAACAAGGATAAACATAATAATAGGCATGTTTGGCTAGCATATGATCAATGAAGTTGTGTATTTCTAAAATCAATGGGAATAGTGAAGGGATGTTTATTAAAATATGAACCAAACACTTTTATGTGTATTTAGATATATTTTTTTTTATGTTTTTTTAATGCAAGCTTCTGATATCTGGCTTATCGTGTATAGCTATCAGTTTTTTATTTCTAGTTATGTTCTCTCACAAAACATGGAGTTTGAGTCATTCATACAAACCAATTGTTTTATTGTTATAACCATTATTGTATTTTAATTATTTTTTATTAATAATAAATATAGTAAGGTGTTACAATAATAATATAAGTACTGAGTGAACATGCACATGTTTAATGTCACCACACTAAAACGTGATCAGTCTATCGATAACAAACATGTCAACTATTGACCATTTTTACCACAAGTCAAAATGTGTCAACCCCCTATATTCCAGAACATGATATAGGGTTATATTATAGGGTCATAGGGTGTGTCATGTTTCGTTTGATGTCATTTAATTTCTCATCAGCCTTGGTCATAGTTCATTTTAGTCTTTATTTCATTTTATGTGATTTAGGGGTCATATATGGTCATAAATAAAGTGGTATGGTTTTCAAGGTGTCCATGTGTTCCAAAATTTCTTCCAATGTACAATATATCAGATTAATTATCAGGAATGTTAGGACTAATTGAAATTTATAGGTTCCTAACAGAAAATCAAGAAAGCAATTGAAAAAGAGTTTTGAAGATTATACAACCTATGGGAGAGAGTGGCACATGGAATGGATTTTAAAATTATATAACTCCATTTAAACTCTTGACATGATTTTTAAGTGATAAAAATGGGCTAAAACAATTTCATCTCTCCATCGCTCCACTATGCACATGAAATTAATTAACAAGTTTCTTCTTGTTATGGCCAATATGAAGACTTACAAGTCAAATTATCGTAGTGATTGATATTAATTTTTTTTAGATTCACATTCATGTTTATATTTTAAGGATTGGATTCCTATACTTTATGAACCATCCTTAACAAGTTAACTATCCATTTCTATGTGTTGTTTCCCACACCCTACAAGTTTTGCTCTTATTTGAGCATGTTTGTATAATCCAACTAATGAGTTTGCCTCTAGAGGATGTGAAATTAATTATATCATGTTTAACATGTTTGGTTTCATTATTGGAAGTGATTTTATGGGTCAAGTAGTTCAAATTACAGATTGATGTCACCAAGTGAGGTTATAGTCAAGTTTCACTACTTCTAGAAGGTTTATTTATCTATAATGGTTGAATATGGATATGATATGTTGTACTTCATGTTTTAAATGTCATTAAAACTTCCTTATTATCAATCTTACTTTCTAAATCTAGCATCATCAAGGTTGATCAAGTACACAATCAAATCTCTGCTTACTCACACTTACAATCATGATGTTTTGAGCTTTGACCATGGTTATAAATATGTGTTTAATATTTTCAAGGCATGATACACATTCTTGTTGCATGATCCATTGATCTAAACCTCTTTAATGTTATGCAAATGATGATATGATAATCAATTTTCTCTAACATAGTCATACACCATGAAAGAGGATCCACAAGAGGTTAATCAATTTTAAATAAAGACACTTGAGCTTGTTTAAACCATTTCAAGGTTGTAAGAATCCATTTGAGGATGGCGAGATATCATAAATATTTTTGATTTCTCATACACATTCACATTATTCATATTCCTACTCACTGCCTGGTCTACAACTAAATGCACACCTATAGGTGGCATTGATAGAGATAACCAAGTTAAGATACAACATGTGATGAGTGTCATTCAACTCTTCATTTAATCAATATTTAATTGATGTCTTATCAACCAGGGCTAGTGTCCAAAGTTGTCTATAGTAAGGGGTGGGATGGTATATCTAGAAGTTTGCTTACGGGGATGTTTGATGGTCCTATGCTAACTTTGACTAATGAAAGAAATGTGTCTTAAACTACTTGATTCACTCTTTTGATAAAACGGAAAAATATGTAACTATTTAATCAAATAAATCCACTCTTTTTCTTGAAAGTAAAATCACAATCCTATTTATGCTTGCATGGAAATGAAAATGTTTAACTAGAAAAGGAAATTTGCTTCACACATTTTCTATAAAAGAAAACACACTTTGCTTAGAAAGGAAATGACTTTGAAATAAGAAAATGCCTTTTAAACTATGAATTTGTTTTGATATTTTGTGAATGAACGTAAAAATTAGCAAGATTATGATTAGTTATAACAAAGAGTTAATATAACATAACATAAATATCGTACACAATTCCTAGTTCTAAGGAGAGTGGGCCCTTACTCCTCTCAAACTCAGGAAAAAAGATTAATCAATGCTAGAAACTGAAGTGATGTTTCATAAAGCTAAAATTATTATAATCTATCTAAAACATGTAATATGCCTATACGTATCTTTTCTCTATTTTTCTTCCATCCTTTTCAATAACAAAAGTATTACCTTTTATACTAATACAATCAACTCATAATAGGATGCAAAAAAATAGGATTCCTTGGTTGATCCACTCATCCAAAGATAGGAGATTGGATTTCCAAGAGATCCCATTATTCTGATGAAATATATATACTATCCTATAATAGTCTTAAGATCCAAATATATACAACTTTATTAAAAGCAAATCTTACAAAATAGCAGGTGGGTATTTCCCTCATTTGACTCTAGCTAGAATGATTCTCTCTCATCTTATTTGGCTACTAGCTTCCCCATTTGTAGCTTTTTCGTTATAGAATCCATAAAATTGACCCTATAGAGTCTATCGAAATGAGCCTATGGAGTCCATCAAAACAAGCCTGTGAAGCCTATAGAAATAATCCTATGGAATCCATAGAAACAAGCATGTGGAGTCCATAAAAACAAGCCTATAGAGTCCATAGAAACAAGCCTATGGAGTCCATAGAAATAATCCTACTACGTCTGTAGTTCTTTTGGATGGAGATCAAAATTGAACATTCACTATACATCACCTGTGTCTTCTTCTTGAGCATTCTTCACAAAAAAATCACTAAAATATGCTAGGTATTAGATATTAATGACAAATTAAAGGTTTAGTATTTGGTTCAATATAAACAAGACAAATATCTACTTTCCATGTAACAGCTATCTAACAATCTATGATTTGCATAAGATAATATCCTTAGAGAGATTAATTGAGGGAAGTAATATGTCAATAATGAGCCATATTTTGAGCTCATCATCTCCCCCAGGATTTATCTTTTATAAGTCCCATTGTAAACATTCATTGGTATTCATAGCTCTGGCATCGGCTTTCCACACTCTGACTCAAATCATAGTCATCAAATTCATCTATTATATGCTTGTCTAAATTGCTTTTAAATGCCTGATGTTATTGAATCATTTGTTTCCATATATTGAATTGCTCCTATGATTGTGGATCCCAACTTTGCCATCCTAGAATAGGTATGATCAACAAAGGTGGTCTATATCTCATGCTAATCCATTTATTTTCTCCCCTAGAGTTTATTACCTCTATTTAGATTTCCAAAATTGAGGTAGCTCTCCTCATACTCCATCTTAAGTTATTTAGAGACATGATCTCTCATCTTTTGAGAGACACTGAAAGTTGGTCCCAACTTTTCACACTTGTAGTCACCACTGAATCAAAACTTTATCTTGAAAATAAGTCAAAAGAAATAGTACAATCATATAAAGCTTGTAAATAATGAGTTTTAACTTCATCACTTAAACAAGTACAGTTAAAATTCCTTCTGATCAATCTAAGGATAGGAGAGGCTGGTCTGATACACAATCCTATAGTCTTAGCATGATTTGTGTACTCTTCAAATCTACTTTTCCATGCTAATTGATTTTTTAATGTAGAATGCAATGCCCTCAGTTGAACTTCTCTTATATGAAGGTTTATCAAGAACTTATTGTGATTATGGTCTCCTATGATCAAATCATGCAATTAAAACTCACAAAGCAAATCTTACTGATCAAGTGCAACACTATAGAAAATTTATAGAAATGTTGTTTGCTGTAAAATCTTGTAAAGAAGATAACAAGAGATCTTTAGAAGTTGTCATCTATAAAATTGTTCAAATAAAAACAAACTATATGCAAGAGAAGGATTTCTACATGCCAAAAGAGATTCCCATAATTTACATGCTTCTTCATTATGGTATGTGTCATGTCATTCCATTTTGAAAGGCTCAAGTTTGGGTCATTTCCATAGAATAAATATTAATTAAATCAAAGATAAATAGTTAACTAAACATAAATAAATAGAATATATGTCTCACTTACTTCTGACCTTAGATTTATCCTTTGCTCGCCATTTGTCCTACACAAATAAGTTTGCTTGGATTAGTCAACAGGTGTTGAAAGAACAAATTTTATTGCATGTAGAAGACCAATCATAGTGTCATGATGAGATTCTCTTTTTTTTATTATATATATTTTTTTGCCCTTTGGCCAGCCATTGCTGGTTTTCTAGCCAAAGCCTATTTTGCAATGCATAGCCAGCCAACAAACTAGTTTTCTGGGCATGCATTGTCAATAGTGTCCTTGGAAGGATTTTCACTATATATATATATATATATATATATATATATATATATATATATATATATATATATATATATATATATATATATATATATATATATATATATATTGCTTGATCATCAAGGACTAGGTTCTCTAGAAGAAGCAGAGTCCTTCAGAATAGCTACTTGATTTGAAGAAATTTCCCTAGAAGTAGAGTCCTCTAGAAAGGCTACTTGATCTTTTAATTTTTAAACAAATTCTTATTTATTGAGAGGTTTATGATAAAGCTTATATCTATGTCAATTGACTAACAGAGCTCTTCTACTGTTATCAATAGGTATTAGCTTAATAGAACCATTTTCAAAGACCTCTTTGATCTAATAAGGTCCCAACCACCTTATTTGTAATTTTATTTTAAATTGTTGAGATTTAGAATCAAATAATAGTGCCCAATCTCCTTTCTAAAACTTTTTTTACTTCATTTGTGAATCATGCCAAAATTTTCTTTGATGTTGTACTAATTCAATTATTTGTAGTGCCTCCATCCTCATCTCATCAAGTTGATTAAGCTGTAAGAGTCTTTATTTCTATATTTATTCTAATTCAATCCTTACTTATATATCTATTTTAAAAGTTTGTAATTCAGATTCAATAGAGAATAAGGGCTTCTTACCATAAACGAATTCATAAGGTGAAAATCTAGTTGTTGTTTTTCAAGTAGTGTCATAGGCCCAAACAACTTCTAGTACCTTATCTACCCAATCCTTTCTTTTAGAATTAACAACCTTGGTTAAAATAGTTTTCAGTTCTCTGTTGGTGACTTCAACATGCCCATTAGCCTATGGATGGTATGGAGATGTTTTTCTATATTGAGTTTGATATAATTGCATGAAGTGCTTTATCATGTTTATCATGAACTGTGGTTCTTGATCTGAGACTATCTCCCTTGGTGCACCAAATCTTTGCATGATTTTGAAATATAAGAAATCAACTACCATCTCTTATCTTACATGAGTTAATACTTCTACTTCCGCCCACTCGATCACATAGTTTGTATATACTAAGAGATATTCTTTTCTTTTGGAAGGAGGATCCACATGACCTATAAAATCAATTCCCTATTTCTCAAATGGTTCTAAAACCAATTGAGGATGAGGGTGTAGAGGCATCTCTGTTGAAAGAGTAGGTTGACCAATTCTCTGACAAGCATCACAATGTCTGACATATATTTTTACTTGCTGATAAAGGTGAGGCCAATAGTATCCCACTCCTAGGATTTTGTGTATGGTTGTTTGAACTGAGTAATGACCTCTTTCTGGTTCATCATGACAAGCTATGATGATAACATAATCTTTAATATTTGTCACACACCTATGAAACACATTGTCAGGTCTAAGTTTGAATACCATTCTATTAATCCATTTAAAATAAGAACTTTCTTTGATTAAACGTTTCTTTTATTTTTGTGAAAGTTACAGAAAAAACTTTCTTGTGGTGAGATAATTGGCTATATTAGCAAACTGCAAATTTTTTGATGAAATAAAAAATAGTTATTCATCTAGAAAGTCATCTTCCATTGGTTCTTCCTCACCTGTAATGTTAATTTTTGACAAGAAATCAACAACCACATTAGATTTCCCTAGTTTATCTATAATAGTAACATCAAATTATTATAAGAGCAATAACCATCTAATAATCCTACCTCCCACAATTAGTTTATTGATAAGTTATCTAATAGCTGAATGGTCTATATAGACAAATACCTTATATCTTGATATGTAGTGTTTGAATTTATTAATTTCATAGACTACAGCTAGGAATTCCATCTCAATTTTGATGTAGTTTCTTTCAACAGGTGTCATGTTTTTGCTAATAAAATATATAGCACACATGTTATCTTCTTCATCATTTTATCTAAGGACTACTCCTATTGCTATATTGGAAGCATCCATGTATATATGGAATGATTGAGTCCAATCTGGTCCTCTCAATATTGGACTAGTAATGATGTTAGCTTTAATGGTCTCAAAAGCCTGCTAACAACTATCACTCCATTTGAATGTATTATATTTTGTAAGCAAGGCAAACATAGGGGAAACTATTTGGTTAAAATTATCTATGAAGTTTTTTTAATAACCAACATGTCTCAAAAAAATCTTAATTTTAGTTTGTGTTTATGGGATGGGTAAGTTAAAGATTATTTCAACCTTCTTTGGATCTACTTGAATACCTTTTATAGAAATATGGCATCCGAGCACTATTCCATCATCCATCATCAACAAACATTTCTCATGGCTCAAAGATAATTGATGTTCTTCACATCTGATCAATACTCTTTCCAAGTTGTTTAGGGCCTCTTCATAAGTTCCAACATGAATGATGAAATTATCCATATATACTTCAACACAATTATTTGTAAGGTCAAATAATATTGTTACAACTAATTTATGGAAGGTTGTTGGAGCATTACAGAGTTCAAATGGGAGTACTCGATAAGCAAAATTTCCCCAAGGGTAGGTAAATGTGGTTTTATCTTGATATTTAGCTACCACCCTTATCTGGTTATACCCACTAAATCCATCTAGGAAAAAAACATCTTTTTCTTTCCAAGTTGTCAAGAACTTGGTCAATGAAAGGTAGAGGAAAATAATCTCTTAGTGTTGTTTTGTTCAGTTCTCTATAATCTACACATAGCTTTATTTTTTCATTTTTCTTGGGCACAATTACTAGGGGTGAAACCCACTAGTTATCTGAGATGGTGTAAATAAATCCAACTTATAGCAACTTTTGGATCTCTATTTTGACTATCTCCTTTAATGTTGGGTTTATTCTTCTTTGTGGTTGTCTAACCGGTTTGATAGATTCTATGTAAATGTCATGAGTGCATATGATGGATTAAATTCCCTTCATGTTGGTATAATCACAAGCAAAAGCCTTGGTATGTATTTGTAGTACTTTTAAGAGTTGATCGTCCTCTTCATTTGTTAACCAACTATTGATGTTTAAAATCTTTCTATGTAATACCATGATTAGTTTTGTACCTGGGTAGTTGGATTCTACTTGCTTGAATTTACTAATCAATGAGTTCAGAAGACATGGATGAGAAAGTAACTTATGAAACATGGTTATATTATTAATAAACTCTTCTCCAAGAGGAATCAGTCTTGTTAAAGAACAATGAAATGCATCTAAGAAATGAGTTTGTTATTGTTCTACCAATTTCCAAACACTTTCATGAATCAATACATGATCATATGGTGAGGAAACAATAGAAGAAGTAGAAGTGGAGGTTTCATAATATTCTATCTGACCCAAGAATCCTAAACTGAGTCAGTCTATAGTTTTTAGACTGATAGAGTCCATAGATTCTAGACTGGCAGAGTCTGTAGCTTTCAGACTGGCAGAGTCCATAGCTTTCAGACTAGTAGAGTCCATAGATTTTAGGTATATGTCTCCTATCAATTATTTCAAGTGTTTTTTAACTGTGATCATAGCTAAGGAGGAAATGTTGTTTGATGTATTATCTGATTCATCCACTGAAAATTCTTGTATGTGATTTGTTGATGGTTTTGTAGGAGGATACAAAGAGATGTATTTGGATTTTAACCCATTAAAAATGGTCATGTCTCCTAACCTACAATCAATTAATGTTGCTAAAATAGCCAACCATGGTCTACCTAGGATTATGGGATGTCTTAGATTCTTTTTTTTAGTTTGCAAGACCATGAAATCTACTAGATATTCCCAAGACTCTATTAGTACTTCAACATTTTCTATAGTCCCTTCTGGTTTAGTTACAGATTGGTCCACCATTTGAAGAATGGTAGTTGTGGGTTACATTCTCATAAGAGATAATGTATGGAGAGTATCAGTTGTCATATTATTAATTTCTACTCCCAAATATACCAAGACATTAGGAATTTCTTTACCTCTGATTGTGACTGTGATCACTGGGCTTCCTAGATCTACATAATTTGGAACTAATAGTTTTCCTACTAATAAATTAACAACTTTTTGTCAACTGAATGGTTCCTAGATATTTTGCTTTCCTCCTAGGTGTCTTGATATAAAGGTTTTTGATGATCTTGTTTAATTCAGGTATATCCCTAATATCTTGAAGTAGGGGTACCTCAATATTGATCTTTTACAACTCATGGACCAAGTTTGATTCTAATTTAATATCAATTTCTCTTAATCTTTTGGGAAAATGAACTACTGGTGTAGTAGTATTTTCTTTGTTTGCTTTAGGGCTCATTTTTATTTTGGCTTTTCTAGTGTTTAATTGAGATGATTATACTTTTCTTTTCATCAGGTATCTCAAAAATGAGAACTGTAGGTTTTTGTATAGTTTTCCTTGATCTTATATGTATATCCGAACAATCAATAGCTTCAACATTCATTATCTCTTCCTGTTCATTAACATAAATAGGTGCTGATTGTTTATTTTTTGGATTTGCTATTAGTTGTGCAGGCATTGAGGGTTGATTGATTTATCCTTGTTGCTAAATAAATGGGGGTGGCATTATATTTTACTATGGAAGTGGTCTTCTTGGTTAGGTAAATTGCTGCTATGGGTTCCACTATGGATTTTATTGTTGATATTGTTGTGGCATCCATTACTGCTATGGTACCCATTGTTGCTGTGGCTTTGGCTATGGTACCATCAATGGGGGTGTTGGCATCCAATCTTGTTTTTCCCATGGATTTTGGATTGATGGAATTTGGGGTTGATTCCAAAAAGGTGAAGTAACTGAAACATTCTATGGTGTCATCCATGGATTAACTAGGTTTCTCACATTAAACTATCCTTGAGCCTAGTTTTGTGGGGCAAAGTTTTGTCTCTGGATATAATTTACTTCTTTAGTGGATTGGACTTGTGTTTTTATTTTATTTTTTAAAATAGGTAGAATGGTGAAATTTTTGGTATCATGATCTATTCCATCAGAGATCCCACATGATAAAACATTGGTTTTATCTATGGGTAGTCTCTAAGGGCATGTTTCTATCTGCACTTAGAAGAATAGATTGCTAAGGGTTCTATTGTATTTGCCTTAGATTGAAGGCCATCCAAAGTATTATTTATTGTAATGAGAATATCTATCTTTAGATTGGAAAATTCTTCCATTAGCTTACCCACTTCATTATATTTCCCAAACCCTCCTCTCCTAATTTTGGGTTTTGTTCGAGAGTAGTTGGTGCAAAGCTCAAAAATATGATCAAAAGCCAACTTATTTATATCTCCACCTCCCATCAGATTTAAGGCATCTCTAGTATATTCATCCAACCCTTTTAAGAAAACCAATTGCTAAACTTCTTTAGTGAGTGGATAATTGCTTCTTTTATGAGTGAACATAAATCTATCTGAATAATCCTCTAAAGATTCATCCTCATTCTATTTAATTTTGAAGAAATCCTCTTTTCTTTCTTGCACTTGGTAGTAATATTGATACTTGTTTAAGAATTATATCTCCATGTCATCCCATGTTCTAATAGAATTGCTAGGTACACCCATGAACCATCTCATAGCTGCATCTTTAAGTGTAGAGGAAAATAGTTTTAATTTTTGGATATCTATTATGTAATCATAGGTTTGACATAACACCTTAAACTCAAACAAGAATTGATCAGGATCTTCTGTATATCTTCCCTAGAAATCTGGAAGATTTGTTGGTGAAATATTTTTCATGGGGGTTTGATCATTAGGATCTACAACAATAGGAAAGGAAAAAGTCCTTCCTGGTTGTGTAAGTTGTTGATTTTTTTGGAGAGCCATATTTTCTTCTTCTATTGATGTTTCAAAGCTAGCATGATCTTCCCACTAAATATTTGTGGTATCAGTTATAGGTTTTTCAAAGTTTTCTTTAGCTAGGGATTGTTGAAATACTTCTTCTAAGTCTTTGGAAATTTATAAATAATGTCTTCTTGTAAGAAATTGATCCTAAGCAATTTGTCCTATGGGGCTTGCTTATGGCAATGGCTTGGTTTCTATCCAAGTTTATGAAGATTCTTGTAGATAGGTTTCACTCATAACTTATGGTTCACTACTCAGAGATGTTGAAGGAGTTTCAACTTGTGTTCTTGGTAGGAATTTTGGGATGAATCGTCCTTTAGAGTCTCTAGGATAGTACATCAATTTATGAAATTTTTAATTTTTTATTTGTTTTTCACTCTAGACCAATAGTTATTACCTTACTAACAACTTGTTTCCTTGGAAATGGTGCCAAAAATGATGAGTGTCATTCAACTCTTCATTTAATCAATATTCAATTGATGTGTTATCAATCAGGGCCGGTGTCCAAAGCTGTATGCAGTAAGGTATAGGATAGCAGATCTAGAAGTTTGCTTATGGGGATGTTTGATGGTCCTATGCTAACTTTGAATAATGAAAAAAATGTGTCTTAAACTACTTGATTCACTCTTTTTCTAAAAAGGAAAATATGTAACTATTTAATCAAATAAATCCACTCTTTTGCTTGAAAGTAAAATCACACTCCTATTTAAGCTTGCATAGAAATAGAAATGTTTAAGTAGAAAAGAAAATTTGCTTCACACATTTGTTGTAAAAGAAAACACACTTTACTTAAAAAGGAAATGACTTTGGAATAAGGAAATGCCTTTTGAACTATGAATTTATTTTGATGTTTTATGAACGAATGCAAACATTAGAAAGATTCTAATTATTTATAACAAAGAGTTAATATAACATAACATAAATACCATACATAGTTCTTGGTTCCAAGGAGAGTGCACCCTTGCTCCTCTTGAACTCAGGAAAAAAGATTAATTAATGCTAGAAATTGAAGTGATAATTCGTAAAGCTAAAATGATTACAATATATCTAAAACCTGTAATATGCCTGTACGTATCTTTACTCTATTTTTATTCCCTCCTTTTCAATAACAAAAGTCTTACATTTTATACTAATACAATCAACTCAAAATAGGATGAAAAGAAATAGGATTCCTTGGTTGATCCACTCATCCAAAGATAGGGGATTGGATTTTTAAGAGATCTAATTATTATGATGAAATATATATACTATCCTATAATATTCCTAAGATCTAATTATATACAACTTTATTAAAATCAAATCCTAAAAAATAGTAGGCAGGTATTTCCTTCATTTGACTCTAGCTGGAATGATTCTCTCTCATCTTATCTGGCTGCTAGCTTCTCCATTTGTAGCTTTGTCTTTAAAGAATCCATAGAATTGACCTTGTAGAGTCGATAGAAATGGGCCTACAGAGTCTATAGAAACAAAGCTATAGATTTCATAGAAATAAGCCTATGGAGTCTACAAAAATAAGCCTATGGAGTCTATAGAAATAATCCTATGGAGTCTATATAAATAAGCCTATGAAGTCCATAGAAATAATCTTGTAGAGTCTATAGAAACAAGCCTATAGAGTCCATAGTTCTGCTAGATGGAGATCAAAATTGAACATTCAATATACATCACCTATGTATTCTTCTTGAGATTTCTTCACAACAAAAATTACTAAAACATGTTAGGTATTTGACATTAATGAAAATGTAAAGGTTTAGTCTTTGGTTCAATATAAATAAGACAAATATTTACTTTCCATGTAATAGCTATCTAATAATCTATGATTTGCATACGATAAAATCCTTATAGAGATGAATTGAGGAAAATAACATGTCAATAATGAGTAATATTCTGAGCTAATCAACATGTAACTTACTAGAATGTCTCTCGAGATTGTAAATATTAGTTGGAGGATTGATATAAAGGTTTGGAACTAGTTAAGGAAGCACACATTATATGCATAGTCCACATTCCACCTTCTCTACCTTATGTACTATTATGTGTGCATCTATAGGCTACCACAAAGATTTGAGATGCTTCATGAAAAAAATTGGAACATGTTTTGAAACCTTATTGAAATCTTAAGATGTTGGAGAGACTATAATAGTCATGTTTGAGGCATTATATAAGAAAGAAATTTGGAAGAATTCATGTTCAAGTGAAGGACTAAGCTTTAGGTACAATTTCCCTAAAAGATTTAAAATAAAGCCCTCACCACTTTTGTTGATGCCATATGATGAACAATCTTGACAATTAGATGAGTTTAGATGTACCCATGTTGTATCTTCCACATAGGGGTATAACCTTTCAAAATGGAATGGATATGTGACTAGAGGAAGATGGTGTTTGAAGGATTCCATTTTTGCCTTTTGTTCACTACAACCTTTCAGTGATGTCTACAAGATTTGATCTTCCAAATGACCTTCACACCCTAAGGTTGCAGTATAGAGCATATCAACATGACTATTATTTCCATTCAAGTGAGTATTGTTAAGCACGGGATATACTGAGAGCGGGGGGGGGGGGGGGGGTGGGTGAATCAGTATATCATATATCTTATAAAAATTTCCCTTTATCAAATTCCACTTAATCAAACATTCAAGATATGTAATAAAACTCAAACAATACACATCACACAAGATAGAGAGAGACACTAGATATAACGTGGAAAACAAATGTGGGAAAAACCACAAAGAATAATCTCAATTATATTAATGAGCACCAACCCACAAGAGCTTCAAACCCCTTTGCTGAGCACCAACCCACAGGAGCACCAACCCCTTTGTTGAGCACCAACCCAACAACAATTTGTGAGAACCAACCCATAGGAACACCAAAACCTTTGTTGAGCATCAACCCAGCAATAATTCGTGAGCACCAACCCACAAGAGCACCAACCCCTTTCTGTATACCACACAACTATCTCTCAATGTTGATATCTCAACAAATGATAGTTTAATACAACATCGTTGTCCTCTCTCTCACCTTTTCTCTTCTAAGCTAGATATGACAAACACATCATATTCATCTCTCACAATTTCTCTTCTGAGCTAGATATTACAATCTCAAATCAACCTCTCTCTTCCATATTACAAATGGCTTCCCAAGCCTTTATTTATAGCATTCCAAATGACCTTTGGCCTTCCCCCTTTGTGACCCTTCAATCCTCATGAAAAATGGCACCAAACTTGTATGACCCTTCATATCCTTGCCTTTGAAAAGTCATGTGGTGACCCTTCATGATCAAAAACATCCTTCCCTCTTTTGTCCTCATCTTGGTGACTTTTCATATTCCTCAAAGTGTCCCTTCATGAGAAATTGTGCCCTTCCTCTTTTGTCTTCACTTGGTGACTCTTGGAGTTCCCCAAGATTACTCTTCATAGGAAAATGCATCTCATCCTTCTTTTGTCTTTACCCTGTGGCTCTTTGACTTTGTCATGGGCCCTTCTTTTGTCTCATATGCAACCAAAAATATATTCATTAATATTAAATAAATATTAACTCACTTTAGCCAAGATATATCTATTACAAACAACATTAAATGTAATGGGGCCTTTATCACCAATAATACTAGACCTTTGACATCAATGACAATATTTCCAACAATCTCCCCCTTTGTCATTGATGGCAACCTCAATCCTAAAACTGCCACATCCTGTCACCTGCACATTCTATCATATGAAAATATATAGTAAATCCCCCTTATTTTAGCAACCTGTACCTATTCCCTATACCTAATTTTGCACCTGTACTAGTACCTATTATTCTCTCCCTTTGACATCAATGGCAAAGGGCCTACCTGGAGCTAACACTTAGCTTCCCCTCAACTGATACTCAACATCAATGGTATGAAGTAATAAAAATTACTCCCAAATCCTCTTGCAGATCTTTGAATGTGTCCTTTGATCGTGCCTTTGAGAAGATATCTAAAAATACATATACATTGTTCCATTTCCTTTGAGCATCTACAATCAACTCATTTGAATCTTTTCTTCTAATCTCACAACCTTCAGGATGAAAGCTTAATGTGTATCCTTGATCACATATTTGAATAACACTCAATAGATTTTTCTTAAGACCTTTTACATACAAAACATTCTTAGTCTTAGTTCTACCATAATCCAAACTCAAAGTACCTTTTATAGCTATCTTGGTAGTGGTTTTATCTCTAAATCTCACTGTGCCACCATTGATCTTCTTTATAGATATGAACTTACTTTTATCTCCTATCATATGCCTCAAACATCTACCATAAATTAGCCATGGCTGATCTTTACTTCTTACATGCAGAGCTATCTGAACCACCATAAAATCTTCAGGTTGTTTCTTCTACCATGAACATGTCTCAACCTTCTTCTTGATTAATGGAGCTTTGAAAATCTGATCCTTCTTCTTGATGAATGGAGCTTTAAAACTCTGATCTTTCTTGATTGACTTGAACACGCTTCTACAATACTGAGCTATGTGTCTGAAATTGTTGCACTTGTAGCATACTATGGTCTCTTCATCAAAGCTTGATAGAGGAGCAAAAGAGTTGTGGCTTCTACTTGACTCTACTTAACTTTCCTTCTCCTTATTTCTAAAATTTTTATCTCTTTTTCTACATTCTAATTTCTTGTTACCATATCCATTACAATAAAAACAATAGCCATAAAAATAAGACCTGTCTGTATATCTCTGACCTAATTGCCTTTTGTAGCTTTGTTCCTTCCAACCTTCTCTATTTGAAATCCTCTGTATTCTTCACTTCTCCCCTTTTTGTTTCCTTTTTTGTAAGAGCTTCAACATAGCTCTTTTTCTTTTCAAAACCAATCCCTGTCTTATCTGAATTTACTTTTTGACTTTCCAATAACTTATTCAGCATGTTGGTGCTATCCTCAAATTTTGAATCACTAACTACTTTATCACTGATTGCTTTCTCAATATCTTCTTTTTGAGAGGAAATTTTAATAACATACATTTGACATTCTTTTCTTGTTATTTCCAACTGTGTTGTTAGATCTTCTTCATTCTTCTTGGCTTCTTCAAAGTGTGCTTGTATATCTTCAATCATTTCCTTTGACTCCTATTCATTTTTCTCGATTTGGCACTTTAATCTTCGATTCTTCTTCTCAACATTTTTTAACTCTTCTAGGGCACAAATGAGTTCTCCTTCCATATTCACTTCAGCTTCCTCTTCTTCTTCTTCTTGATCATCTTCATGTATGGCCATGAATAGAATCTCTTCTTCTAAATCACTGACTCCACTATCTTCGACTGAGCTAGGATCTTTAGAATACAAGCTCTTCTTCTCAAACCCCTTCTTGGATTTGCCTTTGAAAATTTTCTTCTATGTAGGCTTTTCTTCTTCATCATCATTAACCTTATCTAGGAATCTAGCTGAAAAATGTCCAATATTTCTACAATTAAAACATTTAAAAGGTAATTTTCCTTGATATTTACCTGTTCCTCTTTTTAGCTTGCGAATGAAAAGTGCTCCATTGTCATCTTCATCATCACTGGAACTATCACTTGATTCTTGAATCTTAGCTTTCTCCTTCTTTGATGTCTTGAAAGCTACTTCTCTCTTTGAGGGTTTATCTTGTTCTATCCACATCGCATATGCCTTGAGAATACCATGAAGCTCATCCATCTTTAGCTTGGCTAAATTCTTCATCTCCTCGATTGCCAAAACCTTTGCATCATATCTCATTGGTAGAGATCTCAAAACCTTTTTCACCACCGTTGACTCATCCAATGTTTCTCCAAGACCTTGAATCTAATTTACTATCTGATCAACTCACAAGAGATAACTTGCTATATCTTCTTCTTCATCCATCTTTAAAATTTCAAACTACCTTCTAAAAGTCTGAAGCTTAGCTTGCTAAACCTTTCCATCACCTTTATAAATATTCTCAAGTTTTACCCAAGTTTCATGAGGAGATTTACATTACATAACTTTAACAAATTCAGATTCACATAAACCACATAAAATAGCATTTAAATATTTAGCATTACATTCACTTGCCTTCTTTTCTATTGGAGTAATTGTAGATGTCTGTGGCTCTTCATATTCCTCCACCACTGCTTTCCATATGTCAAATCCAAGGGCCATCAAATAAACCTTCGTTCTCATGCTCCAAAAATCATAATTCATCCCATCAAACAAAGGTTACTTATTTGTAGAAAATCCTTCCTGTGACCCAACCATCACGCTTTACTGATCTACCTTCAAGCTATAAAACTTTTCAAAAAGGAACCTGCTTTGATACCAATTGTTAAGCATGGGATATACTAAGAGGGGGGGTGAATCAGTATATCATATATCTTATAAAACTTTCCCTTTATCAAATTCCAATTAATCAAACATTCAAGATATGAAATAAAAATCAAACAATAAATATCACACAAGATAGAGAGAGACACCAGATATAATGTGGAAACCCAATGTGGGAAAAACCATAGAGAAAAATCTCAAGTATATTAATGAGCACCAACCCAAACAATATTTGCAAGCATCACTTATAGGAGCACCAACCCACAGGAGCTTCAAACCCCTTTGCCGAGCACCAACCCAATAACTATTTGTGAGCACCAACCCATAGGAGCACCAACCCCTTTACTGAGCACCAACCCAAAAAAAATTCATGAGCACCAACCCACAGGAGCACCAACCCCTTTGCCAAGCACCAACCTAACAACAATTCATGAGCACCAACCCATAGGAGCACCAACCCCTTTGTGTATACCACACACCTATCTCTCAATGTTGCTATCTCAACAAATGATAGTTCAATACAACATCTCTTTCCTCTCTCTCACCTTTGCTCTTCTAAGTTAGATATAACAAATATAGATCATATTCATCTCTCACAATTTCTCTTCTAAGCTAGATATTACAATCTCAAATCAACCTCTCTCTTCCATATTACAAATGGCTTCCCAAGCCTTTATTTATAGCATTCCAAATGACCTTTAGCCTTCCCCCTTTCTGACCCTTCAATCCTCATGGAAAATGATGCCAAAAATGTATGACCCTTCATATCCTTGCCTTTGAAAAGTCATGTGGTGACCCTTCATGATAAAAAATGTCATTCCCTCTTTTGTCCTCATCTTGGTGACTTTTCATATTCCTCAAAGTGTCCCTTCATGAGAAATTTTGCCCTTCCTCTTTTGTCTTCACTTGGTAACTCTTGGAATTCCCCAAGATGACTCTTCATGGGAAAATGTGTCCCATCCTTCTTTTGTATTTACCCTGTGGCTCTTCGACTTCTTCATAGGCCCTTTTTTTTGTCTCATATGCAACCAAAAATATATTCGTTAATATTAAATAAATATTAACTCACATTAGCCAAGATATATCTATTACAAACAACATTAAATGTAATGGGGCCTTTATCACCAATAATACTAGAACTTTGACATCAATGACAATATTTACAACAAGTATGGCATAACAATGATTTAAAGGTCATAAAAAAAGGTTGAGATGTAAGGTTTTGACCCCATCAACACTTATAGGTGTGCTTGACCTTGAGACAACTTGCCTACAGTTGACTGTAGACTCCTATAGGTCCATAAGGTAAACTTAGACATGGAGATACAAAAAATTGATAGTGGAAGATACCTCAAAAATAACTCCAAAATAATCCAAGACTATGTAGCACTGATTTCAAGGTGGATACTCACCTATAAAATGCCTACTTGTTCTAAATTAGTCAACTAAGTCAATTATAGGTAACAGTGAGCTAGGAAATGGTGTTCTTGATGTTGGCATAGATTGAACATGAGAAATGACCTTGGGAACTCTAAAAATGTATTTTGGAAATGTATTCAATTATCTAACCTTGTAAATACACCTACGTGTAGGCCTTTTTTGAGGTAAAACATAGTCAGCCTATCAATCAGGCCTAATGGATCAAGGACATGGGTTGAGGGTGAAAGCATGGATGATAAGAAGTTTGTGTGAATGTTAAACACCTCCAGAATGAAAATTTAAATTATATGAAACTCTCATAACATGAAAATAACTCATAAAAAGGCTCTAATAATACAACCTATAGCCTGTGTTTAAGACCCTACACATAATCAATAATCCCCACATGTTTGTCTTGGGTTTTAAAGCATTTGGAGGGTCTAATGATGTGATCAAGAGTTGAAAATTTTAAAAAAACATTTCCATCACTTGGGTAATCCCACCTAATGTTCACTTTTTATGGGAAAACATGGTAATTGCTCTCTATTTTGTCTCAAATATAAGACACTTCCCAAGAATGCAAACCTACAGGTTTTGAGGGAAAATGATGAGAGGGTGAGTTAGGACTTGATGAAAACTTAAAATAATTTGTTTAGGGATGTGATATATATGGATTAATATGGAAAAAAATGCACATATGTTGAGAACACAACATGATGGCCCAAATTCACAAGCATGCAGGTAGACCTCTAGGTCTAAATTAAGCCTATTATCCATTTGGGGGTATAATTTCACTTATATAATAAAGGTAGCATTAAAATAGGTTATATAATGTTTTATGGAGTTATAAGGAGTGTTAAATATATTTTAATGAACATAGAATCGTAGGTAAGCCATTTCTTAGCTAAGACCAACATTAAGCTTGCCGAATACATGAACAAATCTCGAGCAGGTAACTTTGAGAACTCACACCCACTTGGACAATTTGCATGTGAGTATAGGGAGTTTCTAAACATTTAATAAAGTCCTAAAAAATTACTTTATGGGATTGGTTCATGATTTCAACATCATATTTTTATAAACAGTCCTTAAGGGTGTAAATAAATCTAAACCCTCCAAAACCCTAGATAGTGACCCGATGGAAGAAACAAGAAAGGAGAAACATCCAAATGGAATAGAATGGATTCGGATATTATTTTATGTTGTATAGGACTTTATATGTCTCCTCCCCATCAATGTGAGTTGTACCCTACCTAAACGGTCAGGGTGGGAAATGCCTTTTCTTAACTGGTGTTATGTAGGGACAAAAAGGTTTCAAGAGATAAAATACATTTTGGGAGAGATATTGGGACATATAATAACTCATCATATTTATTTATTTCCTTATTTAATTTCCTAAGTGCTTCTACTAATACCTCCACTTCAGTCGGTCTAGGATGGCATAGTGAACGAACTAGTAAGAGGGTGAAAAATTCAAGTAGGAAGCCTTTTAAGGTCTGAATAAAGAATAAAAATCCATGAAGGCTATTTAAATGTATCATTCACTCCTATTTATGGATTGTATTGATAAATTTAAGGCAAATTTGGTGCCAAGTGTGAAGGGTGAGTGAAAGAGGAGTTATTTAGACTACAGATAGTGATGACTCATGTCTAGAAGAATCCTAATGATTAAGGACACCTAAAATGCATGTAGGATTATGTCTAAAACCACTCCTTATCAGTTAAATCATCATATATATCCATATTTTTTGTGGAGTGCTCAAGGAGGTCAAATGATGAAGGTAGTTTTTTGAGCAAGTAATTAAGGAGTTTTACGCCACATTTCAAGAGTTTCATGTTTCGAGTGAGATTTTTCCTATTATACGTTGCATGTTCTATTTAATATTCCTATCTCATACATTTGTAACTCATTTTATCAACATAACACATGTCCTAGTGACTCTTATACTTCATTCTCTTCTCTCCTCTCTCAAATTCTAAAAGTAGTAGCCATTTTGGCTCTTGTAGACTAATTCCACTTCATGTATGTTGAAGCCCTATTGAAATGACATTGTATTTTTCCTTTGAAAAATAAATTAAAGTCTGGTTTTGAGTTCATGAACATTTTTAGAAGTGTGCAAAGTGATGTATGGTGAGGTTAAGTGATAATCTTATATCGTTGCTTCCCTTATCCTCTCATGTTTAGGCAAGAATTCATATTTTAACATGTCATATAGAGTGTAGCTAGTGTATTAGGCTCCTTTAAAGTGTACTATTGTCCTTAGATTGTGAAATATACCATCTATTTCACTTACCTTGTGTTCTCTCATGCATATGACCTCTATATTGAAACACTCATGTTAGAACCTTTTAGGACTTGGAAGCTAGTTTCTATGTTTTGTTGGTTAGTGAAAGAAGTATGATGGTCCTTCAGAAATAATATTGGTGTATCACCTGATTAGAGTAGTTTAATTTCATGAAAACTCCTATCTCTTTTCCCCATAATAAATTAGTTAAGTAGGTGATAAGCATTTCAAGGCACATTCAAGGAGGTAGCCCTTAAACCTACAAGTCTACTTCTAGCATAGGTACACCATACCTAAAAGTATTCCCATGTTTCCCAAATATGGAAGAGGCTTGGAAAACCTCTTCTATGGTGCAAGATTTGGTGACAACACCAAACTTATAATATTTTCCACACATGAATGGAGTACCCTTTTAAATTATTTTTAGTATGGTCCAAACTCTATAAGGTATACCTATTTGGAGTACAAAAAGAACTAGTAACCTTTTAGTGATCACAAATTTAATTGTCATTTCATAATGCTTACATAAAATATAAAATTATAGGTAAGGAAATAACAAGATTAAAAATCAAAAGGTTATAGGAATTAGAGTGTTCACCTTACCTTTTAGTAGTTGGATGTATATATGTCATTATCTTGACCCTCATAATTATTTTTCCTCCACAAGGACTATTCTAGACCTTTTGTATATATCATTTCATATAGATTTAACCCATTTATTTATTTTAATAGGGTTTAAGTCTTCATTAATTCATGACATTTGAATTGGCAATGATGTGGAAAATGAAAGATATTGATATTTCATTCAGAAGTCTTAATAATTTATGGGCCATCTTACATGAATTCAAGTCAATTACATCAATTTTAATATACCAAGTCAAGTCAATTGCATCAAATAAAATGAAATAAATAAACATTTAAATTAGAATTATTAATAATGCATGACCCATATTACATGCAATTCAAGTCAATCAAAGACTTTGAATGTTTGAAAATAAACAAAAACTATTGATTATGAAATTTAATATATGTAAGACGATGTGAAATAAATCTCACTTGTGCTCTAATTATGGTCCCCAAGACCATATAAAAACTATGTCTATGGATTATTTTTTATGTTCTTGCAAGAACACCATTCCAAACATTATGTGGACACATCGTTATCATTCATTCAGTACCCATGTCTTACCAATGTCCAACATTTGTCTAATTATATGTATTCTCTCTTCCAAGAATTTAAGCCATTAAAAAAATTATAGGATTTGGCTTCAACTGGTCTAAATACTTTTATAACACATATGTATTGTAGAACACAATGTACGAAAGTCATGAATGTGTTGATATTTGCATAGATTGATATATACATAAAGTCTAGAATAGGCCTCGTGTAGGAAAAATAATTGTGAGGATCAAGCTAATGACATATATACATCCCATAAATGAAAGGTATGACACACACTCTGATTCTTTCAACCTTTGGATTTTTACTCATGTTATTTCTTTATAATGAATTTTATATTTTATAGAACTATTCTAAAATGATGATTAACTTTATGACCACTAAATGGTTAGTAGTTCTTTATTTCCACATTTTGGACCATACACTATATAATTTAAAGGGACATTTGTTCACAGGTGTTTAATTTTATAAAATTAACATGTTTGTTGTTAATTGACAAATCACATTTTAGTGTGGTGAAATAAAATGTTAGCATGTTCACTCAATACTTACATTATTATTAGAACACATCACTATATCTATTATTAATAAAAAATAATACGTCAATGATGGTTACAATAATAAAGTGGTTTGTTAGCATGCATGGACCAAACTCCAGCAAAGCAAAATGACATGACTCAAAAAAAAATTATTGTCTACAGACAACAATCCAAAGATCATAATGTTACATAAAAAACACAAAAAATTAGCACATGGATCACCTCTAGAAGCAGGTGGAAGCGGATCATCCTTGGGAGACTAGGCACTCAAATTGAAAGACTCAAATGAAGGAGGATTGGCTGCCAAAAAACCATCCTAAATAATTTTAGAGGGGGTAGAGAAACATTGATACCCTAACTAGAAGGTGACTTAACAAATCTACAAACTTGACCACCACTTGCATATGGGAGATCCATCATGATGGGACAACAATGGACTTCTCATGTAATGGAAGAAAACTCCAACCAAGTCTTTGGAGGGGATCCAACATGAAGAGTAGTAAAGATTGTAGATTATAAATCCAAGAGAGGTTAGCCAATACATTATTGAAAAAAATTAAAATGAAATTGAAGAACTTCTCAAATCCAATCCCTAGCTTGAGCTATATAGAAAACAAACACGAAATGTACATTAGAAGATAAAACCAAATATTTTTACCTCTTAAAAATATTTTCATAAGAAACATTCTTAAGAGGTTGAGCTCATCTTGTAGGCTATGGAGTCATTGAAAATGCTTGATTCTGTGCGTGAGAAGCACCTTTACTTGTCTACACTTGATTCTTGTCTTGGCTTGTATTTGACATGAGAATTGGTTGAAGTGATGAATTTGAGATTTGGTAGAACTTCATTTCCTTACTTGGTCATTGTCAAAGAGTGTGTAGACCCTTTAATTTATAGATTTGGAAAATTATGGTGGACCATCCATCTTGAGATGAAGATCAAGGGCCCAAGATTAGTCATCCATTCTCATAAATGAAAAATATAGAGTGTGTAATAAAATAGATGGAGTATGTAAGAGGGGTGTAAGATAGATCCAATAATGACCCATTTATATGTGTAAGGTGTCAGAACTTGTATTGAGTGTGTAAGTGATGTTTAAAATATGTCATAAACTCTTTTTGCTTGCATATTTTGTCTTATGATGTCATCTATTGTGAGGTAATATTCTAATTTTGAATTTAGGAAAATAGGATAATTACAAATCCATGAATTTTCATTGTAGAAGAATTATTAGGCTTGATTATTGGGATTAATCAATAATTATAAGAATAGCAAATTTTGTAAGGTTGAAAGTTTTAATAGAATATATAAATAGAATTGACATGAAGTGTCCAATTTTAAGTGTCTACAAATATGAGTGGCCATAAGAATTTTGGTATAAACATAAAATTTACCATCTAAAGAGAAGGTTTTGGAAATCTAACATGAAAACTTCTTTTCCACTCTAGATGAATGCTATAATGGTATAGATGTGAAGGAGAGCTATTAATAGCTAATGAACATCAAATAAATTAATTTATTTCTTATTTTTTATAATATGATATTCTAAAATTAATGTTGAAACTCAATAACATGAGAAAATATTTTATTTCTATTAATTATACAAATTTATATGAAAAATAAATCACACATTTTAATAGTCTTACTCTTTTTTAACAGTAGGAAAAAACATTTTTATATTCTCTCTCTTCATATTAGTTTAGGATGACACACACCAAAATAAATTTCCTCACAAAGAGGTTGATTTTTATATTATATCACAATAATTAATTATTAATTCTAAGGACAAGATTTAAACATTAATGTCAATTCTAAGCTACACCTCAATTTCATAATGGTTTGTTATGAATAAATGACAATACATATTTTCATAAACATTTAATGGGCTCTCCCAACATCCCTCTAAAGTTTTTCTTAGGGAGGGGGCCATTTGGCAAAGCTGGGTTGAATTGGTGACTATAGATAGGATAGTATTGGGATGTATCACCTTGAGAAGTTTCAATTATTCACCCACATGAACATCACATAGATTAAATTAGTGATGAGTGGACCATTAATACTCATGAGATGGGTTATTATAAACCATTGCTCATGAAATATGGGTCAACATAGGTTGACTTGAAATTAATTAATTAAATATTGAAATCACATCACATAAGATACATCTTTCCCTTTGAATATATTATCTAGAGGAATGGTATTATTCATTTATTCTTGAATAATGGCATTGTTAGAGGAAGAGGCTTGAAATAAGTAGTCTAGAACATAATCCACATATTCAGATGTTCCTTCTTGTTGATGAACATTCATCTATTTAAACTACTGTGTTTCCAGTTCATTAAACTTATTTTACATGGAATAAATGAGTCTAAGGAATTCAAGGTTGTAGTGGGGATTTGAATTAGTTCATATTCATAATTTTATATTCAAAATATATTCCTTTAGTAACATCACCATCTCTTCGTTTCCATATGTGACAAATAGATCGAGAGGAAGGCAAAGGAAAGGAAAGGTCTTGATATTATTCATTAATCTAAGAGTTTTAAACAATATTTTCATTGTCATGTTAGTATTTTACCAACTTAACATAAAAATAAGTTAATACCCCATTCATTATAAAATTCATGATGACTCTTATTCTAGCCACAATTGTCTATTTTCCATCCTTAAGAGATCACACCTCTTTCACAATTCTTTCAAAATGTATAGAGATTTGTAATCACTGAGAGAGTTTTTATGCATATTTTATAACTCTTGTAATTTTTGTCATATTTTCCCACAATGATTTAGCTTCACCATCATCAAATGAAAATAGTTCATATATTTGTTGATCAAAAAAATCTATTCATAGTTTCTTGATTTCTTTCTTGTTTTACCACTAGTCCTCTTCAAGTTATTCATATTCATGTTGTAGTTGGTGTTTCTCATGTTCCAGTTGCTTGTAAATTTTTATTAGGACTTGTATAATAGGGTACAAGTTAAATTTTTTTTGAGGTGTTGTAGATTCCATTACGAAGAAATATTAGGTTTTAGGCACTGCATTCCATTAGAGTGGCAAATGTCCAATCAAATATAAGGTTCCATTTATATTTTGAAAAAAAATGTAGAAGTCACTTCAATTCCTAATGGATTCAATAAAACTTTTTAGCACAAGTTTATATCATTGTGACTCTTTTGATAATCTTACAACTTTCCCATTGGACAACAACATACTATGCAACATAGTGGAAATATTATCATGAAATGGGTGATTTCCCTCTACATTTAAGGAGGTAAATCTCTCATATGATTTTTTTTGGGGGTTTTATGTACTTTCCACTAGAAATAACAAAAGGAAATGAAAAGAGGGAGAAAATTGTAGTAGAATGAACACAGAAAACCACTTGGGTTACTAAAAAGAGGAAGAAAATATAAAGGATTTTATCTTCTCATATTCAAAAGATAAGGGAAAATAATGTGTGTTATGAGAATAAATAAATCAACAATAAGAACAAAGTATTCAAAAAATAATACTACATGATAGTGATGCAAGGTTCACCCTTCAAAGTGTATATCAAAAAGTTTGAAAACTATGATTAATTAACATGTAATCATAAATGAAAAAGGGTCCAATCTATCTCTATTAATGAAAAATAATGCATATATATGTAGACATTAAAATATGGTATTAGACACTTACAAATGTCAGTCTTGACCTACATTTATCTCATATGATTTGTGCATACAAATATGGCTCTTCCACACCTTTCTTTCTTACCCACTTGCATTCTATGGGCCCAAACTTTTTGATTTAATGTCAATCACATATCAAAATTATGTAAACTATGCCTAAAATATTCATTATAATTCTCAAATTATCTCCAAATCATTAGATTAGTATTTCCACTCTCCAAACATGTTCATCAGAATTTAGACACCTTCAAAAATATTCAAGCATCTAATTTTGACAAACTTGCCCCTACATCAAGAAAATCTCATTTTTAAAATCCAAAATATATTTATGGATTGGCCCATACATTTTTCATGTTAGTGGCATGAGAAAGTACCCAAAGAGTCCCATATAGATATAAAATAAGTCTAACATTATTCCCCATCTAGAAAACATCTAACACTTACCAAACAAGCACTAAACAAACCTATTCCATCACTTGCAAATTTAATGAGAAGGCATTAAACTTTCCAATCAAAAATAATTCACAAAGAATAGGCACTATCCAATTCTTAATCATGTAATCCAGGCCAAGATTTCCATAATCAAGTTTCTAAAATCTAGATCATAGGTTGCATTCATAAAAAGAACACCATAACACACATATACCTAATGGAAATAACTACACGTGGTTTGATATCCTTTGTTGGAGAATTTATATTTAGGTAATGCTCAACCATTCATTAGAGAGTGGTTGGGGTAAGCTCAACCCATTGGTCTTCCCCTTTTATAGGCCTAAATATAATGTCCAAAGTGGGCCTAAGATTTTGAAGTGAAGGAGAAACTTTTTATAACTTCTAGACACAATGAGCCCTTGATCTCATCTACAGAAACAAATTTCAAGTAGGTGAAATGAATTGAGCTAAAATAAGGAGGTACAATATACATAGATTAATATGACCGAGGACAAACATATTCATCTAATGTAGGTTTCCATAGACTAACAAGATCATCTAGGTGAATCCATATTCTCAATCCCTGATCTAAGTGACTTATAATCCACTTCCAACCTTTCATATCACATGCACATAATATCAATCCTACATAAAACATGAAACAAGCTAAGTATCTTAATCTCATTGATTCTTTCCATTTATAGTAAATTGTAATACTTAGAGTATACTCTATTATAGCTTTCAGATCAGTGTTTTATTACTATATATCATATAATCTAAATTATTCTAAGTTTTACACTTGTTAGGGTTTTGTTAATCCAAATTGGGGTAAAAAATATTGGGGAACCTACTTTTAGGTTTAGAACATATAATAACCTCAGGGTTTCTTCCTTCTAGGTTTTCATATTTCTACATTTAAATTTGTTTTTTATACTTAGTATTTGATTTCCCACTTTATTTCAAGGCTATAATGGATATATATAGTTTTAATTTTATTATGTAAGCTATGATTATAATAATTACATGTTTTTACCCTTTAATATGTAAAATATTTAACAACTTATACTAAAATGGGTCACATCTTCATGTAATAATTATAAGACTGAAATGAATCATGAAAAATATTTAGCATTCCTTAATTCATATTGTCTAAACATGCAATTTGAGTTCAAACTGGTTACAATTAGATGTCAAAGGGCATGCATGACTCCTTTTGATCTTCTTCCCCCTAAACCTCAAAGTTGTTCCATCTGCCAACCTACTCCCATTATTCACTCTAGGATTATATTTGATTGTGTTGTCCATGTTGTCACCACACAAAGAGGTCAAGTGTTATACCATGTGTAATAGAAGAAAACTAGTCAAAAATTTCCTTCTCACCCCTCTCTTCCTCCCAAAAGGCCATCCAATCAAACCAAAGATTATGATATTATTGACCAACTAAAAAAAACCATGCCAAGATTTATATTCTTGAATTACTAAAGAGATCATCTCTATATAAGGATATTCTATATGATATTTTGCATGATGCAACCTTGCCAAGTAATACCAAAATTTTATATTTTTATTCTATTATAAATACAATAAGGAATGGTGAAGAAATGATTTCCTTTGAAAATTAATATTTTCCAACAAAAATACAATAGATAAAAACATGACTTTATAAGTTCAAGTTCAAATTAAAAATACAAGAGTAAAATGTGTCTTATTAGATAATCGATCAATAATGAATATATTGACATAACTTTATTATGGACATTAGTGGTAATTATATATACTATAAAAAATCTAATAGACACATAAAATGATTCAATAACACCCCATATCAGGTACTTGGATCAATATCATTGAATGTCACAGTAGGTCATAAGATATTGACCACCATATTTTAGGTCTTTCCTAATCATTTACATTATAACCTAATTTTGGGTTGACATTAGATACATGATATGGAATAAATACCATCTACACTACACATATGCATTAAATTCATGCATAAAAAGCATTTGTATACATGTCTTGCAAACAATGATCTCTTAAAATATTGTAAAATGATGCAACTTAATAATGAAGGTAATTTACAATCAGATTTAATTCATTATTTCATATTCACTCCATCACAAATTATATCAATATAAAAAATCCATATATATAAGGTCAAAGAATTAATAAAATAACTTGATAAATATCTAGTTACAAATGTATCAATCAAAGAAGAGGGAAAGAAGGAATCACAAAATCATTTTGAGCAACCCAAAAAAACATCACCAGATCTTCTTTTATTGGTTAATTCATAAAATTCATATTATATATTTATAGACAATTATTTTAATAATAATGGAATGAAAGCAAATATAGATGATTATTTTCACAAGATAAATTTCACACCTATGGATCTGTATGAGTATTTATCTTGTAATATGTTTACACCTATCGACTTAATAGAATATCAAGATAGTTCATATACACACAACAATGATAAATCAAAGGTTTATCCTCAAGTTTAATCTAAATTACATAAAGGAAAGGCAATAATTTAAGGAAATCAATATAATGAATATGCAAAAAATTATTACAATGTCATTTCATACCACGAACCTCAGATGTTAAGTGCACCATTAAGGAAAACCTTTGTAAAATCAAACATAAATCAGGAATAAGAAAAAATGAATATTCACAACTATATTAAATATTTAGATCATGATTCAATGAATAATATAAAGTTAATAGTTACATAAACTTTTGAAACATTAGAAGTAATGAGAACTACAAATAAACCAAGAATCATCTTGTAAATGTTACTTAATAAAAAATTGATTTCATTACCTACTACTAGACACAAATTCATGAGTTGTTTATCACCTCAAGGAGGCAAATCATATTGTGATTATCATAGAATAATTGGGCACGAAACATATCATTATGCATCATTTTAAAATCAAATTAAAAAGTTTATGAATGAAGGGATCATTAAGGTGATACAATAATAACAACCAATAGTAAGTTATAATAGAACTTGATACACAAATCAATCATGCGGTACATATAAACATCCATGATAAGAAATATTGACTATTACATCATACATTGAGGGTGACTATCGACAACATATTTAGATTGATGAGGAAAAATACCAAAATACATGCAATATCGCATTCTTAAAATAGTTGGGACATGGTGTTGCCAACTTACAACACACTATACTTTCTAAAAGATCAGTGGGACATATTAGGTTACTGATTGCTTGTGGGCCAAAGGTCATTGACACATTCATATTGATAATGAACTCTAACTACCAGGCAATGTGTAAGCTCGAACAACAATGGTTATATTAGATGCAAGCTATAATTAATATACCAAATGGGTACATAACTTTATTATATGAAGGGAATACAATCAAGATTTGACATGATGCTTAAAATGGTAATAAAAAAAGATCACACAAAGATGAATAACATGTAATATGTATGCATTTTATCAAACAAGACACAAAATAAAAAGCAAAACAAATTGGCACAAAACTTTATGATGATAGCTATGATGATTGACTTATAGGAATTTATTTCAAATTACATAAAAAATCAAAATTAGGGCATGAACATTACATGTTTGCTAGTTTACATTATTAATTTATCTTGTTTATCACATGTTTGGTAGATTACATATCCTTTTTGATAAGCATATTCATTTTATAATATATATGAGTGAAATGCAAGAAAATGATACATGGATGCACAGTTGTAGGGAATTCTTATACCTAGTGGCCATGCAAATATTGGGGGCATCTCATTCCATACATTACATTATTACAGGTTATATCTTTTGATAAATTTACCACTTATCATGTTGCTCTACATTGATTACTAACACATATCTCACTCCTTATATTATTTATAGTGCTACATTCCATGGATATGTTATTTTTCTATATTGTGACTTTGACATAAATTGATGGCATAAACTAGTTTGACTTATTCTATGATTCATTTGATGCTATTCCAATTTTAATAGGATAATATTTTATTAAATTTGGTTGGATCTTTCCTTAACATAAGACATTTATTGATTGAGAGTATCATTATATGCCTCTTTATTTGGGTGCTTGCCTTATTTTTTGACATTAGCTTGTTTAATTGCATTATTACACACTTTTTTCTTTAGCCCTTGCCATATTTTGACTTTTTTAGTTAATTTCTCATTCTATGAATCTTTCTTGCATATGGATCTTACCTTGTGTGACATTTGATTGTCCATTGTGTATGGCTCTTACTTTGTCTACCATTTAATTATCCATTATGTGTGAATATTTATTTTTGTGACATTGCATATTATTTCATGTGTGTTATTATGTGCATCATGGCCATGTCATGGCATACTTATGAGTGAATAAATATAGGTTTGTCTTATTTCTTTGTGGTGTCATGATCCTTATCATGCACATTATTACCTGGATTATGCGATCTAGGAATTTGACTCAAGAGAGGATGGTTAGTATGGTTTTAGTTCCAAAATGAAAATAAAATGAAAGAAACACACTAATAACATAACATCTCTAGGCCTAGAAACTAGGGATAGCTTAGTTAACAAAAGAAAATGACAACACAACTAATAAAGTAAGGAATGAAAATACAATAATTCCTTCACCTTCCTTGGATGCTCCAAATGCCTTTGTAATAGTCACTTGCTCAATTTTATGCTCATGAAGTACTTGACAATTGAAGCTTGGCTACCTCCATCTCTCCTTGGCACCTTTGGCTTGTGGCTTGGTGTGGCTTGGAATCAATTTGGCATGGTAACACTAATTTTTTGAAGATTTTGGAACCAGTTTGGCATTATAACTTTGTATAAAAAAATCTTTGAAATGATATTGTGAGGCTTCCTATTTATAGATTTTTGGATTTGATCAAAATCAACCTCAACCATACATCTCAAGATTAAGATGTGTGGTTGAGGATTAATTTAATTTTTTGAATTAAGTTTTTAATTATCCTCATCATGGAATTGGAAGAATGGGAAATTAAGAGGCATGGAGGGCACCATGGAAGGCATTTATGAGGCATGGGAGGCATGAATCTTGTTATTTATGGCATTTATGGCCTAAAGATGTCTTTCCAAGAAATGAAGTCACCTGATGATTCAGATATTCAATATTTATTTCACAAAATAAGTATTCAACAAGTTTTCATAGAATTTTTGATTAGGCCTTGATTTTGGTTAATTATCTCTTAAGCATGTTTAAGCACTTTATGCACAAATTACTTATATTGATCAGAATGCCTTATTATTGGTTTAAAATTTGAATAGATTCAAATTGGAAGGTGATGTTAGATACATTAGAACCATTATCCCATTTAGGATGTTACTAAAAAAAAAATGAAGGCATGCATATTATGCAATATATTTGGTAGGAAAGAGCAATTCAAAGCACCTAGGTACAAAATTGGCATTTTGACTCAAAATGATTTGATCAAAGTTAGCTCTCCCATAAATTTTATTACCCTATTTATGGATATAATAGCCAAAATCATCACTTGAATATGTCAGTTTCACATCATTTAACATGTTTTAGTGTTTTTAGGCCAAATTATGCATTTTGGGTGTAAATTAGTCAAAACCCTGATTGGAGGTTATCAGTGGCTAAATTTAGGTGTCTATAGTTTACCCCTATTTGGGAAGGCATTTCAAGGTATAAGCATAGTAACATCTTTTAAAATAATGAAAATTTCCTTTATGCCTATAATTGCAATGATGATAAACTAACTATATGATGCCCCCTCAAGGGAATGATTAGCACAAGCAGATCGACAAACGGTCCCTTGATAAGAATTGAAATGAGAGGACCAAAGAAAGAAAAGATGATGGGGTGAAAACATAATCATAGTGAAAAAGTAATCAAAATTATTGAGAATGTAAGTGGGATGGTGTACAATGGTTTGCCCAAAGGCTTTTATAAGCATTGTACCTCAATAGTGGCAACGTGGTATGATAACACAATGATTTGCCCAAAGGTGGTTATAATCATTGAGAAGATGGAGATACCCTAGTTAGGATAGACAAACAAGACAACATGCCCCTATATAGGTAGAAAAATTAAAGTGATGATAACATAATGATTTTCCCAAAGATAGTTATAATCATTGAGAAATGCAAGTGGGATGGTGTGCAATGATTTGCCCATAAGTAGTTATAATCATTGGATCCTAATTATGGAAAACATGATACACTTGGTTGAGGATGATGACAACTTAACATAGAGGGTAATGATGAATTATAACAACCTACTATTAGGGAGATGCTCATATAATTTAATAAAGGTTGAAATTCTTTCATGGTTAATTACTCTATTTGGGATATGATTAGGATGAGATCGGGATGTCGACACCAAAGAGATGCCACCAATGCTGAATAGAATTCTTGAAACTAAAGTTTTTTGTAGCACATGTTAGTAGGCATCATGGTATAACATCATGAGGACTTGGTTGAAATATGCATAAGGACTAACTCCAATAATCCAATACTCAATAAAAAATAATGAACCAATGATATAAACCATGATGACAATATAAACATATGAATATGTATGGATTCAAGTATAATTGTGGGTAAGGAATCACTTAATGAACACACATAAACTAAATCAAGGCAATAGTGCTGAAAGTAAATAAACAAGTAGACAAACAAACAAAATAAGCAAAAAAAAAAAAAAAAACACAAAACCCTATGAACATTGCCCCTAAAAAATAGGTGACAACTTAACAAATGAACAAAATGGGGGAATATAAGAAAGGGAAGGGGGTGGTTGAGTTATCTCCATATGCACTAGACAAGTGGACACTACCTACATAGTTCCATGGATACAATATCTAATAAAAACTTTAGGTTAAATGTAGTTCACCCAGGAAATGAAAAGAATGTGATAACTGAGGAAAACAAATAGAATGGATGTGATAGAAGAATAAGAATGGTTTTGAAAAATGGCAAGTGTATGAGAGAAAAAGGCCAAAAAATATGGGAAAACTAAATGACAAGTGATTTTCTTATAACTTAGTAAGGGTTCCCATAATCCTTAAGGCAAATAACTGGTCAATGTTTTTGTTCTTTTCTAATGATTTTTGAAATATTTTTGGAATTGTTTGAAGTATCTCAACTCAATTGAGAATTATGAGAAACTAAATGGTTCAAGCTCACAAAATAGTGAGAGTGATCAAACTAAAGTTACTTGTAAAATAGTAAAAGCATGGCTTAGGTTGCTCATAAAATGGTGAGAGTGTGGCTTAGGTTATTCACAAAATAGTGAGATCATGGCTTAGGTTGCTCATAAAACAACAAAAGCATGTCTTAGGTTACTCATAAAATGGTGAGAACATGGCTTAGGTTGCTCAAAAAATGGCAAGAGTGTGGTAAAAAAGGGTGACTGAGCTGACCTCAACAAATATTGAGCATTTCCTACATAGTCCCAAAGTAAGACCTCAAGTCACTATAGTTCCACCCTTACAATGGAGGAATTTGACTAGTATAGCATTCAATTCAAACAAAATAGACACAATTGGTAAAAAGGCATAGCATAGCATAAGAGGTGGCAAGTTAGTACATCAAAGCTTAATGTTGCCCCTAGTTTTCCCATAGGTGGTTATAACTAGGACACAACATCATAGATCTATATTACTAATTTTCCCAAAGGAAGTTATAATTAGTAGCAAGACCAGTGGTAAGAAAGAAATACAAAATGAAGGATAAAACTACTAAAACTTCTATCACACTATCCCAAAATATGCTCTTTGTCTAAAGTACTTGAACTAACTGATGAAACTGATCAAATATCTTGATGCTAAAACTATATAATTAATGATAAAAACCAAGGTCAAATGGGTAGGCTTTAGAAGACACTAGATTGATAGAATGAAAGATAAAAGTGGATACAGTAAAGAGGACAGATAGGATGATATTGGCATAAAGAAGAGTAGTGATAAAATGTCCTAACTGAAATGGTTCTTATAGACAATACACCTTAGCACTCAAGCATAGTACCACTTGAGATGAATAATATTTATTGGCTCTAGAAGTTCATCTCCATCTAGTATGGAAAGCCTGTATTCTTCTGACCCATAATATGCAGTAATGATGAAAGACCATATCTAGTTTGGTTTGAATTTCCCTTTATGCATCTTCTCAGCCGTGGTATTCTTTAATAACAAGATCACCAAGTTCAAATGTTCTATACTTAACATGTCAATTATAGTGGTGTTTGAGTCAGTTTTGATATGCTTAAAGATTACTAAGTGTATTCATGTGTTTCTCATTAAGTAGGTCTAGCTCTTGCATGCGAACAAATTGATAGTCATGATCATACAAGAAATACGTGAAAGAGATGTGTAGGGAAGATAATTTGATTTCAATGGAAAGGATGGATTCAGTACCATAGCAAGTGAGTATGGAGTGGCTCTTATGGGGGTATGATGATTGGTATGATATTCCCAAAGGGTAGGGAATATCTGGAGGTACCAATCATGACTGGCATCATTGGCAATCTTTTTGAGAATGTTAACAATGGTTTTATTGGATGCCTCATCTTGGCCATTACCTTAAGGGTAATATGAGGTAGAAAAATATTAGGTGATATTGTATTTAGCACATAACTAGTCTACATCCTTGTTCTTGAATGATCGTTCATTATCAAATATAATGTCAGAGGGGATACTGTAGTGGCAAATGAGGTGGTTGAAAATGAATTTGGAAATTTGCTTTCTAGTCACATAAATAAGGGGTATAGCTTCAACCCACTTAGTGAAATACTCAATGGTGATAAAGATATGTTTATGGCTATCAGATGAAGTGGGGTTGATCTTCCCAATGAGGTCAAGTCCCCATGTAGAAAATGGCCATGGTGTCAACATCAATTTCAGAGTTTTTTTGGGGCATGAATCAAATTAACATGTCGTTGATATTTATCACACTTTTTTACATACGCAGTGGCATCTACGTCCATTATGGGCCAATAATAACTAGCACATAAGAGATTTTTAGATAGGATTGCCCCACTAGAATGGGCTCCACATAATCCTTCATCAACTTATCTTAACACTAGTATAGACTCTATCAAAGTTAAACAATGAAGTAGAGTTCCATCAAAACTATGGCAATAAAGGGTGGATCCAAGCAGAGTATAACGATCAAAATGATGAATGAAGGCTTTGGTTTATTTTTTTGAGAGGTTAGGTGGTATAAATTGGTCATGAAGGTAGTTGTAAAGGTCTGAGTACCAAATAGAATTAGGACCAAAAATATCACAAATCATTGCAATAGTTGAAGGTTCATGCACTGGTGTTGACAAATTCTCAATGAGAAATTGATACTCTCTAGATTTATCTATTTGTTGAATCAGAGACCCAATAGTAGCCATGACATCTACAGTTCTATTACTAGCCTTCGGTATGTGCTCAAACTAAATATTACCAATTTGTTGCTTAAGAGTGTTAACCATGGCTTTATATGGAACCAACTTGTCATCTTTAGTTTGAAAATGATCTGTGACTTGATTGATGATTAACTGAGAATCACCATAAAATTGAGGATGAGATATATTCTAATGTACTGCTTATCAAAGTCCTACAAGTGCTTTATACTCAACTATGTTGTTTGTATAAATAAATCTGATTCTGAATGATTTAGGGATTAAATTCCCCCATGGTGTAATAAATAATAGGCCTACCCCTGATCCATGTGTAGTGAATGATGCATCAAAATATAATTTTTAGGGTTGTTCCTCAAGGGGTGTGTCAATGATTGTCATGATAGATTTATCATAAAATTGAAATGTGAGTGGTTGTGTGTCTATGAGGCACTTTAGCAAGTTAATCTACAAGAACTTGTCCCTTGATTTCCCTCTGATTGACATACTCTATGTCAAAATCACTAAGAAGCATGATCCATTTAACCATTATACCTTGAAACTATATTTCAGATAGTAGATAATAGAGGGTTTCTACTATTTATATGACCATGGTCTTATTATTCAACATGTAATGGCACATTTTTTGAGCTATAAAAACCATAGCCAGACAAGTCTTTTCAATAGGTACATAGTTATGTTCATATGTAACTAAGGTATGGCTTAGGTAGTATACAATGTGATCATTTACATTATCATCATGTTGAGCCAAGAGTGCCCTCAAAACATGGTCAGTAGTTGATAGGTATAAAAAGAATGGCTTTCCTAGCATATGAGGTAATAAAATAGGCAAAATGACAAGATAATATTTGAGTTGTTAAAAATATATTTGGCAGTGATCATCCTAGTGAAATGCAACTCCTTTATTCAAAAGGTGTGTAAATGGATGGCTCTTATATGCTAATTGAGAGATGAAGCATCAAATTGACTAGATCTTACCTTGCAAACTATAGAGTTGCTTTAAATTGGTTGGTGGTAGCATCTCGTTATAACATGGACTTTAGCCAGATAAACTTCAATACCTCTACGAAACACAATGAATCCAATTAATTTGTCTAAGGTTACACCAAACACACATTTATTTGGATTTAGTCTGACTTTGTACTCTCATAATATTTCAAATATCTTACACAAAACTATTGGATGGTTAGCCCTAGTTTTGGATTTTCCTAATATGTCATTGACATAGTCTTTAATAATATCATGCATCATATAATGGAATATGACAGTCATGGCCCTTTGATATGTAGCTCCAACATTCTTAATACCAAATGGCATCACATGATAATAAAATGTTCCCCATGGAGTGGTGAACATTGTTTTATGTTGATCTTCTTATGTTATTCTTATCTGATTGTATCCTAAAAATCCATCTATAAGTGAAAGCATTGCACAACCTACCATCAAATCATCGATCATATCTATATTAGGAAAGGTAAAATCATATTTAGGACAAGCTTTGTTGATGTCTCAAAAATTAGTACAGATTTTGTTTCCTTCAATGTTTTTACTAATAAGTACCACATTAGATATTCATTCAGAGTAGTCAATGGATCAGATACATCTTGCTTCTAAGAGTTTTTCCGAATATTTATTTACCAATACATTAATGTGAGGATGCATCTTACGTAAATTTTGTTTTATCAATTTGGCATTAGGATTAACCATAAGGTGATGCAGAACCAAGGTGAGATCTAAACATGGCATGTCAAAATAAGCCCATGCAAAGATATATACAAATTATTTTAATAGAGATGTAAAGACATCACATTCTTATTTAGTGAGGGACTCTCCTAATTTTATCTATTTCAAGTCTGATGGAGTCCCAATATTTACCTTTGTTGTGTCTTCGACTAGAAGGGTCGAACCATCTTCTAGGAGATTAGACACCAAGTTGAACTGTTAAATTATGTCAGGGTACTCTGTTAGGAATTGATCTTCAACTTCTCCTAGGCATGATTAATCTAAATCCCCTAATCAAAGATCTAGCCATGTGACAAAAATAGTCAAAAATTCTTGAATAATTTGATCAAATACTTGCTGTTGCTCAAAGTTGAACTCTGATCCACATGTAAGTTCATCATTGGTGGTTTCCTAGTCTAAATTTGAATAAGAATGAACACCCCATTCTAATGGAATTTGAAATAGGTTCTCACCACTAGACGAGCCTTTATCTTTACTATTTATCTGATCAAAAAGTGCCTCAAAGAAGTTTTCACTTTGGGACCTCAATGTTTTACTTATGTTTTTTGGTTAATGGTGTTCACTTGCTCTCCAAAATAGGCTAAAAGATCCAATGTGATTGAGAATCTTGATTTGTGATCTCCCAATAGAACATTATCTCTAAGGCCTAAGAAATCATAGAATGCCTCATCATTCTAGAACTCATCAATCAGTATAATTGATTCTTATTGGTCCCAATCTATCAGTTGGAGATAATATAATGGCAAATGGTTGTGATGAATGGCTTGGGTAAGGATACAAATGGCATTGTTATCAAACAAGTTTGTTTTATCTAGGTCATCAAAGGTGAGGGTATGATCAGACTCTACTTTGCTATCAGCATTATCATCACTAGTCATTGGTGATGGAGTTTGAATAAGAAATGTGAGGTCACCCCCATGTGATTTAAATCCAATTCCATAAGGTCTTTCATACTTAGTCATGGAAATTGGCTTGATTATCCCTTATTTATTTAGTTTGAGGCCTCTTCCTTCATAATTGTGACACTCCATGATCCTATTGGGAATAGGATACTTTTCACTTTTATAAAAATCATATTGGTTATCATTATATATCCATGATTCATCCCCTTCAAGAGGGTCAGGTCCTAGGCTAGATGGTGGTACAAATGTGATAGGTCCCTTGTCTTTGTTCTTTTGTTGCCAATACATATGCGTGATGACTTTAGGTCACCAAAGGTTTTCATATTCTGAGGAAGATTGGCAATATGAAAAGTATCATGGGTCACATATTCTCTCGATCCATTATCTAAAATGGTTGAATATTAGAATATTTAGGAGGTGGCATGTGGGAAAAGGAATTCAAGGTATTAGGATCTATGTAATTATCTAGTGTAGGATCAATAAGTATAGCCTTTTATTTCTCTTATTTGGAACTTGGATTCATACCATACTAATAACTGTAGCTTTTAAATTCAGCCTCAAGATGCTTACATTATTCATATGGGTGTAAATCTCTTGGAATATTCAGTTCCATCCTTGAGCGGGAAAACTTGATACATTGATGCAATGTTGATGGAACTGCATGAATCTCATGTAGTCAAGGCCTGCTTAGAAGTATGTTGTATGATAACTCAAGATCAAGCACATGGAAAATTATATCATGGGTTAAAGGCCCAATGTTAACTTGCAAACTAATGGTTCCTTATGATTCTGTTTCATGATTATCATAGGCTTTGATAGTTATTGTTTTTGGTTGGAGATCTATCATTGTGTACCCAAGAAGCTTGATAAGCTTTAGAGACACTAGGTTGAGTCCTGATCCATTATCAATAAGGACATGTTTCACTTTATGTCATCTTATACAAAATTCTATGTACAATGGGTTATTATGGAGTGTGCCAAGGGAAGTCATATCACTTTGGTTGAACGTGACTTGTTGGGGCACAACTAGGTGTCTAACCAAAGCTTGAAATTTATCAGGGGATATGTCACTAATGACAGTGGATTGGGTAAAAAACACATTCAAGATGTTTTTGTGGATTATTGACATTCACAAAAAGTCTAAAATAGAAATTTGTGCTAGTGTCTTTTGTAATTATTCAAAAATATCAAATTTATTATCTTGGTCAGTAGTGAATGGTTTATTCCAAAGCTGAATGATTAGTTGGATGATAGGCAAAGTGGTAGATGGTTGTGGGCTTGGGATAGTAATCTTTGACCTCTAAGTTATGATTACAAACTCAGGATTAAATACTAGACCATTATTTCTAATCAATGTTGGAAATGGTGTGGGACCAGACATGAGAAGTTCCAGTTACTGGTACACTTGCATGTGGTCAAATAGCAAGAATGAGTTGTTGTTATAAGATCCAAAAGGAAAAGTCCTAGTTTATTGGTTTTATTGTATGTACTCCCAAGTCAAAGATGGATTATCCATGTAATTTGGTTGAATATTGTTGTTTAGTAATGGTCTAGGCTGATTAGTGTTTGGTCTAAAATTAATGGAGATAGTATTAATGCTACCCCCTATAATATGACCTACAATCCTGATGTAGTCATGTGAAACTGCATGGTAGGTTTGTTGGTTGTTAAAATTTTGACCTTGGTTTTGTCCATTGTTCTATCATTGTGGGTTTTGTTGCTAATTTTATTGGTTTTATTGGTTTGTCCTTTGATTTTGATATTGTTGATTTTGTTGCTATATTGGTTGTTGTTATTATTGTTGATTATTCTACTATTGTTGATTTTTATGTCAGGGAAAGGGGTTTTTATAGATCGCAAGAGTTTAATTGGAAATGGAAGCACCCTTATCCAATTTTATCTCCCCATTCTCTAGCATATTCTTAATTAAATGCTTGATTTAGATACATTTTCATAGATTATGTCCGTTGACCCAATGATAGTCACAAAATTTATTTTTATGGTACCAATCAAGATAAAGAATGCCTTGTAGATAATGCTTTGGTATAATCCAACTAATCATATTAGCGGTAGTAAGCTTTTGAAATATAGACTTAATAGGTTCTCTTATGCCACTAAAATAATGACGTGTAGGCATGACTCTTTTAAGAAGAGGGGTTTGTAATGGTAAAGGTTGTTATATTTATTGTGTAGGTTTTAGTTGTTGTGCTTGCAACATCAGTTGGGGAGGTTTCTAGGTAAGATTAAGTTAAAAAGGTGGTATGGATAATGTTTTCATATTTTGGACATGAAAATATTTGGTTACTCCATTTCCCACAACATTCCTATTGTGGTTGAATTGCTTCAGTCTTTTGTGGTTATTAGCCTATGTTGGTTGTGATGATTGCAATTGGATTGGATTTTGGTCATTTTTTTATTGGTAACTTGATTTTTATTAGTTGAATTAAGCTTGATGACTCCTTTATTGATGAGAACCCTCTCAATCAACAAGCCTTTGTCAATGATCTCTTTGAACGTATGCGCACATTACAGTTTCAAATGATAGGCTATCTCACTATGCAAATTTTTGGTAAACACAATGGATAATTATTTATCTAGTAAATTGTGGGTGAAATAGCTTGTAAAGGCTCTCCATCATTATAAATAACTTACAAAACTCTCACCAACTTTTTTTTTTACTTGTGTCAGGTCCACTAATGAAATCTCATGCTCGAGATTATAGGAAAAATGCTGCACAAATTTATCAAAAAGATCATCAAAATTTGTCACTAAATTTTTGGGTAACTTTAAAAACCACTCTAAGGATTTTCCAACAAATGTTCTTAGAAACAAAAACAACAAAAGGTATATGTCACTATAAGCCATTGGTTGACATGTGATAAAGAATTTGGTCAAATGAGCTTAGGATCACCTTTCCCTTTGTATTTATCAAATTTTGATGGTTTGTATCCTTGAGGAAATGGTATCTACAAATACTCCATGTTGAATAGATAGGAACATAGGTCATCCATTTTGAACTTTTTAGTTTGTTTACCAGCTTGAATAACAACAATTACATCCTTCATTTGTTGTAATTCTTGGAATAAGAAACTGGATGTAATATTGTTTTGAGGGAGAATTTGGGTTTGGATAGATGGTTGGGAGGTCACCAGTGGAGCACTTTAACCAAGGTAAAATGGAGATACCTATTGGGGTATATTGGTTAGGTTAGGGAATGGATTAGGAATACACATACATGGATTATGATGTACATGAAATTGCACATTTGGTTGCGAGATGTTCTGGTTTGGGTTGGCAATAAAGGTTTGACCTATGGGATTTTATGGTTAAGATGGAGGGATATAACTATACTATGTATGCCATGGTTGAAAAGGGACATGTTTTTGACTAATCAAACCTTGTTTCTAAGTGGGAACTTGTGGATGAATACTATGTCTCTAGATTTATGGCACATTTTGAACCAATAGTTGTCTAGTCGATACCTAAAAAACATAGGGACCTCCTTATTGCATAAATCCCTATGAGGAAGTAAAATTAGGTTGTAGATTCAATATCTATTGTTGAATAATATTTGTACATTGTTGACTAATCATTTCTTGGTTTTAGATTAGAATATTAGTCTGTGATTGTAAAGGTATGTTCATCGTTACTTGAAGGGGTAGAACATTTGTTTCCTTTGATGGAGGTAGCAATATATTTTTCCCCTATTGCATTGATACACTAGATTATGCCCATTTTTGTGCAATAATAATCATTAATTGAGGAGTAGGATTCATCATATTCTGGTGTTGAGGCATGATATTGGCCATTATTTGATTACCTAATCTTATAGATTATACACTTGAGGAAGTAGCTGGTTGAGGCTGGGGTATATAAACCCCTAATCCTTGGTATGATGATCTACTAATGGGATTAACTATAATTACATGTTATTGGCTAGTTGTTTGCATATTAGTACCACATTGATCGAGATTGGATGTTTTTTTCACATTGTCCACTATGTTTGACTCACTATTCAGTGTAGAGGCTGAAGACACTTCTTTAATAATGGGCATATGCATCAAGTTATCTATTGAAACATTTTACATGAATGGGTTGGAATTTGTATTATATTATCCAGTTAACTCTATCAACACTCATGTTGAAAGAACTAGGTTAATGAGAGTCTTACTTACCATGTTTATCTGATTGAAATCATGTGCTAGATTCAGATATGTTTGATATGTTGTCTGCATTTGGTTAAAGTGCTCTTCCATGATGTTTTTGCCTCGATTAGATATATTAGGATATTGATAGGTTATTTGGACTAGAGCCATAGGATTTATAGAATAATCCTATTGATCGTAAATGATATTATGGAGTACACTTACTAGACTTGGTAAATTTTCATGAGGGAAGTCTACTAGAAACTTAGCCCTGACCTCTATGGCTCTAATCAAAATCTCATATTTATTCTCTAAAAAATGTCACTCAAATAAAAATGGATCATATGTGGAAGATGTATTAGTATAATATGACTATTGAAGTACTAACTCATCCACTATAGATATTGTAGCTAGGTATTCCATGGTTTGCTCTTGGTCTTATTTTAAATAAGGTGGTGTGTTAACCAGATAATTGTCTAATGGATCTCAGCTTTGTGCCCTTGATTGAGTATTATAAGAGGGATAAGAATCCATCTTATAAGTAATATTTTCTGCATAGGGGTCTTGCACCATTTCTTCCTATGCAACCACATTACTAATCCCTAAATTGTACATGAGTCCACTACGAGTGTAGGAATACATGCTGGGATCCATAATCAATGCTTTGAGATAAAAGGTCAAAGAGTTCTACAAACTCTAAACAAGATAATGTCTAAAATAGATGATGTCCCACTTTGGTCTAGATTTTTCAAAAGGATTAAAAGGTTTATGCAAGCTGGCGTGAAGTATCTAATCTTTTACTACTCACACAAAGGTAAGCAAGTAAATGATCCTAAAAATAAAAATGCCAAACTCTAAAGTCGAAGTGTTTCAAATCAGTCTAATCTAGGAATTTAAAAGTTGCTAGGTCTTTTGGCCAAATGCGGCATCAAAATCTAGGCTCAAACAAGGCATGTATTAGGACTCTTGGTCAAACAACGTCAAAAGCTAGACTTTAAAAATAGATGAAAGTTTTAATCTAACAGATTTGAAAAACTTCTAAAAAACACTAAGCATTTGATTATTAGACATGAACTTGATCAACTAGGTATAAAGTATGAAAAAAAAAACATTTTAGCAATAGTTTATTTTCCCACAAAAAATGGTATAAAACTTGGTTCTTTTAACAAACAAGCTAGAGAAAAGTGAAAAATATAACTGTGTTTTAGATAAAGGATCACAAAAGTACACTTGGATTAGTTTGAAATTATAGGAACATATTTGGAACTCTATGCAAGAGAATCTATGAAACAATATTTGAAATGATTTGGATAGTGTAGTGACACTATACTACCGAAAGGGTGTGACAAAAAGTGTGTTTCAAAAACCCTTTAAGGTAAAGACAATTTCTCACAATTTTGATAGCATATCACTACCTTTCTTGACCTAAAATGTTGTGGTGTATAGACTTAAAGTTAAAGTGTTTAGCAAAAAATGTCTTAAGTCTATCAAGTGATGATAATGATTATGAGTCTTAAATGGCCTTCAACCTAAATTGAAAATTAAACCTAAGCTCCCTCAAGTTTAGTGAAAATGATGAACCCACTTAACACATCAACCCTATAAACTTGTAAAGGTGTAATTCCAAATTTAGATTATAAGTGAAGGACTTATACAACTTTGGTAAAGGTCTAGACTCAATTGGGTAGCATAACTACACTAAAGTGAATGATATGACTCTCAATATTTTGATGAACTTTTGAACAAGACAAATTGATGATCTCACGTGGGAAACATAACACTTCTTTATTCAAAGGAAAATTTGGACTATGTGTTTGGTTTGGATTGTTTTTTTACACCAAGTTTTGACTCCAAAAAAGATTTTAATTTAAGATAAGACAAACTAGTTAATTGTTCTTAGATCCTAAATTGACAAGGTTACTTGATATTGTTAGAGTCTGTCAATATACATCATTTGAGAGGATTTTAAGTGTTCATCCAAAAGTAGATGCACATTATGTAGTAGGGTTTTTACACCCCCCTCCCTTCTCTCAAATGATAGTATTGTGACATGTACCTTGAGGTGCACCTTGCACCAACAATACTTCCATGACAAGTAGGGATTTGTCTAAGATCTAACAAGCTTTATAATGATCTAGTTGAATCAATTGCATAATGAATTTTATGCCAAATAATGCAAAATAAAAGCACATATTTTGGGTTTGTATCACTTGGCTTATTGCAAAAAGGTCTAGTCTATTTTACAACCACTACATCTTGTTATTCACTCAATGTAGTGTGATGTCCAAAGTGCCACTAAATCTTGTGTGCAACTCCAAAGGAGCCAAATGAAGTCAATATCAAGAGATGAAACCCTGGATCAAAGCTTCCCTAAATAACTTGTGAGAGGTGATGAAGTCCCCCTCACAAGCCAAGATGAATAAATAAATAAAGCATGAAAGTAGAAAGACTTTAGGGTCATTTTCAAGATCACCCCAAATTTGATGAGTTTTTGGGGAGTGCTTTAGACAACTTTCTTTCTAAGCCTTGTACTAGGCTACTTACAATAGGAATGACACTTTTGATTCCAAAGGTTCCCTATAGGGGACAAATGGAAGAGCCAACACACAACATTCCTCTTTTTTCCAAATAGAATTTTAATTAAACAACTATTACAAACAATAATTGACAAGTGTGTTAAATTTTAAACCCAAAATAAAATATTTGGTGGTGTTCATTTGACCCCTTGGTCTTAGCTGCAAATTTTGAAAACATTCACCAAAAACATCTAAATTCTTTGTTAAACACCCAAAACAAGATTTTTAATTGATTTTTAAGCATGCAAAGGTGATTTAAACATGTTTTGAATAAATATCAAGCTTGGTCCTATAGAAAAATTATTAGCATGTCTTTTAGCTTTGAAGCTCTTTTTAGATTGAAATAATGAACTTTGAAAAAGTAGCTCTCAAGTCTGTGTTTATAGAAAAACATAGTGACTGACATCAGTTATTACCACTGACATTAGTTACTAGCTAAATGAGAACTAACTGATGTTGATTTTGCTAACTAACTTTGGTTAAGTTAGGCAACTGATCTCAGTATTACTTGTTGACATCGGTTACTGTATAAAATTGTGGAAACCAAAAATTGCAAAATAAAGTTAGAAAATCAATTTGTAAGAGTTTTAAGGGCTTAAATAAATATTTTAGAGTTATAAAAGGATCTCCTTTAGGTGTGAGATGTGTTTAGTCTCACCGGGTGTGCCATTATGTGATCTAAGAATTTGACTCAAGAGAAGATGGTTAGTATGGTGTTAGTTTCAAAATGAAAACATAATGTTAGAAACACACTAATAGCATAATATATCTAGGCCTAGACATTAGGGAGAGCTTAGTTAACAAAATAAAATGACAACACAACTAAAAAAGTAAGGAATGAAAACACAATAATTCCTTCACCTTCCTTGGATGCTCCAAATGCCTTTGTAGTAGGGGCTTGCCCAATTTTGTGCTCATGAAGTCCATGGAAATGGAATCTTGGCTACCTCCATCTCTACTTGGCACCTTTAGCTTGTGGCTTGGCTTGGATTGGAATCAATTTGGCATGGTAACTCTAATTACTTGAAGCTTTTGGAACCAATTTGGCATTATGACTTTGCATTAAAAAGCTTCAAAATGATGTTGTGAGGCCTCATATTTATAGATTTTTGGATTTGATCCAAATAAAATTCAACCATCCATCTCAAGATTGAGATGTGTGGTTGAGAATTAATTCAATTTTTGGAATTAAGTTTGTAATTATCCTCATTGTGACATTGGAAAAAGGGGCAATTAAGAGGCATGGAGGGTATCATGGAAGGTATTGATGAGGCATGAGAGGGATGAATCTTGATATTTGTGGCATTTACAGCCTAGGGATGTCTTCCCAAGAAATGAGGTCACTTGATGATGCAGATATTCAATATTAATTTCAAAAAATAAGTATTCAACAAGTTTCCATGGAATTTTTGATTAGGCCTTGATTTTGGTTAATTAGCTCTTAAGCATGTTTAAGCACTTTGTGCATAAATTACTCAGATTGATCAAAATGCCTTGTTATTGGTCCAAATTTGATTGGATTGGAATTGGAAGGCAATGTTAGATGCATTTGAACCATTATCATATTTAGGATGTTACCAAAAACAAATAATGAAGGCATGCATCTTGTGTAAGAGATTTGATAGAAAAGAGCAATTCAGAGTACTTAGGTGCAAAATTGACATTTTGACTCAGAATGATCTGATCAAAGTTAGTTGGCCCATAGATTGCATTACCCCATTAAGGGATACACTGGCTAAAATTGGCACTTGAATATGTCGTTTCACATCATTTAGCATGTTTTAGTGTTTTTAGGCCAAATATTGTATTTTGGGTGTAAATTGACCAAAAGCTTAATTGAAGGTTATCGATGGCCAAATTTAGGTGCCTATAGATTAGTATTCATGGGTTATATTTATGATGATTACTATTGCATGCCTAATTTTAATATTTATCTTGACATGACACTCGCAAGTCTTATATTACATGTTTCATATATGATTTTATGGTATATACATACTACAATGAAATATTCTCCATATGTTAGCACATTATTTTAAATGATTACATCTTTCTATATAATATAATACAGTTAAGGCTTATATTTTGAGATGAGTAATTTTTAGGCTACATCTCTCACCTTAAAATAGGGTAATTATAGTGGGTTTTTAATAAATATTAAAGGCTCCATATATAAACAATTTAAAATTTGGCACAAATTTCATGACTCAAAAAGTTTATAGTTCATATTATTAGTTTGGTTTAGAATATGGGACATATATTTACATATTCAAACATATTTTGGAGCATATGCAAACATTTTACAGAAACATGAGTTACATGTTTTTAGATATATCAAGTTTGGGATAGAGTGGTATATACATTTTATGAAATTATTTATGACATTGGCACTAATTGGATCAGATTATTGGGACATGAACATTATTTATGCACATACTATTACAATTTTTTTAATTTTTGAGAGTATGAAATTAATGACAATGAGAAGTGAACACTTTAACTTTATAAGTCCATTTTCAATGGTTGATTCACTTATATGAGTAGTATGGTTGAGGTTTTACATTACTCAAAAGCCTAATATTACTCCTCATGAAACTAATATAGGTTCCTACTTCCATTTTGAGGTTCAAAATTAGTTAAATGAATATTAGAATTAAGGTTTTGCATTTCTTAACAACCTGACATTACTCCTCTTGAACCTAATATAAGTTCTCCATTCAATATTGAGGTTTAATATCAATTAAATGAGTTAATGTAGTTAAGGTTCTATGTTAATCAAAAACCTAGGCCCTGCTCCATCTTCATAAGGTTTGGGGCACATATTTTCCTAACCAATGGTTTAAAAAATGGTATTTGCATTAAAACATAATCATTCCATTACATTTATCTATTGGGGTATGATCACTACCAATTATCCAATGCTTTAGCATGAGGCACAATCTCCAATAATTTAGAAGGAAGCATATTCTTTAACATTTCAAAGGGCAACATGGTTCACTTACAGGTGTATTAATTTATTGCTCTTTAAATTTCAAAAGTTCCAATTATCTATTTTATTTCACATATGGACATTGGTTGTTAGATGTTTCATTATAGGTTTCATGGAGTAGGTTGCACACTTGGAGCCATCTCCCAAAAAAAAAAAGTGTGTTATACACACCAAGGTACATTTATTTATCCTTTTACTATAGTATTGGGTTACTTTAAATACCATAATAAATGTGGGTATTTGTAGATAATCAAATCTGATATTAGACACTTGGAAATTTCAATCTTGACCTACCTTCACCTTACATGAATTTCTATTACATATATGGCTCTTTCACACCCTTCTTTCCTATCTAATTCCATTTTATGGGCCTAGCCTTCTTGATTTTCTATCAGTCACATACATGAATTCCCTAATTTATGCCTAATCTTCTCAGTATCATAATTATAATGTCTCTAGATAATTATATCAATATTCCTACTATCTATACTAGTCCATCAGAACTCAGATGCCTTTAGAATTCCACCAACGTCTAATTATAACAAACTTATCATAACACTAATAAATAGTGATGTTTCAAATTAAAATTATTTTTATGGGTCATCTTATATGTTTTTCATGTCAAGGGATTGAGAAAGTATAAAAAAAGTCTCATATAAATATATAATATGTCTAATCTTATTCCCCATATAGTAAGCATATAATACTTACCAAAAAAACACTAAATAAGCTTATTCTATCACTTGCACTTTTAAAAGAATTGCTCTAAATTCCAAAATAAGAAATTAATCACAAAGATAAATCCCTATCCAATTATAAATCACCTAAGCCAAGTCAAATTTTCTATTATCAAGTGTTATAATCTAGATCATAGGTTGTATTCATAAAAGGAGTAACATTTCACACATACACTTAATATGGATAACTACATGCAATTTGATTTCCTTCATTAGTGTATTGGATATGTAGGTGGTGCTCAATCATTAATTTAAGAGTGGTTGGGGTTATCTCAACCCACCATACTTCCTCTTTCATACGCTTGAACCTAGTGTTTAAATTTAACTTAGGGTTTTTAAATTACATAGACATGTTTTTTGGATTTACGCACATAGTGAGCCCCTGATATCATACACAAAGATATATTTCAAGTAGGCACAACAACTTGTGCAAAAATAATGAGGCACAGTCTACACAGATGAATTTTTTAGATGATAAACACCTTCATCTAATGTAGGAATCCACATATTAATGAAATTATCCAAGTGAATCTAAACATCAAGTGCCCGATCTGAGTAACTTATAGTCTAATTCTAGCCCTTCTTGTTGCCTACACATTATCTATCCTAAAAAAACCAAAATGAGTTTAGTATCTGAATCTCTTAGGATATTTCCATTTATAGTAAATTTTATTGATTTAAGTATAATTGTTTTTAGCATAAAATTCAGTGTTTTATTGTTATATATTATGAAACCTAAATTATTACAAGTTTTACACTTGTTAGGGTTTCATCAAACCAAATTTTGGTAAAATAATTTCAACAATAAAAAGGGAATGAATATCATGAAAGGAATATTGTATTCACACACGTAGTTTCATTCCATTATCATAAATTCAATAAAATGTACAATAATTTAAAGTTACCTCAAGCCCTCCCCCAATGTAGAGAGAAGAAGAAGAACATTGTTACAATGAATTCCATGTCTTTTATACTTAGCACTTGTAAGGTAGCTGGATAACTTTTCTTGACTCAAATTTATCTTAAAACCTCGATTAGACTCAACTCAACTTAGCCCTCTTTTCTAGCCTTTACATAATTTTTCACGTTCCAAAATACTAATACATTACATCAAATATTACATTGCTTCATGACTTTACACATAAATAATAATGATTAATTCTGATAAGAATTAATTTAACCCACTATTACAAAGTCATTCAATTTTATTGACATATAAAACATAAATTATACGCCATTTGACACACCTAAAACAAATATGTGCCCTTGATTAAAATTACATGATGAAATATAATGACTTATTCCATGACACCTTAAACATCATATATGTTTCACAATCATCTCATGTGGGACAATAAGATATACTACATGATATATTTGACTTCATTGTAATAAAAAATAAGGCATTATAGAGGTATAATATGCCTTACCCATTGGGAAATAGAGTTTATAAATTCATATCATGAACACTTAGTCACCATTATGCATAATACATGATATTCAATCCATAATGTGTATGCTACAAGCTCACATTGAAATTAGGTCTTGCATGAGACATATTTGATCATACTAAAAGGTGAATAATGGGCCAATGTATAGAAATTGTCAAATATAAAGGGGATAACCATGTATTTTTTGATGTCATAAATCACAAAATGTAACCCATTTGATTATGAATTGAACTTTGATTTCTCAAGAGAGCATAATTAGAGGGGTTATCCCAAATTTTCAAAATGGGGGATAATAGGTCATTTGTGCTAACTATCTTTAAATAGGGATTTCAAATCCCACATAACTTGGACCTCCCATTATATGTTCATTATCATATATGTGGCATCCAAAAAAATCAACTTTTAGGTTGGTCCATTTGGATAATTTATTGTTACAACTTATAGCGAACATTGTATTCTTAACTTCTGGGCATCATTTTTTATTATGTTGTCACCTATTGTGTGTTGTAATATTGACCTTTGGACCTTAATCATTTTCCTATGTGAAATTAGTCTAGGAACAAAATTTTCCTCATGTTGGGAAATTTAGATAACTCCTTCACCTTTTGTGACTTTTCCCATTGAATAATATTCAGATATAGGTTAGGATAGTCCTTTATCTTGTGGTCACCATTATAATGAACACAAGTAGGAAACTTGGGACAATTTATTTAGTAGTGGTTTGGTGAACCATAGTTGTATCATGTCATAAATGGCCTTTGCCTCTTTTGTCTCCTCTTCTCCCATAGGATCTATCTCCTCCATACCCAAAATCCTATGGAGTGGTAGTTGTTGTGGCTTGCCTTATCCCATGCTCACAAGTCTTACATATTTCATACATCACTTGGAAATATATTGTATCATGTGTGTTGGTTTCAAAAAATTTACACCAACAATATACATTTACTTTTTTCCCCTCCATAGAGGGGAAATTTTTCATCTTGTGGTCCTCTTAGCAAGCCTCACAGGCCCTAAGAATTTCCTTTACATTACACCAAGGAAAGTTATTCTTACTGTGCCCATAAATCTCATAATTTCTACACCACAACCCACATTAGGTATCATGTGCATGATGATTAATCAATTTTTTTAGCTATGTAGTCATGCTCAAGATTTACACCTCAATAATGGGCTTGATCCCTATATCCAAGCTTCTAATAGCTTATGTGTGTAATGGATATTCCAAAGCATCTCACACATATATAAAAGTCTTTATCGATAAGATCTTTTTGAATAGAGCCAACAAATATCCCACAAACCAATACATATTTTTTTAAAGATGAATGTCCAAAGAGAGTTTATACATGGGAATTGTAAACCTCATATCATAGGTACATACACTCTTTGAGATATATTGTTTTATCTATTTTGGTGTAGATATAGTATATTGTTCAATCTTTGGTATGGAAAATTCTTTAAGAGTTCCTCTCTAAGCAAGGCATAGTCGAGTACTACCTGGTTTGGATCATACTCATGATACTATGTAAGCACGTGATCCAAAAAGCTGGGGGAAAACTAGATTACCTAGTGCTTCAGTGTGTTCATACTCTTTTCTCTCCAAATAATTTTGCACTTGTGTACATGCTCTGCAAGATCCTTCAAACCTATATACTTCAGTGACCTCATCAAAATCTCATAAAATATTTTCTAATGTGGATACAAATTTTGTAAGTGTGCACACTAGTTCCTATATATTGGTTAGATGCAAGGTTTACCCTCCCAATTGAATATATCAAGGCCCTTATGCTAATACTTGGTGGTCAAATCACTCCTCTCGAAGTATACCTTCTTGTAGACTTATCAATGGTGTTGCACTAGTTATTATGTTACTTATGATTTATACTGAGGTTTCTACCTCCTAAACTACCTAGCATCCCACAAAAACTCATGATAGTTTGTAATGTTTTCTTTGGAACCCCACATAAAACTAATTGTATTTGTATATATGGTATCACCTACTTAATTACTTATTGCTGACTTCTTTATTTTTTAAACTTTCTAGATCTGTCAATTTACCCTCCCTTTAAAGTCTTTCTTCTGATAATTGAAACATTTGCATGTTATAAAGTTAGATAAGATAGGGATCAACACATCCTTACTATTTCAAACATGATAAATCCCAAGTTTCACCCTTAATTGGACCTTCTTCAAGGGAAACAAGATTGTGAATTTATTTATGCTTACATTCTTCTTCCTCAAAGCACATATCTTCAATAAAAAAATTAGTCATGTGGCTTTCTTGATCTATGTGGGTCCTCAAAACATCTTCTTGACTTGGCTCCCCACTCCTCCTGGGGTCCATAGTATAAATAGTTATATCTCTTCCATAACTATACTTGTGGAACCTTCACTCTTGTTCACCTTGGTCCTCCATCTCATCCTTTGCATTACAAATCCACCAACTTACAAGATATGGTGGAAATTTGCCTTCCCTTAACTCATACCCTTCTTGTGTCCCATGCATGAAATGTGTTTAGCACTCTATCTCCAAATGCTTAATTTCCCATTCTAGTTACATCCTCTCAATCTAAAATATCCTTTTAGTTTTCACAAAATTGATACTCTACCTCCTCTAATAAGGTATACCCAAGTATGAAAATTTCTAAAAGGTGGCTAGCTTCTTTTCACCACAATTCCATTACATGAGACTAGATATCATTAGTCTAAATCAAGCTCCCATGGAAAAATGACAAAAAAAAAACATATTATAGCAGATAATCATGAGACACATATCAAAACATTATCAAATATTTTTATTAATGAAACTTAACCTACAAACCACAACTAGATCTAAGCTATCAAAGGCTCAATTAATCAATTATCTCAATAGAAAACTTATGATGATAGCCTAGATCCACACTTTTAATGACACAAGTTACTCATATTTTCATTAAAATTCCATCTAATCCTTTTTTATAAAGACACAACATGTGGTTTAGCTCCATGCAAATAATCATATGTATTCTATTAGTGTTCCTATAACATATATTTGAGACCATGAAAACTCTTTAATACTAATAGAGGTGGGTTTATAAAATCATCATGCCTCCATGTTTTATATGAATTTTTTCATCCAAAAGTTTCAATCTTATCCATTAATGCAAGGTGGAATCCATTTGCACTTGCACATGTCTTTGTTTTTTTATCATGTCACATCTATTGTTAAGATTTATTACTATAATTTGCAAATATAGAATGGTCTGAATAAGATTAAGTTTTATCCTCCTTTGTGTATGTGCACCATGTGTTGAAGTCTTCTTTGATTACATCTTCCTTTCTCGGATCTTCCTTTTACATAAAATTATCTTAATGCGTGACTCTTATACCAACTTCCATTTATTTTGTGTTCTTATACTTAGCTATAATTTAAGATAATAATCTTACATAAAAATAGTAGATCAATATATTAGCATTACTATAATAATCAATGTTTAAAAATAACTTCATTAATAATGCAACGTATTGACCAAATTACACAATTTTTTTATTTAAAATAGTTAGCCAAAAATAACTTGCTAAAAAAGTACAATTTTTTTTTAATATATACAAAATTAGAAATAATTATTCATACACAAATTCCTACCTAATAAAAAATTCAAACAAAATTCCCTTCAAAAAAACAATTTTTTTCAAAGCAATACCATTATTTTTCATCAAAAGACTGACACAAAGAATTGCCACTTAAAAAATGTACATGTGAATTGGTCCACTAAAAAAATTTGCATTATATTATGACTATGACTAAGTAAAACTCTGGTATCTTTAGATCCTTGATTTCTCTTAGAGTTCATTTTGGGAGTTTACACCACCTTCCATTAACAACTGTACTCAATTGAGAATGATAGGATTGAATGAATGAATGATTTTAATGACATTTACAAGACAAAAAAATCTAAGAGATAAAGAGTTAGAACATCAAAATATTTTCATGTTCTTTATGAATTGGTAATAGTCTTGAATTCTCTATAGCCCAAAGATATTATTTTAGGCTTAAGCATGGAACCTTTTATTACAATTTTTTTAGGAGCTCTATCAACTAGGAGGTATGTGATGACTGGAATAGGACACCTAGAGAAAAAAATAGCAGTGGAGACATAGTCTGGCAGTTTATATCTAATTAGCAAGGTAGCTCAAGGAATATTAATAAGTCTTGGTTCTTCTCACCAAGCACCAAAAAATACTAAAAATTAAAAACCTACACAAAAGGGGAATGTGTAGTCATTATTTTAGAACTAATCTCTTCTTTTAAGATGGACTTGTAAGGTGGGTGCACTTTTGCATTAAGGAGAATCAACCTCTTCTAGATGTTCTGTAAGCTATCCTCATGGACAGGTAAGATGAAATTCTAGGCATGTTGAAAATTGCTTTGAGTTGTATTCAAGAATCTTCTGATAGGAGGCCATCTATAAAGCATGTTTCAAAGTAGTTGAGAAAATTTGGAGGCCGTACTTTAAATATCAATCCCATTCAATATGTTATATTCCTATTTGAGTTATATAACTTGACTAGAATCTAACGCAAAAAGCCCGCATCTAAAAATAATAAATAATTTAGTATCATTTTTGAGTTGTGATAGATTAGTCAAAGGACTAGCCCAAATATAAAATACTTCTCTAGATATTTTATTTCATGCAACATACTTATCCATATTATGAAGATACCATTTTTCAAAATACTAAACACTAACATTTGCCTTTAGTTTTTTGCCTCATTTTACACGCATGTTTATTGTATATGGATCTCCACACCTTGTTCCAAAGCTCTACTTGGGATCCTGTTTATAGAATTTGGTACCAACTAGTTTAAAGTCAAATGGAAGACCTGATATAAGCTCAAGATGACCAAATTTTAACCATCAAAAGACCATACTGGGAAAAATCATCCTTCAATACTTTTGTGAAAAGACTTGCAACTACCCTCTCTTCACTACAAAGGTCAAGGAAATAGACAAATCTTTGTCTACTCAAGTGGCCAATTTAGCTTACTCTTTCAATAAATGTATGCACATTTCATGGCTCTTAGGTATTCCATAATCTTCAAGTTTTTTTTAGTTTGAATATGAATACTTATATAAAGACAAATCCCCTCCCATGCATTATCAATTACGCTTAAATTTTTTAAATGTTAACTAAAATTTATTTTACATATAACAAAGAGTTAGTTTCACAGTCAAAACCTTGTCTTCAGTTACTTTCTAGAGCTACAGGACCATTGATTAATGAAGACAAGTCTAGAATCATATTTTTCCACTATTCTCATAGATAAGAATTGTTGATTATGGACAAATTTAAATTTAAAAAAGTCTATTACCAATTACTTAGTTGGGGGTTCCATTGGTAGAAAGGAAGTTAAAAGATTGGAATTAGTTGATAGATAAAGTTAAAGCCAAATTTTAGAAATGGATGAATAAATGGCTATCCTCAAGAGGTAGAATGACTTTGATTAAGAATGTTCTCCAAGATTTGTTAATTTATATTTACTCTATATTGAACATCTTGTACGAATATTAAAATAAGTGGAGTCTCTCTATCAAATATTTATCTGGAGTAGAGTATAAGGGAAAATAAAATGGTCTTTAGTTAAATGGGAGGCTCTTTGTTAGTCAAAAAAGGATGGTGGACTACGGTTTTATTCAAGTATACAATAGAATAGAGCATTGACTACGAAATTATACTAGAGTTTATGAGAAGGACTAGATGAATTATGGGAAACTAATATCAGATATCAGAGCTAAGTATGTAGAAAATAACCCTCTAGAATAGATAATTAGATTGGCTCTACCATCCAGGAGTTTCGCAGTTCTTTTGGTGTTGCAAGTAGGTGAAGAGATGATAAAGAACCAATTTTTTGGGATAATAAAGAATGGAAAAATAGAAAACTTTTAGATATATTCATGGAATAGACAATTGCCTATCATATCTTAATTTATTAAAATGCAGTCAGTTATGGAAACCCTTTACAAACATGGATGGATAAATGTGGTTATGTATTGTAAACCTGGTATTTATCCATAGGATGTTGCTAAATAATGGATCACAATGCATGAATATCCAATTAGACTAGGGGAAGATAAAAAATAGGTGGTTGATAATATTTTACAATAAAAAACCCTTTCAAGTATATGAGTGAGAAGCATAAATTATGTATTATATTTATCAATTGATGTATTTTGGGATTTCATCTAAAGGATGCAAAATAAAATGGAAGGGTAAAACATGTTGTAGAGGAAAGCAAAGAAAATATGAAGAGGGAAGTTAAAAGTACTAAAATCTTCACTTAGTATGACGGTTGAGAATACAAAAACATGCATACTTTGGATCTAAATAAACATTAATTACTCTACTACTCCATGCAAACCAAGGTAGGTGAGAGGAGTGGAAATATTTTCAAATTTGTGGTCTCAAATTCAGGTTGTATTCTTGTTTTAAGTCCATCGTTAGAAGTCCTTTTTATAAATTGAATGCCAACAATACTTTTGTGGATAAATTCTTAGGGCTTACACATTTTCTACTATGGCTTTGTTTTGAAAATTTGTAGCTTTTTTCTAATTTTGGTCAAAGTAGTTTGTGGGTCCATTTATAAACATAGGTAGATCTGAATTTAATACATGAAACTAAAATTTTGCACCAAAAGCCTACAGATAGTAAAATCTCTAGTTGAGGCTCAAGGAACCACATGTACCAAGAACCAATAGGATGATTAGGAAGCCTTGGAATTCCATGGAACCTAGGGAAATATTAGTATGTGGAATCTCCACATGACTAGGTAATTATTGAAAAATTCTCTATAGCTCAACATTGATTTCCATGTTTTTAATATTTATCTTCCACAATGCAATAGACTACTCTTTGAAATTGGTTGCATTATTAAACCCAATAGTTCAAAATATTTTCAATAAATTTATATCTTTTTAAGCTAGGTCATGAAAAACAAGGGTGATTTCAATATGAACTATTGAAAATTATTTTAGACTTCTCTAGAGTTCAACATTAATTTCTATGTTTCTAGTATTTATCTTGATCCATCCAATAAACTACTATGTCAAACTGGCTATGTTTTCAAACTTGAATTTACCACAATTGTTTATTGATAGGAAACTAAATTGAAAATAATAGGAAAATGGGTTTTAGATTAGTAAAGGATGTCAAAAGTGAATTTATTGCTATACTAGGGTTTTGTACCATGCATGCCATTGAATTGGCCCCTAGTTTTTGTCTATCTAGCTTGTGTCATACCATGGCCCCCAAGTTGCCTATAGGACTTGCATTTATTACCTTTTAGGGTTTCTTGTCTTAAGGTGATGCCAGCCTTTATAATGACTTCTCCCCATTCTATGCTAGTTGTTTCAGCTATAGAGAAGAATGATAGAGCATCAAGCAATGGCCCCTTGCAAGTGTCTGAGGAAGTATATATTGAAGTTTTACCATGAGGTAATGCTTTAGAACCTGATATTATATATCCCATTCTTGAATTAGATTTTACATGTCAATGGTTACAAAATTTTTATTTGATAGGATATTTTGTTAGGAGAATTCCCTCTAAAAGTATGCTTAGGTCTTGGGTGCAAACCCACTGGGTAGTGCATGGAATTAAGCTGGAGAGCATTAAAAATATGACCAAGGGTTTTTTATGTTATGCTTTGAAAACCCTCCCATGCAGGGGGTATCCTCCATATTTTTTCCATTTGGTATGTCAAAAAATTGCTCATGGTTAACTCCCCCTAGATACGAGACTTTGTTGTCTCAAATCACACTGCTCTTAAAATCTTGATTTGGGTTGAATTTATAGGCCTCCCACTCCCCTTTTGACACTTTATTCACCAAATATCATCTTCTTTTGTATTGGGTATTGGGTAAAAGGGATAGGAGATTAAACAAAAATGCAAATGCAAGAATTAAAACCTAACTATGGCGATGCACCTGAGCATAATCCTAATCCTAACCTGAGCACAGTGAGACTATTATAGGATTCAATTACATTTAAGATTAGACAAGTGCATGATCAATTTAAAAGATTGAAATAATAGAAATAGAGACTCACAACAAGGAAGTCTTTCATTGGAATACAGGGAATGTCAACAAAGGCATAGTGTTCAATCTTCTTAACAAAATCTTTCAATCACATAAGAGGCACATAAGTCACGTACAATTATATAAACCTTCTGATTCAAGAAAAAGAAACAAAATAAAATGACATTCCTAATCACAACTCCAAAAAATCTATAGTATAGACTACTTCACAAATGATGTAGATAACATCAACCAAGGCATGGAGCTCAAATTTTCTTAATTCATTCAGCCACATAAAGGGCACAGAAACATTCACGGTTACATTAACTTTACAACTCAAGAAAATTGAGACAAGAGAAAATGATATTACCAGTCACAAACTTTAGAAAGTCTAAAACTATGAGAAATTCCCCCCCCCCAACTTTATGATTTTACAATCCTACTTATATAGCCTCAGATGTCTCATTCGAACACTCCACTTCCCATGTAATTCTACTCCATCCTTCACTTATAGGGGACAAACAAATGTTGCCTTCAATGCTTTGGGGGCTCCAAAAATCTACCCAAGGAACTGTTTCTTCTACTCAAATTAACTCCAACCAATTTTCCCTCCATTTCACTTTGTGGCAACAGATACACGAAATGCTCTGTTATGTTGAAATGGGAGAGGACACTTAGTCAATTCCCTAAAAATCCTCTTATTACTTAGAAGGCATCAGAAAAAAACACTTGGCTGCTTTTGCTTTCTCTATATTCTACTCAAGAATGCTCCACCTTCAACACCTATCGCAATCCACTTCCTCGATACTTTGCAATTTTATCAAAACAAAACTCACTGCATTCCTTGCTCAGCCAATTTTTAGGAAGGGATGGATGCACATGGTATTCTTTGTATATTGACACTGAATGCTTCCATAGTCCTTTGAAACAACATCTGGGACCCACCACAATCTTTATTCAACAATTAGGCTTGAAGATGGTTTCTCAGAGTTTGACACGTGGTGACTTCTGCTGCTCTTGGGAAGATACGTGATATCTTCTGCTATTTCTAGGGATGGAGTAGAAAGGGACTCAGAGAGTGACACTTGGAAATATTTTCTACTTTATGGCACTTAAGAAAAATAAATGATGCCTTTCTATGTTGAACCAAAGTATTGAATCTAGGCATTGAACCAAAGTCTCTCAGATGCCGACATGTGGTGACGTCTGCTACTTCTTCAAAAAGGCAGTCTAGGGCCTGTCACGACTACCACCTGGAACTTTTCGCTACTCTACTACTTAGCTTGTCAAAAGTCTTTGTCAAAAATCAAAATGAAACATGGGTGCCTCTATGATATGTGGATGCTAACACGTGGTGCACTACGCTTAGCTGATACTGGGTACGTGGCACGATTTATGGTTCTTTGGAAAGCTACAAAAATGCCTCGAAGGATGCTAGCTGATCTCAATTTCTCAAGAGGTGAAACTTGGAGACTTCCACTTGAATGCAAATTTTAGGCAAAATAAAACAAAAAAAATAAAAGAGGAGTAATGAGGACCCGCGCTCAAAAAGTGACACTTGGCAGCCTCCGCTGCACTTTGAAAACTCCACCTCCCGCTAGATCAAAATTGTGAAATTTATAGCTTCAAAAGAGCCCATCCACAACTATAGGACTAAGGGGCATGGCTGCATTCCTCCTCATCCCCACATAATACTGCCAGGACTGACATTTTCTAACCAACTGATAACAGTCTACAAATAAAGTAGGCCAAAAATATCTTGCCTCACTTATCTTTATGGCTATGGTCTTTTTATAAAAATTCTCCCCTAATGTTCCATGATGCATTTCATGTAGTATCCTCTTAGCTTCAGCCTGTTCTACACATCTTAACAATTTTCCATCAGAGTTTATTTTGAAAAGGACTTGTTCAATTAAAACAAAATGAACTCCCTGTATCCTGTAATATCTCCTCTTTTTTTTAGGGAGTTCTCTTAGAGAAATCCCATTTTTCATAAATTGAATCCTACTTGTGACCTAGGATTTCTGATCAACCTCTTGTAATTTTAGCACAATCCCTATTTCTCCTCCTGAATCTACTTTCTCAGGTAACATCTTTTCAAGTTTTTGGGTTATATATTGGCACAGTCCCTTGCCTCTAACCAGCTTGGTGGGTCTGACCTCCACATCATATTCAAGGGTCTTAGTGATCCAATTGGCTCTTTTCTCAGTAATCTCCCCCTCCATGATGTACTCCCTGACACTTGGGTGAGCTATAAGTATCAGAATTTTGTTCCTTGATATCAAATGCCTAAATTTCTTAAGGGCTTTTACCATGGCATAGGCTTGTCTTTCCACAAAATTGTACCTAGTCTAATACTCTCTGAGAGTTCTTGAGAAAAATGATATTGGGTGCTCCCCTTCTAGCCTATCATTCTTTTGAGTCAAGATGGCAGCAATACTTGACTCCCCTCCATAGACATACATTATGAAGGGCATGGGAAAATCTGGGTTCTTAAGCACTGGGGCTGCTGAGATAGCCTTCTTGACCCCCTCAAAAGCTTTCCTTCCTTCCATAGTCCACTTGAAGACCAGGTCCTTTTTTAGCAAGAGTGTCATTGGTCTAACCAAGCCTATAAAATCAGATATGAATTTACTGACAAAATTGATCTTCCCTAGAAAGGACTAGACTGCCTTTTTATTTATTGGAAGAGGTAGGTCCATTATAGCTGAAATTCTCTTAGGATCTAGAGAAACCCCTTCCTTAGATACTATGTGCCCCAATAGTTTACCCTGAGGTACAACAAAAATATGCTTCTTGGGATTCGATGATATCCCAAAATCTTGACATTTAATGAAGACAGACTCTAAATGATCAAAATGATCATCAATATTTTTTGAGAAAATAGTGAGGTCATCCAGATAGACTAGGATGACATTGTTTGTGAGTTCACCAAAGGCTATATCCATAGCTCATTGAAAGGTGGCTCCTGCATTTGATAAGCCAAATGGCATCTTCATGTAGGAAAATGATCCCCATTTGGTAGTGAAAGCAATTTTGTATTGGTCTTCCTCAGCTAGCCAAATCTGGTTATATCCAAAGAAACCATCAAGTAAAGAAAAAATCTTTGATCCAGCCACAATTTGTAGAATTTGTTACATGAAGGGCAAGGGATAGTGGTCTTTCAGAGATGCTCTATTTAGATCTCTGAAATCTACACATAGTATTACATCTCCATTCTTTTTCCTGACTAGGATTAGATTTGATACCTAGGTCGAGTGCTTGATTGGAAATATTATTTTGGAGTCTAACAGTTTCTACAACTCATCTACCATTAGAGGCCCAATCCTTGGATTTACTAGCCTCTGCTTTTGTCTAATGGGCTTAGATCCCTCAATCAACTCTATTGTGTGCTGGATAATGTCTCTGTTGTATCTGTGAAGGTCTTCATAGCTCCAAACTATGACTCTATCATATCTCTGGCACAATTCAATTAATTTTTCCCTTTCTTCTTTAGTTGTGGAATTTACCACTTTTAGCCTCTTCCCATCACTCACCTCTACCTCAGAATAGTCTACTTTATCTACTTGGAACCTTTTCTTTTCCAAGCTTACATCCTCTAGGTCAAACAAGATTTCTAAGGTGATCAATCCCTTAGGGAGCTTATTTGTCCATAATTGTATAATTTAATCACCATATGCCTCTTCAATTTTAGTTTGTAATTGATTAGCAAAATCATCTGATTTTTGTAAGGAAGAGACTACCTGAGCATCATTTTCAAACACTTGCCAATTTTCATCATTGTCTGGGATAGTCGGTCTCACTATAACTTTTATTGACTCATTGTTAACCAATAGGCTAGTTGCTGGGTTAAACTGTGAACCAATCTGAGCCATCCTATCAGCCTTAGAGTTTTGACTTCTAGGGATTATCTCAATATTAAAAGCTTCACAATCTTCTATCAAATCCTAAATCATATGCCTGTAGGATCTCATTCTCACATTTTTGGCTGCTACCTTTTCCCTAATTTGCTCTACTACTAATTCTAAATCTCCTTTTACTTTTAGGTTTTTTATTCCCTTTTTTTGGGCCAACAAGAGCCCATGTACCAAAGATTCATATTCTGCATCATTATTAGTGCAAGCAAATTAGAATCGGATAGCCCTTAAAATCTTATCACCATTTGGAGCAGTAAGAAAAATTCCTACTCCAGCACCATGTTTACTTCTAGCCCCATCAAAATTCAAAATCTAGAGCTCTGAATCCTGAGCAATAGGTGCCTCTTTCCTTATAATATTTGGGATTGCCTGGTCCTCATCAAAAATGACATACGTGCCTAAACCAGTAGAGTCATAGTTCCCATACGGGTAGTTATGCATCATAGCCAACAACTGGCTATATTCTTCTTCTTGATCATGCTCAATCTAGTCTCCCAGTTCTTCTACAAAATTTCTTTCTTCTTTATTCAACATGGCATGATCTGCTTCTAATCTTGTTGTTGGTTCATTGGTGATATGGTCTTTGGATAGTGGTTCAGATAGAATTTTCATCTTTGAACCGTATCTGGTTCTCAAGATGAGGTGAGACCAGTCAAGAGACATATATCCTCCTATTTTGATGTAAAGTCTATGGATAAACATAAGCTGAAAATGGGAGGTATATCTATGACAACTATATCTTGGTTGACAATTATGTTGGGACATGTGTATAACTATAAGGGGAGTTGTTTAATTCTCTCTATGGTTTGTACTATTTTTATATCTAGCTGCATAACTCCCTTTTCAAGGGGTTCATATTTTATTTTCAAAGCATCAGCTATTTACTTGGGCATCACAGTTGTCCTAGCTCCTGAATCTATCAATGCATTATGCAGGAGTTTCTTTCCAACTATCAGAGTTCAATAGAAAGGCTTTGGCTTGGATTTACTTACTTGTGCTACATTGTTTATGAAGGCTGTTGTCATTGGAGGAACTATATCTTTGAGTTTTTCCTTTCCAGCAGGTCCTTCCTTTGTAATAGCATCTTTGGGCACTACTTGCCCTTGTAGAGCTTCTTAAAGTAGTGCCTTTGTTAAAGAATAGCCAAGATATCCCATATAGATACTTGCATTGGAGTCTTCTTTAATTGGTCCACTATCTTGATTGGTCCCAAAGACTGAGTTTTTTGGAAATAGGGATACCTCATTCTTTCTTGAACCTGGACAAGGAACCCTTGATCCTGTACTAGCTGAGGCACTTCTTGTCTAACAACAACATTATTTTGTCCCTGAGATGGAATATTAGTCTTGACCTGACTACTCACAATCTCAAGCTGCTCCACCATCCTCCTCTTTGATTTGGTATAATAATCAGATTGTATTATTGGTCTTTGGGAGGTAGATTCTTCATTCAAGAAAACTGCTTCTTCATCCTCAACCCATGAGAATAAAGCATGTTCCAGGGCTATATCTTCTTCTTCTTGTAAGGACATTCCTTACATCTGAGTCACTAAGATTGAGTTCTACATACCAAAAGACTGGTAGGCTTGACTATTATTGGTACTGGCAAACTGACTATCCATTCTTCTCTGCTCAGCCACTCTTTATTATAGATTACCTCTAAGACAATATCTGGGTGTGTGAGCATCATTGCAAGGGAAACACCAAGCATTAGTATCATCCACATAATTATTTTGACCTAGAACCATTTATCTATTTGAGTTGGGAGGAATGGTTTGTGAGGGTGTGGGAACTGCAACTAATTAATTTGCTAGTTGATGATTGGTTTGCCTTGGAGTGCCTTGATATTGGTTTGGTTGGGATGAAAACCTGTTTCCTTTATAGCCTTGATAAGGAGGCTTAGGGAAATTATTTTGCTTCCTCTTTATGTTAATCAACTCATTGGAGAATGTCCTTAGCATACTCTTAATATCATCCATCTCAGATGACTAAGTAGGGACTAGTTGCTTCACAGATGATGGAGGGTAAGCATACATAGACACAGGCAGGTTTTCAGCTTTATAAACCTCTTGAGGTAGGGGCAAGGTAATCTCTGGGAATATAGGCATGGGGGGCCTTGGAGGTAACTTCTTGGCATCAATTAAATGATTCTTAGCTCTGACTGCAAGGTCATAAGCTGTTGGCAAAGTGTGTCCTCCCAGTGACTAAATCATAACAGATATATCTGAATTTAAAGCTTTGAGATAGAATACTATGGCCATACCAGGTGGTGGTTTAGCTGTAATAGGGATTCTATCCTAAGTTTTTTGGAATCTGGTGGTTAAGTTAGTCATGTCCTCTTTTGGTCCCCTTTGAATGGTGATTAACTGCTGTAACAAAGAATAATTATCACCTTTCTCTACAAATCTTTCAAAGAACTAATCTCCAAGCTGGTCCCATGTAGATATGGTATTTGGAGTTAAAGACTGATACCATTCTAAAGCCTTCCCTTTAAATGAGGCTGCTAACAACCTTAGGGCCACATTTTGTTCTGTGACACCATGTATGGAATAGACATCTGATACATCTTGAAGATGTTCCATGGGTGTTTTTGAGTCTTGTCCAATAAATTTGGGTAGGGCTTTTAGATCATTTACTGGGATAGGGTCCCAAATGGTTAGTGGTGTTGGGAGGATTAAGGGGCTACCAGTGTTCTAGCTTGCATAATTTCTTGGGGGTACATGGGCTCCCGTGTTTGGTATTGGTACAAGCTTCTTGGCTCTTCTTCTTGGACTAATTACCAGAGGTGGAAAAATAATACCTAGATTTGTAGTAGATTGCGATCTAGTAACTAGTCCACAGCTCTAACTTCTCGTAGCTCTCTGGTTCATGCAGTCTTGAAAGAAAATTTAAGACTGTCCCATCGGGTGTGCCAAAAACTATTGATGGATTAAAATTATGCTTGATCTTAACCAATCAATAATGGGAAGTTTCAATCTATGGTATAATGCAGCTTGAAACAACCTCCAGATTTTAGAGAAGCTAGTCTCTTCTTTTGTATTGGGTGTTGGGGAAAAGGGATAGGAGATTAAACAAAAAAGAAAATATAGGAATTAAAACCTAACTATGGTGATGCACTTGAGTATAATACTAATCCTAACCTGAGCATAGTGAGACTATTATAGGATTCAATTACATTTAAGAGCAGACAAGTGCATGATCAATGTAAATGATTGCAATAACAAAAATAAAGACTCATAACAGGGAAGTCTTTTGTTGAGATACAGGGAATGTCAACAAAGGCATAGTGTTCAATATTCTTAACAAAATATTTCAATCACATAAGAGGCATACAAGTCACATACAGTTATATAAACCTTCTAATTCAAGAAAAAGAAACAAAAGCAAATTACATTCCTAATCACAACTCTAAAAACTCTACAGTATAGACTACTTCATAAATGATGTAGATAACATCAACCAAGGCATGGAGCTCAAATTTTCTTAATTCATTTAGCCACATAAAGGGCACAAAAACATTCATGGTTATATTAACTTTACAACTCAAGAAAATTGAGACAAGAGAAAATGATATTACTAGTCACAAACTTTAGAAAGTCTAAAACTATGAGAAATTCCCCCCCACTTTTTAATTTTACAATCCTTCTTATATAGCCTCGGATGTCTCATTCCATCACTCCACTTCCTATGCAATTCTTCTCCATCCTTCACTTATAGGGGACAAATAGATGGTGCCTTCAATGCTTTGGGGGCTCCAAAAATCTACCTGAGGAATTGTTTCATCTACTCAAATTAACTCCAGCCGATGTTCCCTCCATTTCACTTTGTGGCAACAGTTACACAAAACGCTCTGTTATGTTGAAATGGGAAAGGACACTTAGTCAATTTCCTAAAAATACTCTTATTACTTAGAAGGCATCAAAAAATGACACTTGGCCGCTTCTGCTTTCTCTATATTCTACTCAGGAATGCTCCACCTTCGACCCCTGTCACAATCCGCTTCTTCGATACTTTGCAGTTTTATCAAAACAAAAGTCAATGGATTCCTTGCTCGACCAATTTGTAGGAAGGGATGGATGCACATGGTAGTCTTTGCATGTTGACACTCGGTGCTTCCATAGTCCTTTGAAACATTATTCGGGACCCACCACAATCTTTATTTGGCAATTAAACTTGAAGATGGTTTCTCAGAGGTTGACACGTGGTGACTTCCACTACTCTTGGGAAGATACATGGCATCTTCTACTATTTTTGGGGATGGAGTAAAAAGGGACTCAGAGAGTGACACTTGGTAGTATCCACTACTTTATGTCACTTAAGAAAAATAAATGATGCCTTTCTATGTTGAAACAAAGTATTGAACCTAGGCATTGAACCAAAGTCTCTCGAATGTTGACACGTGGTGACTTCTGCTACTTCTTCAAAAAGGCAGTCTAGGGCCTGTTGTGACTGCCACCTAGCAATTTTCACTACTCTTCTACTTAGCTCATCAAAAGTCTTTGTCAAAAATTAGAATGAAACATGGGTGCCTCTATGATATGCAAATGCTGACACATGGTGCACTCTGCTTAGCTTCTACTGGGTACGTGGCATGATCCACAGTTCTCTAGAAAGCTACAAAAAGGCCTCAAAGGATGCCAATTGATCAGTTCAATTTCTCTGGAGGTGACACTTGGTGACTTATGTTTTAATGCAACATTTTAGGCAAAATGAAACAAAAGAAACAAAAGAGGAGTAATGAGGACCCACGCTCAAAAAGTGACACTTGGTGGCTTCCGCTGCAATTTAACACTTAGACAGAAAATGAACTCGCATTTTGCCCCAACTCTGCCACTACAACCAAGGTATATGGGAACCCAAACTGCAGTGCTCAACTAAAAATTTGAATGCAATGTAGAGTAAAAAATTACTCTACATATGCCATGAGAAAAAATGATTCTACTCTACCAGATCAAAAAAGTGGGTTTGTGTAGAAGTAGACCTTTCTTGGGACCTCAAGGAGTTTATGGAAATTTAAGTTGGGGACATGAGACACTCACAGTAAATCTTATATATCAACTTGACTAACACTTGATTTCATTACCAAACCATAAACCATAAGATTTGATACTAGCCCCTCTAATTGGTCTACAATAATGTGTCCAACTACTCATCCTCTCCCCCCAAACCCTCTCCAAAAGCTAGCTAAAATCTAGCTAAGGATGGATGTACTATGGTAGGAAAGAAGAAAAACCATACCAACATTGTGAGTTTAAATTCTACTCTCAAAGGGTAAGTTGCCAGCAAGCAATGGATCAGAGGAGTAGGGTCCTACTAAGAAAGAGTCTTCTCAGGCTGAAGCTCCAAAAATATTAGAAAAACATAGGGTTTTTAACAAAATTCTAGCTAATAACATTTTATCCCAAGGTCTCAAGGCTCTTTTGCCCAGTTTTTCTATATTTTTAGACTCACAACCAATCACTTTTCCACTTCCTTATTAGTGGGATGCACCCAAATTCTCTCACAACCCTCTTTGGAGGAGCGATGAGGTGAAGGAAGGATAGTATCAAGTTGACATTATTATGAGGAAGTAATTTAATGCTATTTTAAATCTCAATAATGGGCATTTTCTATAAAATCTATATGATGCCTTGGAAGGTTTGGACTCTGAGGACATGTCCTTCGACACCCATCATCTATGAATTGATTTTCATGGAATGTTTGAGGTCTTAAAAACCTAAAACACAAGTTTGTTGTGAATGATTTCATAAGGAAGTTTCCTGAGATAGACATTCTTTGTCTGCAAGAAGTCAAGGTCATAGATTTTGTATTAACAGTTGTCAGTAATTCCATCTAGCATGATAGTATTATTTTGCATAACAATCATGAAGTAAGACATAGATAGGTGATCACATTTATTTCTCTAAGGTGGTAGCTACACTTAGTGTAATCTATCATAGACCCCACCAACTAGTAGTATGGGTCCTTTTTAACATTGAAATCCACTCTTTTGGTTTTATTAACATTTATGCCTCAAATGACACTTTTGAGCATACCCATTTATGGTGATGGATTACAGATGATCTCTCTAATGCCCATTGGGTCTTATATGGTGAATTTAATATGATGGCATCTATTGAGGACAAAGTGGGCCACCTTCCAATACTTTGAGTAGTTGGTGAAAGGTAGGTGTGGTATTATATGTGAACTAAATGAGGATTTTATGACTCTAATTTATTTTTCAAGCCTATAGACAGAGTATGGTACACTTGGAGTAATCTAAAGGAGAACCTCACTTGGATTTTAAAGCACTTAGATAATGAAATGATGTCCACCCAATCATACTTCTCTTTTAATAATGGTTTTTCTCCTCCAATGTAGGCACTACTAAATTTTGTACTTTTCAACCACTCCCGTATTTGGTTCAAAGTGACATGGCAGCTCATGAAACACAAAGTTCACAAAACATAATTATTTCTTAACACTTTTTTGCTCAAGCATGGGACCATGGTAGCACACATTCATAGTGTATGGAATTTGGATCCATATCCATCCCAAGAATTTAGTTGGATTTATTGGTGGGATGATGCCATCAGAAGGACTTCTTGCTTTTTATGAATCTATGGCCACCAACTTGCTAAAATTTGGAGACACTCTTACTCTACTACTTCTTCAGAGCTTAACCACATGATTTTAAAACTAGAAAAGGATCCCTTCAATGAGATATTGTAGGTTAGAGTATCCTCCTTGTTGTAGCTCATCCATATAGCAGATAACTACAATGCTAAGGGAGCTCAAGTCAAAGCCAGGCTCCACTAGCTCAAGATAGGGAACAAAGCTTCAAAAGATTTTTTTCAAAAGCTACAAGCCAAAAAATTGAAGTAGAAAATCTAGGTCATATCTAAGGTTGGAAATAGACTCTCAGAGACCTTGTATATTGTTCAAGAATTTATCCACCACTATTAACAAGTATTCAAAGCTCAAGATTCCTTTGTAGAGCATGAAAATTCCCTTCAGCAATGTCTCGTAGTGGTGCCTTTCAAATGAACTCTGGCCTAGTAGGTGGCTTATGATAGACTCCTCACTGTCAATGATTTACATGAGGTAGTATTTCACATATAAAATGACAAAGCTCTAGGCATTGATGGTTTCCCTTGTAAATTTTATAAAAGCCTTTGGGATATTTTAGGCAATGATTTGCATAATGTTTATTAAGAGGCCTTTCGCAATCATTATTTGTGAAAGAATATAAATAAAAGAAACATTAAATTCATACCTGAGAAGGGGGATCATGAGTTGATTTTTTAGCAATGCATCACCCTCCTAAACATTTCCTACAAAATAATTGTCAAGGCTCTAGCACTCTAGTTGTGCAATCTATTTCCTCACATCATTTACCTTGAACAAACATGATTCATCAGAAGCCAATATAAATTAGATAACATTATAGTAGTTTGGGAAGGTATGGATTAGGCCAAAAGGTATAAAAAACAATCTATGTTCATTAAAATTGACATTAAAAAATCTTAAGACCATATCGAGTGGTCATTCATTCTAGCCATGCTTAGATCCCTAGGCTTTAGGCCCAACTTCATTCAAACCATCAAAATAATTTTTATAGATGCCTCAGTCATTCTCTCCATTAATGAAGTCACCTCTGAGAAATTTGGTTTTTTCTACTCTATTTTACAAGGGTGCCCTTTGGCTCCTACCCTATATGTTCTTGCAGTTAAGGGTTTTGGATATCTTGTTAGTAATGCCAAAGCTAGGGGCCTTGTTAAGGGAATGTATCTCCCTCTAGATGCAACAAATCCACATGAATATTTGTAATTTCTTAATGGTCTCTTTATGGATGTCTCTTTCCTTACTCCCATTGAGGATGAGGCCAATGTGGATAATGCCTTGCAGTGTCTTAGGACCTTTTACCTAGCCTCTGGCTCAACATCTAATGGCAAAAAACTCATTGTTATAGGCAATCATACTTCCTTCCGCTAGTGTGGCCTATTAAATATGGTTGGGCATGGATCCAATATGATGAAATATTCAAATTTATTTACATCCCATTTGTTTTAGATGTTTTTCCACCCTTGTTGTGGTAATATGTTGTTGACAAAGTTACCAAAAAACAAGAATACTAGGTGACCAAGCCCCTTTCATTAGTAGGGAATTTTAAATTTTCTTGAAAGTGCTTATGACCACCCATGTTTACTACTCTTCATGTTGGGTGCCTTCTAAAAAATCTTACTATAAGCTAGATAAAATTCTCAAATATTTTCTTTGGGCCAATTCTTCTCATGGTAGTAGATTCCATAGGGTGGCTTGGGAATACTACTACGTCACATGGGATACAAGAGGTATTTGGCTCATTGTAGTAGCTCGTCAAGGATTTTCCTTATGTGCCAAATAGATTGTACAAGACATTGAGGACAAAAAAGCTTGGAAGGTGTTATTCATACACTACATCTCTTTGGGAATGCCTAAGGGCAAGAAATCATGGAAAAGGCTTGATTTCTCCAATTTATGTATCATTAAATCTTCCATTCAAATTAGAGGGTCCTTTGTGGAAAAAATCATCTGAAAGGCATTAGAAAAGATCAAACCATGGCATCTTTGGAATGGCTTAGGGTTTTGAGATGGTGGTCACCTGTTATTAATTTCAATGAAGTTCCCCTGGCTGAGGTCCTTTGAATCAATGCTCTCACATTATTTCATCGAGGCATTCATATTATCCAAGATATTTATTACAGGTTATTTTGGTCTTGGCTATCTTGGGAAGAGGTGAAAACCAAATTATGGTTAGCTAATTCTGATCTAAAATCCCACTAGGAGATACTTAACGCTATACCACCCTCTATGCTCCACAAAATTTCTATTCACTCCACTCATCCTTAGTGGAAGGACTGAAAGTGGTATTTTGAAACTCTTTTTTGCAACTACTCATCCCATCTTGGCTATGGATGGCTCACTCCCCACTTGCCTATGGTGGATAAGCTCAATTCTAATTGGGGTCTATATTCTTTAGTTAGTACATGGGGCTTTCACTTTATCACTATCTAGGGGATTTGCATAGAGCCCAAGCTAGCTCATTTTTCTTGGTGTATACTGTACCAGGGGTTACCTAGTGGCAGAAAGCTCATCAAATTAGGAGTTTCCCTCCCCACTTGCCCTTTTTGTGGCCATCTAGAGACACTCCCTCATCTTTTATGGCATGGTTCCAAAGCTTAAAGGGTTTGGACATGGATTTAAGACCTCTTCATTCCATTCTATCCTAAATTCTTTCATTGACAACATATCCTCCTTGGAGATAAAATTGTGTTTCCATTTACTACACCCAAATCAAGTATACTTTTAGAGTGGAGATTCTCTTTCAGCTTTGGAAATAAAGAAATAATGTTATATTTAATAATGCTTCTTCAGATCAAAATGTTTATGTTTTGAGCAAGTCTTCTATCATCTCCAATGTTCTCTTGTATATTCAAGTTCAAGCTAACAAATTTTCCATAGAGCTTGGTCATCTTCAGGATCTTCTCTCCCATTAGGGAGGTGTTCCTTGTGCCATTGATCCAATTCAGCCATCTCCACCCAAGGAACATAGACTAGAGGACATAATTGCTTTATCACCTCATGGTAGGAATTGTCATAGTCGATCTCAGTGTCACTCTCATAGTGACAACTTGTACCAGTGCATGACCCCTTCTAGGTAGTAGGGAGGGTGGCAAAATCCACCTCTTTCCCCTATTGGATAGAATGCTTGGGATGCTTCTCCTCCTCTACACTTGGATGCTTGGGGGCACCACCTAGAGGTTGATCAGACGTGCTGGACAAGTTCCTTAGGCTCTCTTTAGCCATTTATCCTACTCAGCCATAAGAAGAAGAAGATGACAAGGACACTACTCAAGCTACTGGTTGGGAGCCAATTCTAGATGGCAATGAATTACCAAGCTCAGGTTAGGGTCCTGATGATATGGATCCTCTACCTTCTGGTTTTGCTTTAGCTGCTTAATATTTTCTTTTGTGATGACATTTCAACTTGTTCCTCGGTGGGGCCTAGTTGTTTATGGTGCTTTTGTTTTTGGTTCCTATGCTATGCCTAGTGTGACTTTGTGGCATGCTTCCATACCACTAGTTTTTTTTTTGTGAATTATTTGTATATTTATTTTAGTAAATTTATATATTGATAAATTTCATCAAAACAAAATAGCAAGCAAACATATAAATATAACACTGCAAATAATTCAGTAACTAAAGTTAAAATAATTAAATAGAAAATAAACAATAATAATTCTAGAACTACAGATATATATTGTTCACATAAATATGGTGATTAGTACGAGACTATACATCATAAAATATATTACAACATTATCAACCATTATTATTGATCTAAATTAATTATTAATTAAATTTAACAAGCAAAGTATAATTATAAATCTAAGTTATCAAAAATTTATTTAGCTTAATAACAAATTTATGAGAATAGTCTAAATTAACATTTTACAAATATTCTGAATAGCGAATACTCTAAATTAACACTTTACAAATATTTATAAATACTATTCACAATTATTTTAATTTATAAATTTTAAAGCCAAAAATATGTAATGCAACATAATTTAAAAAGATGTATTCCTACAAACATAATTCAAAATAATGTTAAAAAATGTATTCCTACATATATAATATTAGAATTTAATAAAGAGTTTAATATTTTTTAATATAAAAAATAAATTTTAAGTGGTTAATTACTTAACCAAAAATATGTAATTTATGCTTTAAAAACATTCATAATTAAAAAAAGGTATTCTTACAAATGTAATTAAAGATAATGTTAAAAAGATACAAATATAATATTATTAGAATTTAATAAGAAAATTAAATATTCTTTCATATATAAAAAAATTAATACTCAATCATACACATAAATTTTAATTAAAAATATGTAATTCATGGTAAAAACATTTATAATGTAAAAAGAAGTATTATTACAAATATAATTAAGATAATATTAAAAGAAAGAAAAAACATATTTCATAACCCATTTTTTTAAGTGTACAATTTAATAATAAAAACGTGTCTAATATAATGCATATACGTAACACATTAATTATATAATTGAATTTATTCATATAGAGATTAACCCATACTTGTCCTATATTTTAATTAGGAATGCTCTACAAATAATAAAGAATATTAATATTATATAAATAGAATGCATATACTCATCCTTCCTTCATTACCAATGCCCTACAAAATAATAAAGAGTATTATATAAGTAGAATGATTAAATTCACTAGATTTTAATTCCTTTGATATGTAAGTGAAAATATTCTAAATTTTGATATGTAAATGTTGATCAATATTTCAAACAAATTTGTCAATATAAATGTTTCAAATATTTTTAAAAAAATCTCAATTAAATAATAAAATAAATTAAAATGTAACAAAATTTTTTATATATTATTAAATAATAAAATATATTAAAATTTTGTTAATAAATAATTAAATAAATTAAAATATAACAAATTCTTATTTTATTATTAAATAATAAATTAATCAATAAAATAAAATAAATAATTATTATTAAATAATAATAAATAAATAAAAATAAATTAAGATATAAAAGAATGGATAAATAATAAAGTAAATTAAAATGTAAAAACTTCTTATATTTATTATTAAATAATGAAACACATTAAAATTTTATTATTAAATAATAAAAATAATTAATTAATTAAAAAAATATATAATTACATGATAAAAATAAATAATTAAATAAATTAAAATGTAATAAACTCTTATTTTTATTATTAAATAATAAAATAAATTATAAATTTATTTTTAAACAATAATAAATAAAAATTTAAGATGTAACCAAAAAAAGAATGAATGGAAAAGAATTTAAAAAAAACAAAACAAAAGATAAACAAACCTTTTTGATGATACTTATCTTACTCTATCTGATTACCTCAATACCACACTCCAATTTTTAAGTAACTTCAATGTTAACGATTTAACGCATAACACTTATTTTATATTAAAATTTCTAATTCTATGTTCTAATACTACACTTTGCTTCTTTAGTAACTTTAGAGTTAAAGATTTAACACAACACTTATTTTATATTAAAATTTTCAATTCTATGTTCCTCATTAAAATGTGACCAATGTGGGATCATAATAGGCCTTAAGCAAATTAAAATGTATGATATTCTTAATATCAAAATAGAGTAAATATGCTCTATAATATAAGATCATGGTCTCTGTTAGAGGTACATCAAGAGCTAGGGCCATTATTATTTAGTTTTAAGATCTAAAATACTTCTCCAAATGTTTTATTTCATGCATCATACTTCTCCATATTATGAAGATATAATTTTGCAAAATATTATACATTAACATGAAATTGTTTGCCTTTTGTTTTCTACCTCATTTTGCATACATGTTTATTATAGATAGATCTCCACACCTTATTCTAAAGTTGTTTGGATCTCACTTATATAATTTGGTACGAACTATTTTAAATTCAAATGGAAGACCTAATATAAGCTCAAGATGACCAAATTTTAACCATCAAAAGACCATACTGGGAAAAATCAGTCTGCAATACTTTTGTGAAAAGACTTGCAACTACCCTCTCTTGACTACAAAGGTCGAGACAATAGATAAATCTTCATCTACTCAAGTGGCCAATTTAGATTACTCTTTCAAAAAATGGTTGCGCATTGCATGGCTCTTGGGTATTCCAAAATCTTAAAGTTTTTGTTAGTTTGAATGGGAATACTTATATAAAGACAAATCCTCTCCCATGTACAATCAATTACACTTCAATTTTTTAAATGTCAACTAAAATTTAATTTACATATAACTAAGAGAGAGTTTTACAATCAAAACCTTGTCTTCAATTATTTTCTAGAGCTATAAGACCATTGATTTATGAAGACAAGTCTAGAATCATATTTTTCCACTATTCTCAGAGATAAGAATTGCTAGTTCTAAACAAATTTAAATGTAGAAAAGGTTTGTTACCAATTAAATATTTGGAGATTCCATTATTAGAAAGGAAATTAAAAGATTAGAATTGATCTATAGATAAAGTTAAAGTCAAATTTCAAAAATGGACAAAGAGATGGCTATCCTCAAGAGGCAAAATGACTTTGGTTAAGACTGTTCTCTAAGGTTTATTAATTTATATTTCCTCTATATTGAACATCTTATGGGAATATTAAAACAAGTGGAATCTCTCTATCAAATATTTATTTGGAGTGGAGAATAGGAGAAAATAAAATGGTCTTTATTAAAATGGGAGGATCTTTGTCAATCAAAAAAGGATGGTGGACTAGGGTTTTGTTCAAGTGTACAACATAATAGAGCATTGGCAGCCAAATCATACTGGAAGTTATTAGAAGGACCAAATGAATTATGGGCAGCTAATATTATAACTAATTATGCAAAAAATAACCTCCCAGAATAGATAATTAGATTAGCTCTACCATCCAGGGATTCCCCAGTTCTTTTGGTGTTGCCAGTAGATGAAGAGATTATAAAGAAACATTTTTTTGGATAATCAATAATGGGGAAAAAAAATTTAGATAGATTCATGGGATGGAAAACCACCTATCATATCTCAATTTTTTAAACTGTAGTTGGTTATGAAAAACCTTCACAAACATGGATGGATAAAGGTGGTTAAGTAATGTAAACCTAGTATTTATCCATGGTATGTTGGTAAACAATGGATCATAATGCATGAATAGCCAATTAGACTAGGGGAAGATAAAAAATAAGTGGTCAATAATACTTTACAATCAAGAACCATTTCAAGCTCTAAAAGCCTTGATTTCATAAGATTGGGGAAAGATATCTATAAGATCTTACTCTGTCTCAGATGGATATGAATTTATTAGTAGAACCAACCCCTCATCATTTAAGAAACATTTTAAAAAAATTTGGTGGGAAGTTAGTTGGCCTAAAGCAAGGTTTTTTGTTTGGTTGTTAATGATAATAAGAGTAATAACATGAGGTAGTTGTGCATCTTGATTGAAAGACACTTGGGGCTGTAATGAGCCATCTGATGGATGATTTAATAACATCAACCTCTCCATAAATTCTTGACCATGTAATAATTCTACATCTATTATAGAAAACTTTGAAACCCAATAAATTTTAATTGGGACTCCCTAACAACTTTGAATTATTATGAACCTGCAAATCATGATGAGGCTTTTATCTCGTAATCTTATTATTAGTGAATCCTTCTTGGATATGTTTGGTTTTCTGCATATCCTCTACTTAAGCATAGTGACTCATGTGATTAATATAAAAAAAATGGTTGTATGATTTGAATCACTAGGTAGACTAGATTTCTATCAACTAGAGTAGTGACCATAGAATAGTTGATGATTGTTTGGAACTGCATAATGCTTAAAGCATCAATTCTAGGAAATGGGGGAAGCTAGTAGTGTAATGATGTTTTGAGTTCCTTTTTGTGGATTCAAAATGAATAAACTTTGGACACTATTCTAAGAATCTTGTCTTCCATTCTAACTTCATTAATAAGTTAACAATTGAGTTGACTGAATTTGAGCACATGAATCTGCATAGAATAATAATATATCAGCATGTGTAGAGTGTTTGGAAGGAACTATGCGAGTGAGAAGCATAAATTAGGTATTATATTTTTCAACTGGTGTATTTTGGGGTTTCATCCAAAAGATGGAAAATAAAATGGAAGGGAAAAACATGTTATAGAGGAAAGCAGAGAAAATACAAACAGGGAAATTAAAAGTACTGAAAGCTTCACTTAATGTGACAGCTGAGAATACAAAAACATGCATACTTTGGATCAAACTAAACATTAATTTCTCTACTACTCCATCAAAACCACGGTGGGTGAGAGGAGTGGAAATATTTACAAATTCTTGGTCTCAAATTTGAGGTCCTATTCTTGTTTTAAGTCCATTGTTAGAAGCCCTTTCTACAAATTGAATGCCAACCATATTTTTGTGGATAAATTCTTAGGGCTTACAACAACTTTTCTACTATGGCTGTGTTTTGAAAATTTATAGACTTTTTCTAATTTTAGTCAAAGTAGTTTGTGGGTCCATTTATAAACATAGATAGATATAAATTTACTACATGAAACTAAAATTTTGCACCAAAAGTCTACAGATAGTAAAATCTCTAGTTGAGGTTCAAGGAACTAGATATACGAAAAACTAATAGGATGATTAGGAATCCTTAGCATTCCATGGAACCCAGGGAAATAATAGTATGTGGAATCTCAACATGAATAGGGAATTATTGTAGACTTTTCTACAACTAAACATTGATTTCCTTGTTTTTAATATTTATCTTCCATAATGCAATAAATTGCTCTTTCAAACTAGCTGCATTGCCAAACCCAATAGGTCAAAATATTTGGAAGAAATTTATAACTTTTTAAGTTAGGTCATGAAAAATAAGGGTGATATTAGTATAGACTATTGGAAATTATTGCAAACTTTTATAGAGTTCAACATTAATTTCTATGTTTCTAATATTTATCTTCATCCATCCAATAAACTACTATGTCAAATTGGTTGTGTTTTCAAACCTAACTTCACCACAATTATTTATTGATGGGAAACTAAATTGAAAATAGCAAGAAAACATATAAACATAGCACTACACATAATTCAGTAACTGGAGTTAAAATAATTAAATAGATAATAAACAATGATAATTCTAGAACTGCATATATACATTGTTCCCATAAATATGGTGATTATTGTAATGAAATTACTTATATGTTCACACAAAATGAATATATCACACACATAATAAGTGAATATGAGAGATCACAAAATAATAATTGATAACATAGTAGAATAATGGATAATATAACAAAGCCACTTTGAGGGGGCAACCTCCATAATAATGTAATAAGAGTAGAATACTTAACATGATGATTAAAGACTAACCACTACCTCCTATATATAGTCTACTTAGCCATGGTTATTCCATAGGATGACTTATTTAAGAACATAGAGAAATGTAACAAGCATATAAAATAGGTATGTAAGCCACAATTCAACCACACATATCTCTAAACACACCAATGGTTAAGGGCATAGCATTCCCCTCCCCTTCAAAACAACGTTATCCTCAATGTTGAGGTAACTATGGATGTTGTTACACAAATGCTTCATCCTCCCAAGTGGAAACTTCACATGGTAGATTCTTCCATTTGATTAGGTACTCTATAATCAATTTGGAACATAATTTCTTAGTGCACATGTGAAGGATTACCTCCAAATCAAGAACAACTCTACCTTCCACATCCAATTTTGATAATTCTATTTTAATGGTAACTTTTTGTCTAATGACTTTCTTCAGGTAAGATACAATAAAATACTAGATGTATGTGAGTGGATGAAGGAAAATCTAATTTCTAGGGCTCACTACCAATTTTCTATAAGATTTGATAAGGCCCATAATAATTAAGGGACAACTTGTTATCCTTTTTTTATTGCTTCAATGACATCTACTTATATGGCTGTAAGCGAAAAAGACCCAATCACCAATTTCAAAATGCCTCTCACTTCTATGTTGATATCCCTATTTATTCATGAAATTTTGTGCGATGGATAATTTTTCACACAAACTTGCAAGGACCTCCTGTTGATGGTGAGTATGTTCTTCAACTTCACAAACTTTAGGATGGACCTTTAAGGTTAAAGTGATGGATGGAATGTGGTATCCATACAATGCCATAAAAGGAGACATTTTGGAAGAACTATAAACAAAAGTATTATACCACCATTTAGAAAGTGGCAACCAATGAACCCATTTATCCTATTTATCAAAAACAAAACAATAGAGATATCCTTCCAGAAATTTGTTGAATACCTTAGTTTGTCCATCAAATTGAGGATGACAGGATGAACTATGAGCCAACTAGGTGCCCAAACATACAAATAACTTAGTCCAAAAATTACTAGTGAAAATGGGATCTCTATCACTAATAATGATCTTAGAGGTCCCATGCAATTTTTTGAATTTTATTAAGAAAAGCAGTAGCTACTATACTAGCAATAAATGGTTGTGATAAAGAACAAAAATGAGCATACTTACTAAGATGATCCAAAACAACCATGATAACATTTTGACCATTAGATATCAGTAACCATGTAATGAAATCCAAAGATACCTCTTTCCAACGCCGTCTAAGGATGGATAAAGGTTGTAAAAGACCTAGGGTTTTGATGGTTTCACCTTTGTTTTGTTGATAGATCATACATTCAACCGCATATTTTTAGATATCCCCGTTGAGTTGTTCCCAAAAAAATCCCACTTGATTTTATGATAGGTTTTCAAAAATCTTGAATGACCCCCATTAGAGTTGCTTGAAGTTCTTGAAGGATTTTTTTTTAAGAAGAGAATTCTTACAAAGGTATAATATGTCTTTATACCATAATGCATTACCCTTCCATGTGAATTTTTCAAATCCACCTAAACCTTACTGAAGAGTTCAAATCAAATCATGGGTAGCATTATCATTTTCTCATTTTGATCATGTTCCTTCTAGCCAATCTACCTGTAAAATGGTTATGACACATATCAATGCCTCAATTGATTCATCCTTTTTGGATAGTGTGTCTGCCACCACATTGTCCTTGCCTTTTTTGTAAACTATTTCAAAATCATAGACTAACATCTTGGTTACCCATTTCTATTGTTCTTCAAATGACAATCATTGTTATAAAAATTATTTTAGACTATCATGATCAGTCTTTACCTGAAAATGATGACCCATCAAATAAGGTCTCCATTATTTGATTACATGCAAAATGGCCATCATTTCCTTCTCATATATGGGCTTGTGCTAATTTTTACCCTTTAGTTGACAACTTTCAAATGCAAGTGGTATACCTTCTTGCATGAGTAAAACACCTATATCATACCTATATGAATCACTTTCAACCACAAATGTCTTAGAAAAATTAGGAGTACCCAATACTAGAGTGGTGTACATAGCCAATTTCAGTTGTTCAAATGTCTGGGTAGTTGCATCAGTCCACTGAAATCAGTATTCTTTCAACAAAAAGGTGAGTGGGGCTATAATGCTACCATAATTTTTGACAAACTTGTGATAGTAACCAATTAGCCCTAAAAATTCTCATAGTTGCTTGAGTGTCGTAGGAATTGACCAGTCCACCATTGCTTAAATTTTTTTAGAATCCACTTTCACTCCTCCATAAGAAACTAGATGACCCAAATATTCAACCTCACAATCCCCAAAAGTATATTTGGATGGTTTGGAATTAAAATGATGTTATTCTAAAATGGAAAGTAATTATTTCACATATTACAAATGGTCTTCCCAATTTGTACTTTAAATGAGGATATCATCAAAGAATACTAAAAAGAATTCCTCAAAAATGGCCTAAAAATAGTATTCATCAAACTGTGAAAAGTAGATGGTACATTTATTAGACCAAAAGGTATAACTATAAAGTCATAATGGCCCTCATGAGTCCTAAAAGCTACTTTGGGTATGTCTTTATCATGGGTCTAGATTTGATGATACCCAGAACACAAATCTAACTTGGTAAAATAAAAAGCACCATTCAATTCATCTATCAAATCATCAATGACAGGAATAATAAAATTATCTTTGATAGTGTACTTTTTGAGTTACCTATAGTTAGGGCATATCTTCCAAGTGTCATTTATATTTTTCACAATGATAACTGGTAAAGAATATTCACTTTCATTGTGGTGAATGATTCCTGCATCTAACATCTCATATACCATCTTTTCAATTTCACTTTTGTAGGCATAGGGATACCTATATGGCCTAATGTTGGGTGGTCTACTACCAAAAATAAGTTTTATAGTATGATCATGCGTGTGACTGGGTGGAAGTCCTTTCAGCATGTTACCAAAAATGACTAAATGGACATCAATCACTTGTTGTAGATCAAGAGGTGGAGATGGCTGAGTTGGCTATACTTCCATGAAAAATAAGCAAGCCACAAATCCTTTAGCACCCTTATAGATATTTTTTGTCATTTTATGGGAGCTAACAAGTTGTGGAGATTTAGCCCTTACTCCCCTTAGCTCAAATGTTCTTTATTCAAAATGAAAATGCATGAATAATTATTGAAAATTAATCTCAATAGTGCCCAAAGTGGTGAGCCACTGTACTTTTAGAATAATATCAGCTCCACCCATGGGTATAGCAAACATAAGAGAATCCAACAAGCAGTCTCCCATGGCTAGCTTAATACTATGAAATTTTCCTAAATAGTTGATACTACCACCATTTGCAATCATAACTTGAAATTATAAAGCTGAATAAATGAAATAGTTCAAATGAGCAACCAACTTACTATTGATAAAGTTTTGTGTGCTCCCAGAATCAATCAAGACTGTGACCTTCTATTTCTTAAGAAAATCCATCACCTTAAGAGTTTGGGGAGTACTAATACCTGAAAGGGCATGATAAGAAATAGTAGGTTGAGTCTTTAGATTCTTCTTCAAGACCTTCTACATCCTCACCATTTACCTCTTCATCATCTTCATCCTCATTGTCACCTTTAATTTAAAATAACTTCTTTTTAACACAACGATGGTCTTTGGTCCATTTGTTATAACAACCATAACACAACCCTTTATCTCACTTCTCTTCAATTTGTCATTGTGTCAATCTAGTGGGCTGTGAAAATGATGGTGCTAGAAAGGTCTGATCATGCCCATTAGTGAAAGTTTTCTTTTTGACCATCTCTTTTTCTTCTATTATGTGTACCCTAGGGATAGCTTCTAATACAGATGTTGGTTTAAACACTCAAAACTCAAATTGGATGCTATTTTTGAGGCCACCCAAAAATATATCAATCAAATTTTCTTCAGTGATGTCTTTCACCCATTAGAAGAAATTCTAAAATTGATGAATATAATCCTTCATAGTTTCTATTTTCTACAACTTGGCTAATTGGTTGAAATAGTTCTCAGAGACATTATTTCGATAATGAGCCAACAACTTCTCAGTGAAAATAGATATTGTAAAAATAGCACCATTCTTTTTCTTTTAAGCACATAACTAGTGATACTAAATGAACTACTCAGGTTCTAGATATAGAGATGCCACTATCACCTTCTGAGAACTAGGGGTTTGATGTAGTTCAAATATATTATCAATTTGGGTAATCTAAGTGAGAGGATCCTTACCATTAAACTTATGCATGTCCAATTTTGGCAACATCATTTTCATACCAGCATGAGAGTTATTTATGTTGAGAGAAGATTTGAACACTGAACTAGAGGGTTGTTGGGTTGAAACTAAGATGCAAGGGCAACCAATTATGTAGTGATATTATGAAATTCAATGTGAACCCCATTAATCTCTCTATACATCCTTGAAACATAAGTTTGAACTACAATAAATTCATCATGCCTCACCAAGTTCTTTATGTCAACTTAAAACTAAGAAATCATTGGATCTAAAGTTCTAGATTCTATGTCTTCAATAGTGTCTTAGGATTTTTTTGTCCCCCTTTTCATCCTTGAGTCAAAGGACCTACCATAGATAAACCATAGGAGGTTTTTTACCCTAAAAAAGTGTACTAGGAGATGTTACCATTGTGATCACCTTGTCAAGATGAATTTAATGACTACCTTTGTGCACTAGGGTAAAATATTTATCACCAAAAAAGTGTATCGATAGAATAAACCATTATGATTGTTGAGATGAATCCAACAAATTTAATTGTGCAAACAAATTTTTTTTCTAGACTTTTTTTTTAAATATTTTTTTTCAAAAAAATGTTTCAAGTAATATTGTGCTGATGGAAAAAATTAATTCTCCCCAAATTGCAAGTTATGTTTTTTCACTCCTGCCGCTCCTAGAAGCCATGCCTCACTAGATCTAAAAAAATGTCATAAGAAAATTGCCTAAATCAAAGCTCTGATACCACTTGTAATGAAATTACTTATATGTTTACATAAAATGAATATATCACACCTAGAATCATCCAATATGAGATATCACACAATAATAATTGATAGTAGAGGAGAATAATGGATGGTATAGCAAAGCCACCTTGAGGGGGCAACCTTCACAACAATGCAATAAGTGAAAAATAGTTAACATGATGATTAAATACTAACCACTACCCTATATATATAGTCTACTTAGCCATGGTTATTCCATAGGCTGACCTATCTAAGAACATAGAGAAATGTAACAAGTGTGAATTGAGGAATTTGACTCAAGAGAGAATAGTTAGTATGGTGTTAGTTTCAAAATGAAAATAAAATGAAATAAATACACTAACTAGCATAAAATCTCTAGGCCTAGACACTAGGGAGCACTTAGTTAACAAACATGAATAAAACACACAATTGAAATGCAAAAGAGACCCTTTTTTACCTCCATTAGATGCTCCAAAATGTTTGTTGTAGTGGCTTGCTCAGTTTGTGCTCATGAAGTCCTTGGCAATGGAAACTTATCTACTTCCATCTCTCCTTGACACCTTTGGATTATGGCTTGTATTGGATTGGAATCAATTTGGCATGATAACACTAGTTTCATGAAGCTTTTGGAACCAATCCTGCATTATAACTTTGCAAAAATTAAACTTAGAAATGATGTTCATGGCCTCTCTATTTATAGATTTTTGTAAATGTCTAGAATCAACCTGAACCATCTATCCTAAGATTGAGATGTGTGGTTGAAGATTAATTCAATTTTTGGAATTAAGTTTATAATTATCCTCATTATGACATTGGAAGAAAGGGAAATTAAGAGGCATGGAGGGCATCATGGAAGGAATTGATGAGGCATGGAGGGCATGAATCTTGATATTTGTGGTATTTATGGCCTAGGGATGTCTTCCCAAGAAATGAGGTCACCTACTGATGTAGATATTTCGTATTCATTTTTTAAAACAAGTATTCAACAAGTTTCCATGAAATTATTTATTATTCCTTGATTTGGATTAATTAGCTCTTAACCATGATTAAGCACTTTATGCACAAATTACTCAAATTGATTAGAATGTCTTGTTATTGGTCCAAAATTTGACTAGATTGGATTTAAAAGGTGATGTCAAATGTGTTGGATTCGTTATCCCATTTAGGATGTTACTGAAAATAAATAATAAAAGCATGCATCTTATGTAAAAGATTTGATAGAAAAGAGGAATTCAGAGCACCTAGGTCGAAAATTCACATTTTGACTCAGAATGATCTGATCAAAGTTAGTTGGCCCATAAATTGCATTGCCCCATTTAGTGATACCTTGGCCAAAATAAAAAATTGAATATGTCAATTTGCACTCATTTAATGCACTTTAGTGTTTTTAATCCAAATTATGCATTTTGGGTGGAAATTGATGAAAACCTTGATTGGATGTTATTAGTGGCTATTTTTAAGTGTCTATAGTTTGCCCTTATTTGAGAAGATGTTTCAAATTGTAGGCAAAGAAATGTATTCTCAAATAATGAGAAAAGGCCCTATATGCCAAAAAAAAGATGATGGTTGAAGAACAAAGCTCCAAATGATTTTGGGAAGCCTATGATGATGCCCCCTCGAGGGAGTGGCCATCACATTTTACGATGGATGGTCCCTCAAAAAGAAATAAGAAGAAAGGTGGAATTAATCCATGGTTGAGATTAATCTGAATGAGAAAATGCCTACATGCATTGATGTAAAAAGGATAATAATTTGCCTAAAGGTGGTTATAATCAATATTAAAAGTCAAAATAATGATTTGTCCATAGGTGGTTATAATTATTAAGAGGACCTAGATTGGTTAAATATGATTGTGCCCTAGTTAGGGTTGATTATCAAGCATAACTCAAGGATATAACCTAGAATATAGATTAAATATGACCAAGTGCAAAGTGATGAAAGAGATGGATAGAAGAATGAGATTGATCAATAGAATGATTCAATTATACTTGTCAATGAGAAGATGCTTGTCTTGATTAAAAATGATACAACTAGAATGATCAAATGAGTTATATTGATCAAGGGTGGGATGGAAGGGTTTGCCAAGGTGCCAAGGTGAAATTTTTGTGACTCTATTGATTGTAGACCTTAAAGCTGATTTTTTCTATAGCATATGATGGTAAGCATCATGATAGAACACCATGAAGACTTGGCCAAAATATGCATAAAGACTGACTCCCAATATCTAATAAACACTCAAAAATAATGCACCAATAATAAAAACCATGATGACAATGTTGACATATGAATATGGATATACTCAAGAATAATGTGCTCAAGGAATCATCTAATGAACACATATAGATTGAGTTGAGGCAATAGCACTGAAAGAAAACAAACAGACAAGTAAATAAACAAACAGAATAACCTAAAATAAACAAACAAATAAAAAGCTTGAAAATAAAATAAAAAGAAAGCATCCTAATAATGACCATGCCCTAGTAAAGTAGATCGAGGATACCTGATTAGGCTTAGACATGGAAAATGTTTTTGGATTTTTTAAATGTTATGAATGTTTTTGGCATTTTGAGGTATCTTAACTCATTAGAGAATGACAAGATACCTGCTCATAAAATGATGAGAGTGTTTGGCTTAGGTTGTTCATAAAATGGTGAGAGCATATGGAAAGAGGGACTGAGGTGACCTTAACATGAAATGAGCATGACCCACATAGTCCTAAAATGAACTCAATCCATAGTAATTCTATCCACAAAAAAGGTAGGTAAAAATCAACTAGGTCCCAACAAGTTTTCAAATCTGACAAATGGTCAATCAAATGAAAACAATGATGGCAAGGTGATGTGACAATTCATGATGAACAAGTATTTCCCCTAGTTTTCCCATAGGCAGTTATAACTAGGATACATTGGCATATGTCAATGATACTAACTTGCCCATAGGTAGTTATAATTAGTAGTAAGACTAGTGACACATTGATTTACCCATAGGCAATTATAATCAGGCTCACATAAACAAACTTGATAGGATGAAAGATATCTTGTCAGATCAACTGTCACACTACTTTCATAGACTATCATTACAAGCATGGACTTGATTGATTGTTGAACCCTGATTAGAATCCTCTCACAAAAAGTTCAAGAAGAACCAAAATAACCAAGAACAAAAAAATATTGGGTAGGATGAGTAAAAATAAGCTTTGGTCTAGATAGGAATGAAATGATAGGATGAAATGGTCTTACTCTAAGATAATGATGGTTTTTGATAGATTCGATAAAATGGTAAGAGGATTTCCCCCAGGTGATGGGGTAAATATAAGGATAGACAACAATGGTAAAAGGATATGTAACAATGGAAATGGCATGATAATGAAATGGTTTGGTACATGTTTTTGGCCTGGGTGTGGTAAATAGAATATGATTCCATTTTTTATGTTGATAGAGAGATGCACATCTTAATCAATAAATGATATAAACAAAATATTTGATCATGTTAATTGTTGTCCCACACCTCATCTGAATAACTACTCTATCAAGAATGACCTGTAGATTTGGATTTTGAGAATGCTTTTATGATCTTTGTTTGTTGTTGATTTTGATTCCTTTAAATGTCAAGACAAGGTATCTTTGTAGCCTCTATAAAGGAAAGTTGTAATGAAATTACTTCAACAATAAAGTAGGATAGTAGAAATAGATCCAAATCTAACTAAAATATATCATAATATATGATAATAGACAAGCCACTTCAATGGAGAAACCTACACAAGCTTCAATAAGATCATAATTCACAATATGATGATAAACAATTACCCACTACCTCCTATATATAGTCTATGTAGGCCATGGTTACTCCATAGGCTGACCTACTAACCAAATGAATGCATAGAGAAATGTGATATAACATCAAAGAGAAATAAGTAAGCCATAAGTCAGTTATTCCTATCCTAATACATGAAATAGGTTAGGGGCATAGCATGCCCTTCCCCTTTAAGCCAATATTGTCCTCAACATTGAACAACTCTGGATGCTATTGCAAAAAATCTTCACCTTCCCAAGTTGCATCTTCACTACTCAAGCTATTTCACTTTATCAGATATTCCCTAATCTCTCTAGTTCTCAACCTCTTAGTATGAATTTAAAGGATCTTCTTTGGTTCCAGAATGACTCATCCTTCTTCATCTAGTTTTGGGAGTTCTGTCTAGGCTAAAACTTTCTACCCAATGACCTCCTTCAAATAGGAAACATGAAATACTGGGTGTATGTGAGATGAATGAGGTAACTCGAGCTTGTAAGCCACACTTCCAATTTTTTGAAGAACCTGATAAGGGCCATAATACTTAGGAGCAAGTTTGTTGTACTTTTTATATTATTTTAAGGACATCTGCTTGTAAGGCTAAAAATGTACAAATACCCAATCAACCACCTCAAAATTTTGCTCACTATGGTGTTGATCTACTTGTTGCTTCATCCTATTTTGTGCCAAGGCCAAATTATCTCTCAAACTAGCCAAAACCTCTTGTTGATGTTGAATGTGCTCCTCCACATCTCAAACCTTGGTTTGCACCTTTAATGAAGAAGTGATGGAAGGTGGATGGTAACCATATAGTGCTAAAAATGGAGACATTTTAGAAGAGCTATGGAAAGATGTGTTATACCACCATTCTACAAGTGGTAGCCATTTAACCCAACATTCCTATTTATCTAATACAAAATAATGGAGATACCCCTCTAAACATTTGTTAACCACTTCTATTTATCTATCAGATTGGGGGTAGTAAGATGAGCTATGAGCTAGCTGATTACCCAAATAGGAAAATAGTTCAGTCCAAAAATTACTAGTGAAAATAGGATCATGGTCACTTATAATTATTTTGGGGGTTCCATGTAATTTTAAGACTACTTCTAGAAAATAGTTGCTACTATACTTGCTGAAAATGGGTGTGAGAGAGCATAAAAATGGGCATATTTTGTAATCCTATCCATAATGACCAAGATAACATTCTTACCTTTAGAATAAGGCAACCCTATGATGAAATCCATGGAAACCTCTTCCCACCTTTGATTATAAATTGCTAATGGTTGTAACAGACCTAGGGTCTTAACTGTCTCACCTTTGTTCTATTGGCATATCAAGCATTATGCCACAAACTTTTGTACATCTCCCTTGAGTCCTTCTCAAAATAATTCTTTTTTAATTCTATGATAAGTTTTCAAGAACCCTAAATGTCCCCCAATTGGAGATGCATGCAACTCCACAAAAATCTTATGTTTAAGCTCTAAAGTTTTGCACAAATATAACCGACCCTTATACCATAGGACATTACCTTTCCATTCAAAATTTTTAGAGGATAAAGTACCTTGTTGGAGATTCTAAATCAGAATCTATGTATCCTTGTCTTGCTCCCATTCTAACCTGGCTTCATCTACCCAATCTGATTGCAACATGGACATTGCATAAATTAATGCTTTTATGGATGTATCTTGTCTGGATAGTGCATCTGCTACTACATTATCTTTACCCTTCTTGTAGATGATTTCAAAATAATAACCCAACATTTTAGTTACCCACTTTTTTTGTTCCTTAGATGATAATATTTGCTCCAAAAAGTATTTGAGACTATCATGATCCATTTTCACCTTAAAGTGTCTACCCATCAAATAGGGCCTCCATTATTTAATTGCATGAAGAATAACCATCCTTTCTTTCTCATAAATAGGTTTTTGTAGATTCTTACCTTTGAATTGATGACTCTCAAATGCAATGGGTCTTCCTTCCTGCATTAGTACCACTCCCAACCCAGATCTAGAAGCATCACATTCAATGATGAATGTCTTTGAGAAGTCTGGAGTAGCCAAAATTGGAGTGGTGCACATAGCTACTTTTAATTTCTCAAATGCTTTGGTGGTGGTATCAATCCAATTGAAGGCATAATTATTTATCAATGCAGTGAGTGGAGCTACTATGCTGCCATAACCTTTCACAAATCTTTGGTAGTAACTTGTTAGTCCTAAGAACCCTCGAAGGTTTTTGAGAGTTTTTGGCATGGGCCATTCCATCATAGCTTTGATCTTCTAGGGATCAAATTTGACACCTTGATGGGAAGCAATATGACCTAGGTACTCTACCTCCTATACTCCAAAAGCACATTTGGATGGCTTCGCATAAAGTGGATGCTTCTCCAAAACTATCAACACCTGTTTCACATGTTGTAGATGTATTTCCCATGTCTGACTATAAATCAAAATGTCGTCAAAGAAAAACAACACAAAATTCCTTAAAAAGGCCTAAAAATAGTGTTCATCAAGCTCTAAAAAATAGATGGTGCATTTATAAGACAAAAAGGCATTACCAAAAACTCATAATGGCCCTCATGTGTTCTAAAAGCAGTTTTATGAACATCTTCATCCTTGATTCTAATTTGATGGTACCCCAAGTGAAGATCCAATTTTATGAAATAATTAGCACCATGCAACTCATTAAGTAATTTATAAATTATTGGAATAAGAAACTTATCTTTGATGGTGTACTTGTTGAGTTCCCTATAATCTAGGCATATCTTCCATGTGTCATCCTTCTTTTGCACCATGACCATTGGTGATGAATATGCCCTTTGGTCGTGCTAGATGATCCCTACCTCCAACATCTCATGGACCATCTTCTCAATTTCACTATTCTATGGATATAGATATCTATATGGTCTGATATTTGGTGGTTGACTCCCTCAAAGTAGTTGAATGTGATGATCATGTTCTTTTTTTGGTGGTAGTCCTTTTGGCATGGCCCTAAAAATAGATGGGTGGTCATCAAAAATCATCTGTAGATTAGGATGTATATATTCTTGTGTGGGTTGAACTTCTATGGAACATAATCATGTAATAATTCCCTCTGCTCCCATTTTTAACATCTTGGTCATCTGATGTGAACTAATCAATTGTGGAGATTTTACTTGTAATCCACGTAGTTTAATTTTCCTACCTTCAAAATGAAAGCACATGAATAGTTCCTAGAATTTCATCTCAATGGTACCCAAGGTTGTGAGCCATTGGACTTCCAAAATAATGTCTATGCTACCCATGGGAATAGTAAACATAGGAGAATTGAGATTGTACTCACCTATAGCAAGCTTAATACTATGGCATTTGCCTAAACAATTAATTGTGCCACCATCTATAATCATGACCTAAAATTCTGGTTCTAAGTAGATAAAATTGGTCAATTAAGTGGCCAACTTATGGTTGATGAAGGTATGTGTGCTCCTTGAATCAATCAACACTGTCACCTTTTATTTCTTGAGGAAACCCACCACCTTAAGAGTTTGTGGAGTGTTAATACATGTAAGTGCATGACAAGAGATTGTAGGTTGGGAATATTTAGGTACCTCCTTTATCTCTTCCTCATCATCATTGGAGACATAATCTTCTTCTTCATATTCATTATATCCCTCAATGTAGAATAAATTCTTCTCAGCACATCTATGTCCTTTGCTCCACTTTTTGTCACAATTGAAACATAATCCTTTTTCACCTCTTCAATTTGCTGAGGGGTCAATCTAGTAGGTGGAGGAAATGTTGGTGTCAATATACTATGATTTTTGAAGTGAGTGAATGGTTACTTCTTGTTGGCTATGATTTTTTCCTCAGCTCTATGTGGCATGATAATAGAATCAACAATATTAAGTGGATTAAACATGCATACCTCATGTTGAAGGTGGTCCTTGAGTCCACCCAAAAATAGGTCATTCAAATTCTCTTCAGAAATTGTTTCCACATGTAAGGATAGGTTTTGAAAATGATGATTATAATCCTTGAAAGAGCTAATCTATTGCAATTTTTCTAGTTGGCTAAATTAATTCTCTATCACACTATTGCCATAGTGTAATTGTAGCTAATATGTAAAAATTGACCAGGTGACACTTAGAGTCATCTTTTTCTTTTGAGCACATAACCATCGATACCAAATGAATTGATCAGGTTTAAGATACAATGATGGCATGGTAACCTTTTATCTACATAGGATCTAATGTAGATAAAAAAAATTTATCCATTTTGTTGATCTATTTGAGTGGATCTTTTCCATCAAATTTGTGCATATCCACCTTTGGTAATAGGTTCCTCTATGGCAATGTAGCTGGATTTGAAGTAGATTAGTTGGGAGAACCACCCTAGTGGGGTTTTTCAATAGTGATATCTAGATGATTTGACTGATTATTTTTCAAAGCCATCATGATGTCTACCAAACTACATTGTATGGATTTCATATTAGATTGTATGCCTTGCACCTCACTTTGAATGCCTTGCACACTATAGTCAAGCTGGCTCACTTTGTGATCTATGTCAAAGAACCCTAGTATAAAGGATCTAGTACATCCCCCTTCTAACTCCATATCTTCCTTGTTAGGAGTTTTACATGGAGTTTTATCACCCTTTCCTCAGCCTTGAGTTTATGGACCTGCCATAAACAGGTTTTATGATGTCGACCCTAATTAACACTTTTGACCTAACTTTGACCAAGTGATTTTGGAATTATGTCTACCTCAAATCAATAAATTAAAAGAAAATACCCTATCCAAATTTTTCTAAGATTTCCAAAAATTTAAATAACTTATAAAAATTCTTTGAATTGCACACTATAGAGTAATTTTATGAAAAAACCTAAAATGATGATAACTTTTGTAAAACATATCCAAATGAGATGAAATTTTAATGGAAGCTTAATTTAATGATTTATCACCTATAGTAAATTAATTTAAAATAAATTCACTACCATGTTTTAGATATAACCAAATTTAAAAAATTAGGGTTTTGCCCACACGATTGCTCAAATCACAGCTTTGATACCACTTGTAATGAAATTACTTCAATAATAAAGTAGAATAGAAAAAATAGATCCAAATATGACTGAAATATATCATAATATATGATAATATACAAGCCACTTCGAAGGGGAAAACTCCACAAGCTTCAATAAGAGAAGAATTTACAATATGATGATAATCAATTACCCACTACCTCCTATATATAGTCTATCTAGGCCATGGTTACTCCATAGGCCGACCTACTAACCAAATGAATGCATAGAGAAATGTGATATAGCATCAAAGAGGAATAAATAATCCATAAGTCAACTATTCCAATTTTAATACATGCAATAGGCTAGGGGCATAGAAAAAGTGTGGCTACAGATGGTAAACAAGGACAAATAATGGATGGTAGGTTTGATTGTGAAATAGAATGGTAGATGATAATGGAAATATTAATGGTGGGGAAACAAATGAAGATCAAGAAATTTAGTCATACATAATTTTGCTGATGCTAGATTCAACATAAATTTGGTTGTGGTGGGGCTAAAGACTTGTTCTCTTGATAAGACCATCAATTTTTTTGTTGTTTGAGCCTGAGAGTAGATACCATCTAATTAGGCTATAGATAGGAAGTTATTTTGATATGATCTTTGATTTTATCTTCATCAAGTAGTGAAAAACCTTTTTTTTTGGCTATTAGTGCCTGAAAGAGGTTTTCACTAATGAAGTTATCTTAATTGTCTCGTAGTGCCTCCAAGAAGGTTTCACTAATGAACATTGGATTTTGACATTAATTTTCTTCTAGTGCTTAACAAAATTTTCACTAGAATATGCTTATTTTTGACTTTGATTATCCCCTAGTACCTCTGAAAAGGTTTCACTATGAGAGTGCTCTTCTACTACATGAATGTGGTCTTGGCCTCCTTGCTCTTCTTTAGCTACTATGTCACCATGGATGCAGTTCAACAAAGTGTGATTCTATCGATCCCAATCGACACTTGTGGGAGATGAAATTTCAATGATATGGCTAGTTTGGTTGATGGTAATGTCCCACAGAATGGTAATGGAATAGGGAGAGGTTGCACAATCTTCATAGAAGATACTAGGATAACTTGTGTCAAAGCTAAAGTACTTATCCTCAAAAATCATAGAATGATCACAAATTTATTTAAATTTATCTACAAGGCATACATAACCAATGTTTTAATAGACACAAACATATTCTTCTTATGAATATAATTCTAACTCAAAGGACTCTAAATCTAATGGTGATATTAATGTTGATTATGATTTTGATGCTAAATCCGATGTCAGTTTAATAATAGAACTTGACTCTAACTTTGATTCCTCATCTGATGGGTACTCTATTACAATGATGTATTGCTAAATATTTGGTATTGGACAAGTAATAGCCTATGATGGCATAATGGGCTCCACAAATATTGATTTGTTAAAGTGATACACCTCTAGGATGGGAAATAGGTCAAGATATAACTCCTTAGAGACTAACTTGTCAATAAGAGGCTCTTGAAAAATAGGCACATGGTTGAGGTAATGATTTTCCCAAAGGTGGTTATAATCATTAAGAAGTAACTCAACAAAGACTGGCTCATCAGTGTGAGACTCCTCAATAACTAGGATATGATAAATAGGCAATTTATCATAGGTTGACTTATCATAAATGGTTGATTCAACAAAAACATCTCAAATTGGTTGATTCTCTTGGCCTTAGTTTCCAATGAGGTCAAAAATATCAATTTTGAACATAGTTTGGTCGTCAAAGGATTGGATTGGTTGAGGTTTGGATGGGATTGATTCTAGATGAGGAATGGCTTGTGGTTGGATAATGGTAGGGAATTTGGGAGCATGATTACTTGAATGAGCCAAAATATGAAGTCCTAAAATGGTAATGATAGGGCATTATTGGGCTTGAATGCTTGCACGAGTAAAATGACTAGGTCCTAGAATGATGAAGGGGCATTATGGAGCTTGATTGCTCATACAAACTAAAGAATGAGGTCTTGGTATAGAAATGGTTGGGTGTTGTGGAGCTTGGTTGCTGGCACAAACCAAAGATGAGGTCTTGGTATGGGAATGGTGTGACATTATGGTCTTACACTAGAAATGGTATGATGTGCTAGACTTTGATAAACTATATCATCCCAGTTGTGAGTTGGATCATAAGCTAGTTCTTGACTATGTTCCATGTACTGATTATTGCAAAGAGGGTATGGATCTGTATCTCAAACAAAATTATCTATAGTTGGGTCTTCAAAGTTCTCCTCACAAGTCTCTTCATACCAATCCATGTTTTGATTTAGATTTTTTGGATTTTGACTATGTTCTCCATATGGAATATTGTAGGGAGAATAATAAAACTTCTCTAAAAATATTTCTCTATAGGGGTTCTTAGTATGATTTTATGTGGTCATTCTATCATAAGTTGGATTTTACGTGAATCCACTATATGTGTAACTAGACATATTTGTGTAAATGATGAAAGATATGAAATCAAAAGATTTAGAATTTTACAAACTCTAAAAAACTATCCAAAGGACAAATGGTTCAAACTTGGTCTAACTTGGTTGAAAAGGTGGAGTTGTATCTCCAATATAGTCTGAAAGTGGAACGATATCTTCAAAATGGTTTGTGATAAGACTTGGAATAAAATAGTCTAACATCAAATCTCTAATGTCAAATATCATATGCATAAAAGGTCAAGCATCTAAATAAAAACCATCATGTCAAAAGTGTAGGTCAAAGTGATCTAAACAAAGTCTAAACTAAGAAAGGAAAAAGTTGAGTTACTAGGTGTTTTGTCCAAACGCAGAGTCAAAAGCTAGGCTCAAACAAACAAGCATACGCTGGGACTTTTAGCCAAATGATGTCAAAATCTAGACTTGAAATAAAGGCTGATGTGATTTGATTTAATATATCAAGTTTGGAAACAATTTTTACATAGACTCGACACATGAAATAAAAAATAAACAGGATCAGTTGGCATAAGGCATAAGCTAAAAGGCTCTTTGAAGAAAGACTATGTTTTTATAAATAAAGGCATGAACAATGATGAGGATAAGTACTGAACAAACAAACCATCAATAGTATTTAATTTTGGGTAATGGATTAACCAGAGTTATGCAACTCAAAAGAGAAAGATCTATGTATCAACCCCATGAATTGAGGTCTAAATAGAAATCAATCAATGTTCAAATCTAAACTTGATAAGGTTAATTGAAAACTCAATATTTAAAAACTAAGATTTGACTAAATAAGTAAGACAAGATTAGACAAAATGAGGGCACAACATAAAGGTTCAAATGGTATACATGACATGGTTTGAAACAAATAGTTTTCAATACAAGGTGAAACAAGTCTTGAAATAAATTGAGCAACCTAATGACATAAGCATGATTGAATGATGTGATTTATGTTATGCTTCAAAAGAATCAAATCCAAATTGGTTTAACATGAGTTGGTCAGCATAACACTACCCTCCAAAACTCAAATGACATACACAAACATGTTTAGAAAAATTTTGAAGGCACATGTGTGGTGTAAAATGACCAGAATAACACCTCTTTAGACAAAATAGTGACGTATAGACAAATTGGTTTTAACATGGTTTATACACAAATAAACAAGTTTTAGTCTCAAAACATACAAAGCAAAAATAACCAAAATACACTAAGTATAATCATCCAAATCCTAATAAGGGTATGTCAATGTGGGGTTGACTAAACTAGAAAACTTTCAAATGTTTTTAGGGGAATCAATTGCATAATGGCTTTCACATCAAATGATGCAAAATATAAGCATTAAAATTAGGTGACCATGGCATTGGTTAGTTGTAAAAAGGTCTAGTCCTTTTTACAACCATTATATCCTACTATTTTCTTAGTGTAGTGTGATTTCCAAATGCAAATACATCTCATGTGCAATTTTAAAGGAGTAAGTGAAGTCAATATCGAGAGATGAAACCCTGGGTCAAAGCTTCCCTAAATAACTCATGAGAGGTAATGACGTCCCCCTTGCAAGTCAAGTTTGTATAAAAATAAAGAAAGCATGAAATTATAAAGACTTTAGGGTCATTTTCAAGATCACCCAAACTTTGATGAGTTTTTGGGAAGTGCTTTAGATGAATTTATTTCTAATACTTGGACTAGGCTATTTGGAATAGGAATGACACTTTTGATTCCAAGGGTTCCCTAAAGGGGACAAATCAAAGAGCATACACACAACACCCCTCTTTTTTCCAAACAAATATTTAACTTAAACAACTAAGTAAATGCAAAAATATTGGAAAGGTGAATTCATTTTTAAGCCCAAATGGAAATGAGGTGTTGTTCATTTGACCCCTTGGTCATAGTTGTAACTTTGAAAACTAGTGCTAAAGACTCACTCAAACACCAAAATATTATTTTAAGCACCCAAAATAATGTTCTTAATTCATTTTAAGCATGAAAAAGTTGATCTAAACATGTTTTTAGCAAATCTCAAGCTTGGTCCTATAACAGAAATATTAGCATGTCCTTTAGCCTTGAAGCTCTTTTAGGTTTGAAATAATGAACTTTGAAAAAAGAGCTCTTGGATCTATGTTTTAAGAAAAACATAGGGATCGATGTCAATTATATAATTGATGATGGTTACACTAGTTAATCAATGATTGTTATCTAACAAACATCAGTTATACCAATAGTGATCAATGATAGCTATCTAACTAATATTAGTTTTACTAACTGACGTTAGTTACTGTGTAAACCTGTGAGAAAGGAAAATGGCAAAACAAAGTTAGAAATTTAATTTACAAGATTTTTATGATCCAAATAAAGATTTTAAAGCTATAAAAGGATATTCTTCATGTGTGGGATGCATTTTTTCCCACCGAACATGCCATATGTGAATCTAGGAATTTGACTCAATAAAGGATGGTTAGTATGATGTTTGCTTCAAAATGAAAACATAATGAAAGAAATACACCAAACAGCATAACATCTATTAGCCTAGACACTAGGGAGAGTTTAGTTAACAAACAATAATAAAACACACAACTAAAATGCAAAAGAAACCATCTTTTACCTCCCTTGGATGCTCCAAAATGCTTCTTGTAGTGGTTAGCTCATTTTGTGCTCATGAAGTCCTTGGTAATGGAAGCTTGGCTACCTCCATCTCTCCTTAGCATCTTTGTCTTATGGATTGGATTGGCTTGGAATCAATTTTGAATTATAAAAATAGTTTCATGAATCTTTTGGAACCAATCCCACATTATAACTTTGCACAAATTAAGCTTAGAAATGATGGTCACGACCTCTTTATTTATAGATTTTTTCAAATGTCTAGAATCAATCTAAACCATCTATCTTGAGATTGAGATGTGTGGTTGATGATTAATTAATTTTTTAAAATTAAGTTATTAATTATCCTCATTATGATATTGGAATAATGGGTAATTAAGAGGCATGAAGAGCATCATGGAAGACATTAATGAGGCATAGAGGGCATGAATCCTGATATTTGTGGCATTTATGGCCTAGGGATGTCTTCCCAAGAAATGAGGTCACCTGATGATGTAGATATTTATTATTCATTTCTAAAAACAAGTATTCAACAAGTTTCTATGGAATTATTAACTATGCCTTTATTTAGATTAATTATCTCTTAACCATGATTAAGCACTTTGTGCACAAATTACTCAAATTAATCAGAATGCCTTGTTATTGGTCCAAAATTTGACTGGATTAAAATTGAAAGGTGGTGTCAGATGCATTGGATTCATTATCCCATTTAGGATGTTACTAACAAAAAATAATAAAGGTATGCATCTTGTGAAAAATATTAGATATGAAAGAGTAATTCAAAGCACCTATGTGCAAAATTGGCATTTTGACTCAGAATAATTTGATTAAAGTTAGCTGGCCCATAAATTGCATTGCCCCATTTAGTGATACCATGGAAAATATTAAAACTTGAATATGTAAATTTAAACTCATTTAATGCATTTTAGTGTTTTTAATCCAAATTATGCATTTTGGGTGGAAATTGACCAAAACCCTTATTGGAGGTTATTAGTGGCCAGTTTTAAGTGTCTATAGTTTACCCTTGTTTGAGAAGATGTTTCAAACCATAGGCAAAGCAATGTCTTCTCAAATAATGAGAAAAGGCCCTATATGACAAAAAAAGATGATGGTTGAAGAACAAAGCTCCAAATGATTTTGGGAAGCCTATGATGATGCTCCCTCGAGGGAGTGGCCATCACATTTGTTGATGAATGGTCCCTCAAAAAGAAATAAAAAGAAAGGTGGAATTAATCTATGGTTGAGAGTAATCCAAATGAGAAAATTCCTACATGCATTGATGTAAAAAGGATATTTATTTGCCTAATGGTGGTTATAATCAAGATTAAAATTCAAAATAATGATTTTCCCATAGGTGGTTATAATCAATAAGAAGACCTAGAATCGTTAAAGATGATTGTGCCCTAGTTAGGGTTGATTAGCAAGCATAATTAGCAAGCATAACTCAAGGACCTAACCTAGAATATAGATTAAAGATGAGCACGTACAAAGTGATGAAATAGATGGATAGAGGAATGAGATTGATCAATATAATGATTTAGTTGTACCTATCAATGAGGAGATGCTCATCTTGATTAACAATGATACAAATAGAATGGTCAAATGAGTTATATTGATCAAGGGTGGGATGGAAGGGTTTACCAAGGTGCCAAGGTGAAACTTCTGTGGCTAAATTGATTGAGACCTTGAAGCTGATTTTTGTTATAACATGTGATGGTACACATCATGATAGAACACCATGATGACTTGGATAAAATATGCATAAGGATTGACTCCCAATATCTAATAAACACTCAAAATTAATGCACAAATAATAAAAACCATGATCACAATGTTGACGTATGAATATGGATAGACTCAAGAATAATGTGATCAAGGAATAATCTAATGAACACATATAGATTGAGTCATGGAAACAATGTTAAAATCAAACAAAAAGGCAAGTGAATAAAGAAACAAACAAACAAACAACCTAAAATAAACAAACAAACAAAAAGATTGAAAATAAAATAAAAAAGGAATCCTAATCATGACCATGCCCCAGTAAGGTAGATTGAGGATAACTGATTAGGCTTAGACATGGCACATGTTTTTGGATTTTTGAATTGTTATGAATGTTTTTGGCATTTTGAGGTATCTTAACTTGTTAGAGAATGACAAGATACTTGTTCGTAAAATGATGAGACTGTTTGGCTTAGGTTGCTCATAAAATAGTGAGAGCGTATGGAAAGAGGGAATGAGATGACCTCAACATGAATTAAACATGGCACACATAGTCCTAAAATGAACTCAAGCCATAGTAATCATATCCACACAAAAGGTAGGATAAAATCAACTATTCCCAATAAGTTTTTAGATCTGACAAATGGTCAGTCAAATGAAAATAGTGATGACAAGGTGATACAACAATGCATGATGAATAAGTATTAGCCCTAGTTTCCCCATAGGTAGTTATAACTAGGATACAATAGCATAGGTCAATGATACTAACTTGACCATAGGTAGTTATAATTAGTAGCAAGACTGGTGAGACATTGATTTACCCATAAGCAGTTATAATTAGGTTCACATAAACAAACTTGATAGGATTAAAGATATCTTATCAAATCAACTGTCACACTAATTTCATAGACTATCATTATAAACATGGACTTGATTGATTGTTGAAACTTGATCAGAATCCTCTCACAAAAAGTTCAAGAAGAAATAAAATAACCAAGATCAAAACAAGATTGGGTAAGATGAGTAAAAATAGACTTTGGTATAGATAGGAATGAAATAATAGGATGACATGGTCTTGCTCTAAGATAATGATGGTTTTTGATAGATTGGATAAAATGGTAAGAGGATTTCCCCCAAGTGATGGGGTGAATAGAAGGATACGTGACAATGGTAACATGATATGTAACAATGGAAATGGCATGATAATGAAATGGTTTGGTACATGTTTTTGGCCTGGGTGTGGTAAATAGCATATGATTCCATTTTCTATGTTGATGGAGAGATGAATGTCCTAATCAATAAATGATACAAAAAAAATACTCGATCATGTTAATTTTTATGCCACACCTCATCTAAATAACTGCTCTATCAAGAATGGCCTATAGATTTAGATGTCGAGAATGCTTTTGTGATCTTTGTTGGTTGTTGATTTTGATTCCTTCGAATGTCAAGACAAGGTATATTTGTAGCCTCTAAAAAGGAAAGTGTGGCCATGGATGGTAAACAAGGAAAAATAATGGATGGTAGGTTTGACTATGAAATGGAATGGTAGGTGATAATGGAAAGGGTAATGGTGGGGAAACAAATGAAGATTGAGATGTTCAATCACACCTAATTTTGCTAATGCCAAATTTAACATAACTTTGGTTGTGGTGGGGCTGAAGACTTTTTCTCTTGATAATACCATCATTTTTTTTGTTGTTTGAGCCTAAGAGTAGCTACCATCTAATTAGGCTATAGATAAGAAGATATTTTGATTTGATCTTTAATTTTATCTTCATCAAGTAGTGAAAAACCTTTGTGCTTAGCTATTAGTGCCTGAAAGAGGTTTTCACCATTGAAGTTATGTTAATTATCCTGTAGCACCTCTGAGAAGGTTTCACTAATGAACATTGGATTTTGACTTTGATTTTCTTCTAGTTATTATGAAAAAGTTTCACTAGAAGATGCTAAGTTCTAACTTTGATTTTTCCCTAGTGCCTCTAAAAACATTTCAGTAGGAGAGTGCTCTTCTACTACATGGATGTGGTCTTGGCTTCCTTGCTCTTCTTTAGCTACTATGTCACCATGGATGTAGTTTAACAAAGTGTGATTCTATCGATCCTAATCAACACTTATGGGAGATGAAATGTCAATGATATGGATATTTTGGTTGATGGTAATGGCCCACAAAATGGTAATGGAATAGGGAGAGGCTACGTAATCCTCATAAAAGATACTAGGTAACTTATGTCAAAGCTAAAGTACTTATCCTTAAAAACCATATAAGGATCACAAATTTATTTAAATTGATCTACAAGGCATGTGTAACCAATGTTGTAACAACCACAAACATATTCTTCTTCTGAATCTAATTTTAACTCAAAGGACTCTAAATCGAATGTTGAGATTGATGTTGATTGTGATTTTGATGCTAAATCTGATGTTAGTTCAATAATAAAACTTGACTCTAACTCTAATTATTCATCTAACAAGTACTCTATTACAATGATGTCTTGTTATATATTTGTTATTGGACAATTAATAGCCTATGATGATATAATGGGATCCACAAAAATTGATTTATCAAAGTGAGACTCCTGTAAGATTGGAAATAGGTCAAGAGATATATCCTTAGATACTGGCTTGTCAATAAGAGGCTCTTGAAAAATAGGCACATGGTTGAGGTAATGATTTTCCCAAAGGTGGTTATAATCATTAAGAAGTAACTCAACAAAGACTGGCTCATCAGTGTGAGACTACTCAACAAATGGGATATGATCAATATCCAATTTATCATAGGTTGACTTATCATAAATGGTTGATTCAATAAAAACATCTAAGATTGGTTGGTTCTCTTAGCCTTGGTTTCCAATTAGTTATAAAATACTAGTTTTGAACATAGCTTGGTCTTCAAAGGATAGGATCGATTGAGGTTTGGATGGGATTGGTTCTGGATGAGGAATGGGCTTGCAGTTAGATAATGGTAGGGCATTGGGGAGCATGATTTATCACATGAGCTAAAATATGAAGTCTCGAAATGGAAATGATAGGGCATTGTGGAGCTTGATTGCTCATACAAGTCAAAGGACTAGGTCCTGGAATGATTAAGGTGCATTATGGAGCTTGATTGCTCATATAAATAAAAGAATGAGGCCCTGGTATAGAAATGGTTGGGTGTTGTGGAGCTTGGTTGCTCGTAAAAACCAAAGGATGAGGTCCTGGTATGGGAATGGTGTGACATTATGGTCTTGGAATAGACATGGTATGATGTGGTGGACCTTGATAAACTATATCATCCCAATTGTGAGTTGGCTCATAAGCTAGTTCTTGACTATGTTTCATGTACTGATTATTGAAAAGAGGGTATGGATCTATATATCAAACAACATTATCTGGAGTTGGGTCTTCAAAGTTCTCCTCACAAGTCTCTTCATAAAAATCCAAATTTTGATTTAGATTTTGTGGATTTTGACTATGTTCTTCATATGGAATATTATAGGGAGAATAATAAAAGTTTTTGAAAAATATTTCTCTATAGGGGCTCTTAGTAGGATTTTATGCGGTCATTCAATCATAAGTTGGATTTTATGTGACTCCACTATAAGTATAACTAGAAAAATTTGTGTAAATGATTAAATCTATGAAACAAAAATATTTAGAGTTTTACAAACTCTAAAAAACTATCCAAAGGACAAATGGTTCAAACTTGGTCTAGCTTGGTTGAAATGGTGGCGCTGTATCTCCAATATAGTTTGAAAGTGGAATTGTATCTTCAAAATGGTTTGTGATAAGACTTAGAATAAAATAGTCTAACATCAAATGTCTAATTTCAAATATCATATGTATAAAAGGTCAAACATATAAATAAAAACCATCATGTCAAAAGTGTAGGTCAAAGTGATCTAAAAAAAGTCTAAACAAAGAAAGGGAAAAGTTGAGTTACTAGGTGTTTTGTCCAAAGGCAGATTCAAAAGCTAGGCTCGAACAAACAAGCATACAATGGGACTTTTAGCCAAACGATGTAAAAGTCTAGACTTGAAATAAAGGCTGATGTGATTTGTTTTAATCTAACAAGTTTGGAAACAAATTTAACATAGACCCGACACATGAAATAAAACATAAACATGATCAATTGACATAAAGCATGAGATAAAAGGTTCTTTGAAGAAAGACTATGTTTTTCTAATTAAAGGCATGAACAATGATGAGGATAGGTGCTGAAAAAACAAACCATCAATAGTATTCAATTTTGGGTAATCTATTAACCGAAGTTATGCAACTCAAAAGAGAAAGATCTGTGTATGAGCTCCATGAATTGAGGTCTAAACAAAAATCAATCAATGTTTGAATCCAAACTTGATAAGGTTAATTGAAAACTCAATGTTTAAAATCTAGGATTTGACCAAATAAGCTAGACATGATCAGACAACATGATGACACAAGATAAAGGTCCAAATGGTATACATGACATGGTTTTAAATAAACAATTTTTGATACAAGGTGAAACAAGTCTTGAAATAAATTGAGCAACCTAATGACATAAGCATGATTGAATAATTTGATATATGTTATGCTTCAATAGACTCAAAGGCAAAATGGTTTGACATGATTTGGGTAGCATAACACTACCCTCTACAACTCAAATGACATACACAAACAAGTTCAGCAAAATTTTCAAGGCACAAGTGTGATGTAAAATGGCTAGGAAAACACCTCTTTAGATAAAATAGTAATGTATAGACAAATTGGTTTTAACATAGTTTATACACAAATAACAAGTTTCAGTCTCAAAACATACCAAGCAAATATAACCAAAATACACTAAGTATAATCATCCAAATCGTAATAAGGGTATGTCAATGTGGGGTTGACTAAACTAGCAAACTTTCAAATGTTTTTAGGGGAATCGATTACATAATGACTTTTATGTCAAACGATGCAAAGGATAAGCACAAAAATTAGGTGACCATGACATTGGTTAGTTATAAAAATGTCTAGTCCTTTTTACACCCACTATATCCTACTATTCGCTTAGTGTAGTGTGATGTCCAAATGTAGATACATCTCATGTGTAACTCCAAAGGAGTAAGTGAAGTCAATATCTAGAGATGAAACCCTAGGTCAAAGCTTCCCTAAATAACTCATGAGAGGTAATGACATCCCCTTTGCAAGCCAAGTTTGCATAAAGACAAAGAAAACATGAAAATAGAAAGAATTTAGGGTCATTTTCAAGGTCACCAAAACTTTGACTAGTTTTTGGGAAGTTCTTTAGATGACTTTCTCTCTAAGCCTTGGACTAGAATATTTGGAATAGGAATTGCACTTTTAATTCCAAGGGTTCCCTAAAGGGGACAAATGAGAGAACATACACACAACACCCCTCTTTTTTCCAAACAAATATTTAACTTAAACAACTAAGTAAATGCAAAAATCTTGGAAAGGTGAGTTCATTTTTAAGCCCAAATGGAAAATAAGGTGTTGTTCATTTGACCCCTTGGTCTTAGTTGTAACTTTGAAAACTAATGCTAAAGACTCACTTAAACACATAAATATTATTTTAAGCACCCAAAATAATGTTCCTAATTCATTTTAAGCATGAAAAAGGTGATCTAAACATGTTTTTAGCAAATGTCAAGCTTGGTCCTGCAACAAAAATATTAGCATGTCCTTTAACCTTGAAGTTCTTTTAGGTTTGAAACAATAAAATTTGAAAAAAGAGCTCTTGGATCTATGTTTTAAGAAAAACACAGGGATCGATGTCAACTATATAACTAATGATGGTTACACTAGCTAATCAATGATGGTTATCTAACTGACATCAGTTATACCAATAGTGATCGATGACGACTATCTAATTGATGTCATTTTTACTAACTATCGTCAGTTACTATGTAAACCTGTGAGAAAGGAAAATGGCAAAATAAAGTTAGAAAATCAATTTAAAAGATTTTTATGATCCAAATAAAAATTTTAAAGCTATAAAATGATCTTCTTCATGTGTGGGATGCATTTGGTCCCACCAGATGTGCCATATGTGAATCTAGGAATTTCACTCAACAGAGGATGGCTAGTATGATGTTAGTTTCAAAATGAGAACATAATGAAAGAAATACACTAACTAGCATAACATCTCTTGGCCTAGACACTAGGGAGAGTTTAGTTAACAAATATGAATAAAACACACAAATAAAATGCAAAAGAAACCATTTTTTACCTCCCTTGGATGTTCTAAAATGCTTGTTGTAGTGGTTTGCTCACTTTGTGCTCATGAAGTCCTTGGCAATGGAAGCTTGGCTACCTCCATCTCTTCTTAGCATCTTTGGCTTATAGATTGGCTTGGCTTAGAATCAATTTGGCATGATAACACTAGTTTCATGAAGCTTTTGGAACTAATATTTCATTATAACTTTGCACAAATTAAGCTTAGAAATGATGTTCATGGCCTCTCTATTTATAGATTTTTGTAAATCTCTAGAATCAACCTGAACCATCCATCTTGAGATTGAGATGTGTGGTTGAGGATTAATTCAATTTTTGGAATTAAATTTATAATTATGCTCATCATGAAAATGGAAGAAGGGGAAATTAAGAGGAATTGAGGGCATCATGGAAGGCATTTATGAGGCATGGAGGGCATGAATCCTAATATTTGTGGCATTTATGGCTTAGGGATGTCTTCCCAAGAAATGAGGTCACCTGATGATGTAGATATTCAATATTCATTTCTAAAAATAAGTATTCAAAAATTTTCTATAGAATTATTTATTATGCCTTGATTTGGATTAATTAGCTCTTAACCATGATTAAGCACTTTGTGCACAAATTACTCAAATTGATCAAAATGCCTTGTTATTGGTCCAAAATTTAACTAGATTGGAATTGAAAAGTGATATTAGATGCATTGGATTCATTATTCCATTTAGGATGTTAATGAAAACAAATAACAAAGACATGCGTCTTGTGCAAAAGTTTGATAGGAAAGAGTAATTCAGAGCACCTAGGTGCAAAATTGGCATTTTTACTCGAAATGATTTGATCAATGTTAGCTAGCCCATAAATTTCATTCCCCCATTTAGTGATACCCTAACCAAAATTGGCACTTGAATATGTCAATTTCAACTCATTTAATGCATTTTAGTGTTTTTAGGCCAAATTGTATGTTTTGGGTGGAAATTGACCAAAAACCTGATTGAAAGTTATTGGTGCCCAATTTTAGGTGTCTACAACAAGCATATAAAAGAGGTATATAAGCTAAAGGTTACCCACACATATCCCTAGACACACTAATGATTAAGGGTGTAGAAATTATGTTGATTAATATGAGATTATACATCATAAAAGATATTACAGCATTATCAAACATTATTATTAATCCAAATTAATGAACAAAGTATAATTAAAATTATTGTTAATCAAATTTAACAATCAAAGTATAATTATAGATCTAAGTTGTCAAAAATCTATTTAGATTAATAATAAATTTATGAGAATAGTCTCAATTAACATTTTACAAGTATTCAAATAGCCTAAATTATTACTTTACAAGTATTCACATATACTTTACACTTAGAGTTACAATCCTTAAAACATGAATTGAATAAGGAAGTAATATTATTTAACAAATAAAGAGATAGAGAGAAAGAGAGAGAAAAAAATTAATTTTTAAATTATAAAGCCAAAAAAAGGTAACTCAACATAATTTAAAAAGATGTATTTCTACAAATATAATTCAACATAATGTTAAAAATATATTCCTGAAAATATAACATTATAATTTAACAATAGAGTTTAATATTTTTTAATAAAAAAATAAAATTTAATTGGCTAATTACATAACAAAAAAAATAAAATAAAAAGGGTTCGTTACCAATTATTTATTTGGGGGTTCCATTAGCAGAAAAGAAATTAAAATATTGGAATTAGTTGATAAATAAAGTTAAAGCCAAATTTTAGAAATGGAGTCTCTTTATTTGGAGTGGAGTGTAGGAGAAAAAAATTATTTTTAGTTAAATAGGAGGATCTTTGTTAGTCAAAAACTGATGGTGGAATAGGATTTCATTCAAGTATATAGCATAATAGAGCATTGGTAGCCAAATTATATTGGAAGTTACTAGAAGGACCGAATGAGTTATGGGCAGCTAAGATCAGAGCTAAGTATGCAGAAAATAACCCTCCAAAATGGATAATTAGATTGGATCTACCATCTAGGGGTTCTCCACTTATTTCAATGTTGAGAATAGGTGAAGAGATTACAAAGAAATAAGTTTTTAGGATAATTAACAATGGAAAAATAACAAACTTTTTGATAGATTCATGGGATGGACAACCACCTATCATATCTCAATTTTCTAAAATATAGTTGGTTATGGAAAACCTTCATGGACATGGATGGATAAAGGTGGTTAGGTATTGTAAACCTAGTATTTATCCATGGGATATTGGTAAACAGTGGATCCCAATGCATGAATAACCAATTAGATTAGGGGAAGATAAAAAATAGTTGTTTAATAATATTTTACAATCAAGAACCCTTTCAAGCTCTGAAAATTTTGATTCCATAAGTTGGGGAAAGAAATATATAGGGTCTTACTCTATCTCACATCGATATTAATCTAGTAGTAGAAGCAATCCCTCATCCTTTAAAGAATATTTTAAAATATTTTTGATAAGAAATTCTTTGGCCCAAAGTGAGTTTTTTGTTTGGTTGTTATTGAGAAGAGTAATACTGACAAGAGATAGGTCAATGAAGAGAGGATTTCATGGCCCCTTTAGATGTGTGATGTATTTGGAGAATGAAGAAACAATCAATCATCATTTCATAAAGTGTCCTTTTGTAAATCAATTATGGCAACATTTGGTTAAGTTATTTGATATTCCTTGTTTAGGTATTCATTATCTAGAATGTAACCATTTCAAGAGTGGGGAACTCACATTAAGAATATTTTGTAGGTATTAGGGAGTGGAATTACACTTTTTTTATGGAACTTATGGAAAGAAAGGAATATAAGAATCTTTCAGTAGGAATACAGGGATACTTTCTTTATCTAGGAGAAGACTATGAGTAATATAACTGAATCCATCAACTATAAATTGCAAATTACACAAGATCTTTCTCCAAACTGGTTAATATTATTTATAAGGTTACATATTGATGTCTATGAATATATAGGTTTCTTGGTCTCTAAGAATAAAAGATCATGTTAATGGAAAATAGATAAATCCTCCACCTGGGGTTGGCAAGTTGAATACGTATGGTGCATCCAGAGAGAATCTTGGTAATCCAAGCATGGGAGGTATAGGTAGAGATTTTGATGGTTTTATTACCTTATTTTTTTCATAAAAGTTTGGAGTTGTTACTAATAATCTTGTCGAAGTTAACACTATTGTTAAATGTCTTCAAGAAGCACTAAAAATAGGTTGAAAAAGGATTCAGGTGGAATCAGAATCTTTACTGATTATTAACCTTTTATCCTTTTCTATCTTGGAAAGGATTATAAATTCATAAATTTTAATGGGGTTAGAAAGAATCCAAATAATGAAAATCAATTTTGAGGGATGGCACTTTATCCATGTCCCTCGATAGCAAAATAAATTTTCAAATGCATTGGCAAATTAGGCCATTGATTACATCAATATTATGTGTTATGGTCTTCCACCAAAATGGTGGTCATCTAAAATTCAAGAACAACTTAGTAAAATTCTAGCTTTAGATCAGACTTAATGTTCATTGATGCTTGCTGTTATGATCAGATTTATTTAATGCCCTAGATTTATGTAATAGTTTTCATGATTAACATAGTATAATTTCTACATTTATGATTTCTTTATATTATATAATATATATATATTTTTATTTTTTTCTAATTTAAAAAAATTTACAGTTTGAAGCAATGGAGGGATGAATTCTTTGCCTCTCATCCTTATGTTAGCCATGAAGTTAGCTAGTTTGTAACATGAGAACATAAATTATCAATGGAAACCACAATATTCACGTCAAATAATAAACAAAGCTTTATTTCCATTAATCTTTGTAAACATAATACATTTTTCTTGTCTCATTATTGCAAAAAAATGACGTATGTTTCTAATTACAGATTCATGGATGATAGGAAAATGTTAGATAACTTCACACATACATGTCCTGACAATATATGATCACTAGTGTATACATATAGACATATTTTATTTGGTATTACACAAGGGTCAGCTTTGGATGGTAATGAATGATGCACAAAAATAATGGTTACACTATCTTCTCTCTACATTCCTTTGCTCATCTTTTAAAGCCTAATCATAACATTGTACAAATTGTGAGAAGAAAATGTTGTAGCTAATAATAAAGTTGAATTATGTAATGAATTATAAGTTTTATTTTGAGTTTTACCTTTTCTTTACTACCATCCAAAGGTTTTAGTCTAAGTTTAGTTGAAATTATTGTGTTCTATTTTATGCCTCACTCGAACATGATAACTTTCAAAACTAAATAGAAGTTGCATTGTTATTTGTCTCAAAGAAAGAGAAATTGATAAAAAAACATGGAAATTATGATTGTAGAAACTAATTTTCTTAAGTTTGAGTAGTAAGGTACACTGTTGTTTTATTGTAGTAGCTTTGGACTACCAACAAATGATCTCTATATGCAAAAAATTAATTACAGGTGAAAGAATTTTTTTTGTATTGCACAGTAATGCAGAGAACTATTGATCATAATGTTGATGCAACTGGGTTATCTATTAAAAAGAAATACGGATGACCAAGAAAGATTAACATTGTTCTAATTTTAGGAGAAATTACAACACTAACATCTCACTCCTACTCATGGAAAAGGTGAGTTATACCAACAATTTTTCTAACATTGTATTGTAATAGGTTACAACAAGTACAACCAACAAAATCCTATAGTCACAAGAATTATCCACAGAATAAAAAAAATTTATGAAAAAGCATCGTAAAAATGTAGTTTACAATATCCTAGTCATGGGGATTATATAGGTCAATACTACAACAATGTTTATGGGGTTTAAACTATGGTTTTGCATAGGTTGTTGTCTCTCTCCATTTGTGTTATTGGTAGAGATTTATTGATATCAGCAATGTAGTACCATATAAAAATAGATAAAAAATTAATCATTTATTATCATTTGATTGGGCACATAATTTACTTGTACCCTTCATCTTGATAATAGGACCCAAAGTTCCCTTGAAGGTGGATACAATTATTTTGACAAGCAAGCCTTTAAATCTATAATTTACTTGTAATTTTACACTTAAAAATGGTTAAAAAAATCCAATTAAGCTTCTTGATATTGACAACTTTAAAAATCTCTTAAGAAATATTTATGAAGAAAGTGAGTGATATATGTCACAGGTCATAAATTGGGTGGTTTGGGTAAATTTTACTCCTTTTACTTTATACTTTGCTTAGTTTTAATCTTTTTCAATTAACTAAATTGGCCTATTAATAGTTGAGAATCCTTAATATTATTAACAAAATGGGCCTTTTACCAATTGAGAATCCTTGTAATCCATCAAAAGCCCTTAATAAGTCCTTAATAAAGTAAGATTTATATTATTGGTTTAAATATTGAATGAATGGTGGTAAAAACATTGCAGTCATAGAACTAACAATTATTTGTACCTCTACTTTCTAATTTACATAAAAATAAAATAAAATTGCTTTTTCAATTAACTAAATAAATATGCTAATTTTTGGGGTAGGCCACCCTCATACAATACTATTATCCTTTGCAAGATTCACAACTATGACATCTAAAAAAAAAAACTTTTAATACTTTTATGAAACTCCATACCCTCTTTTGGCACAAGCTGGCAAGATGCCTAGAAAGGTCATGGATTCTGGCTCTACCCATGCCATTTGTATTTGCTTAAAAGTCTACAAAGTCCATTTCAACAAGCCCAATTTGGACATATCCTGCAATTACATTTAGATGACACATTTGACATGCAAGTCTATCAGCATTTTTAGACACATATAAGTCTTAAGGTGGCAAAGGAATTTACAATTTGTTTGTGATTTTTTTTTTGTCTATGGAGAACTTAAAGTGTAGTGAGGAATTTGTGAATGGTAACTCCAATGGGGATATGAAGAGGTACTTGATCCAATAGCCTACTTTGTCACTCTATCAAACTAGTTGTATTGTCAAACCCAATAGTCCAAACATATTAGGAGAAAATTTTAATCTCATTAACCCAGGTCATGAGAAATTGGGTATAGACTAGCAAGATTGCAAAAAAATTTAATTGATTAGAAAATTAAAATCCCTTGTCTTGAGAACATACATAATTGTTCACAAATTTATATTTAATTCCTTTTCACTAAAATATTCTATTGCACTTGTGTTGATATGACAGAGGGGTGAATTATTGTGTAGGTAATACTATTCGTAAGGGAAGTTAAATTACCTTCACACTACAAGATTGAAGTTATAACCAGCACATTATGGCATCACAATTGCCCATTTATAGGAAAGTAAATTAAAAATGTCATGCAAACATATAAACATAACATTGCAAACAATTCAGTAACTAGAGTTAAAATAATTAAATAGATAATAAATAATAGTAATTCTAGAACTGTAGATATACATTGTTCCCATAAATTTGGTGATTATGATGAGTAATATGAGACTATACATTATAAAACATATTAAAACTTTATCAAACATCATTATTAATCCAATTTAACCAGTAAATTATAATTAAAGTTATTATTAATCAAATTTAACAAGCAAAATATAATTATAGATCTAAGTTATCAAAAATCTATTTAACTCAATAATAAATTTATGAGAATAATCTAAATTAACATTTCACAAGTATTTAGAATTTTGATAACCTAAATTAACACTTTACAAGTAACTATACACTCAAAACTACAATCCTTAAAACATGAATTGAACAAGGAAGTAATATTCCTTAATGCTCCACATGGTTTTTGTCATATACCCATATCCAATATTTTCCATATATATATGAAACATTCCTCACAGGTACCCATCGTATCAGAAAACCAATAAACATCACCAAAATTTCCCAAGTAACCTACAATCTTCTTTTCAATTTCATCGATGTCTTACCCATGCCTATTAGCCTCAGACTCATCTCTCACCCTTGATGAAATCTTCCTTTCAATTTCATCGATGTGCTTGATAAGTTCACAATCTATGAAATCTTGGCACAGGAGTCTGCTCAGAGGAAGTTCATTAGGTGTTCATCGAGCTAGGTAGTAGGCAAGTAAATGGAATGCTTTAGCTTATAGCTAATTGGATCAGTTGAAGTGTTTGTCAGATGCCTTTGCGATTGCTAGTGATATATTTGTCATAATGTCTCAATGAATTAGGATGGCTTATTGAGGGCAAGTCAATTATTTGACAAAATGTGAAAATTTTATCCATAGTTGTGCTTTTGTTTTTGTTTTAATTAACATCAAGTGGTCTATCATGGATATTACCTCTTTTAGTCATGAGTGTGATGTGTGGATTAGTAGGGGGTGATCGGGTGCAATCTTTCTTTGATTTTTTTAATGTTAACTTCCTTTAGATTGTTAGTGTTTTTTAATGTCCTCTTTTGAGTTTTTCTATTCTAGGGATTATGAAGTATAATGATATTGTGGACTATTGAGAAGATTTTCTGGAGGAATCATAAATTTTTATTATTGATATTAATGGACATAATTCTCTTTGTGATATGGTACTGAATCAGTCAATCTATGGAATGATGTAAACAAACAAAAGACTATAGGTGACTAGTGGGAACATGAAACTAAGGACTCTAAAAAGGTTATGAGTTTGGAACATTGGAGTAAGGATTATGGAGCAGGTTTATATTGAGTCCTTTTGTCTAGGGACCTTCTCCTTCCCACTTTCTTCTTACAAGTTTTGCTCATTTTAAGATGTCATCCCCATTAATTACCTTTGGGGAGGATTCTATGATTTTTTTAGCTCCTTTGGGGAAGAGATGTAACTGTGGACTTTAGGGCTGCTATAGAAATTTTCAAAGAAACTTTTCAGAAGAAGGATTAAGGTTTTGGAGAATTGGAATCTCATTCTAATCTCAGAACTGTAGAGGAGTGATGCAATAGAGAGGGTGAAGGAATTAATACAAGAAGGTTTAAAATATGTGTCCACACAAAGGAAAGCCCTATTAAGTTGGCTTTGGGGGATGATATTATAATGCATCAAGTAGCTAGGTTAGCTAAGCAGGGTTTAGTGGGGCATTTTCAAGGATGTATGATGTGTGATAACACTCTCAGACATTGACTTGGTCAATACTAAGAACTAATTATTGGATATATGCCTCAATACCATTTATTAACTAGAGGGTGGATGGCATTTATTTTGAGAGATTCAAGGGATGTGATGAATATATTTAGATTCATGTCCTCTTACTCTTAAGAGATGGTCACTAGGTTTTGATGCAAAATGTGAAAATTCTTATATTGTTCTAGTTTGGGTAAAGCTATCTGGTTTACCTTTGGAATTCTAGTCTATTGAAGTGCTAAAGGAGATAGGTAACTCTATTGGGGAATTTTTGGAAGTAGACATGAGTTTTTTAGTGATTGGTGTCATCTCTATAGGTCACATTTTAGTTGGACTAGACTTTAATGGGGGGATTAGTAGAAGATCTAATCATTCAAAGAGGCTCTATCTCTCACACTTAGATACTAGATTATGCAAGTATACCCTTTAGGTACATTATATGTCATAAATATGTTCATTTGGTGGTGGATTTTTCTCTTAAGTTTCAAAACAAGAAATGAGTTCAAAACACTGATTCAAATTTTAGAATGGAGGTAGGTAAAAATTGCAATAATGAGATAATGGTTCCTATTTCAGGTTAGGGGGATAAGGGTATTAAAAAAAATTAGTGAAAGAGGCCATAAAGTTGAGTATAGAGACACAACTTGACATTATCAAGCAAATGCATAATGGAACTATTCCTATTAATGGTCAAATGAACCCTATGGATGGATTAGAGGTGGATTGGTTACCACATCACATCTCTCCACTGATCAATTCTCCGCCTGAAACTCTTTTTGCTACTACTGATGTTTTGGTTAATATAGATACAGATAAGGATAATATTAGAAATGAGATAGGTCTAAATCCCTTGAGATATATGGATTTTAATAATATTAAAGTGGATGATTCTCCTTTAGATTGTGTGAATATAGTCAATGGTATGAAGTCTATTATTAAAGTGGTCAATTATTTAGATTAAAATATTAGAAGGCATAGACTACAATCATATGGAGATGGGAGAAGGCTCAATTGGATCTCATGGGTACTATTTTAGGCCTATACCAACTATGAACAAGACTCTTGCTCAAGGAGTAAAAGGTGGATTGGGTTAGAATTTTGTTCATGGCACAAGATGTTCTAGTAAGAGTAGTAGGGGAAGGAAGTCAAATTTTACTAAGACACTAAGGAAAACTCAAAAAGAGGTTTTGGTAGGCAAACAAGGTACTTTAGATGGGGTTTTAAGAACAAATTACACCATTGGGACAGGTGATTAATGTTTATAATGTCTTTGAATATAAAAGTTTTGGGCAACCCTTGAAAGAAACTAGGCCTTCATAGATTAGTCGAAAGACACAAACTTGATATTTTTTTGCATTAGGAGACTATGGGAGATGGTCATCAAAGTGTCTACATGCTAGCCAATTTTTTTAGTGATTGGGAATTTATATTTTTGGATTCTAAAGGTTGCTCAGGTAGACTAATCACAATATAGAGAAAAAAATGTTTAAAATGCACTAATCTTTTTTCTTTTGATTCTAGTTTAGGTACCATTCTCTATGATCAAGAGATTGGAGAGGATATCACTGTTTTAAATATATATGAACCTTACATTGATTGATTGGCTTTTTGGGGAAAGTTTTTTGACAAGATCTTTATTAATCAAAGGTTTTTGATTATTGGAGGTGATTTCAATTTCTCTTTGGGGAGAGCAAAAATATGGGGTACAACTACAAATGTCATTGTCCTCTCTGAGTATTTTGTGAGGAAGTTGGATGAAATGTGTCTTTATGACATTGAACTGGTCAAGTTGAAACCTACTTGGAGAAAAATGAGAACTAGTGAGGATAGATTAGCTAAGCATATTGATCACTTCCTTGTCAGTGATGATTTTATAGAAGATACAATCAGAATTAAATAGTGGATTGGAACGGGTGATGAGTCCAATCATATGCATATTTTCTTGGATATTGCTATAGTTAATCAAAAACCTTTAAGTTCATTCAAATTTAATTCTAAATGACTGGAGGATGATGACTTTGTGAAGTTGATTAAAGAGTCTTGAAAACATTTAAAGGAAAATTCTAGAGAAACAACTACTATTCAATTTGTTAGGAATCTTAAACATGTTAAAAACTTGTCTACTAAATGGGCACATCAAAAAAAATAAAGGATGATCAACTACTTGAGGATGTGGAAGCACTTTTGAAAGAAATGTCTAACAATGATCAAGCAGGTTTTTTGCATAAGGACTTCAAAAAAGAGGTTAGGACATCAGAATAGAATAGATGTAAAATATTGGCAAACAAGGAAGCTCTTTAGAGGAACAAAAGTAGGGTGATATGGCTATCCAATGGAGATGACAATACCAAATTTTTTCATAATTTTGTAAATCATCATAAGAATATCAATACTATTTGACAAATGCCAAATCAAGATGAAATGATTGTTACTAACTTTGAAGGCATTACTCAGTTGGGGGTAGATTAGTTTAAAAAAATTTATAAAGAGGAGAGTAATGTGTCTATTGCTAAGATAATTAAGATGACATATTTATTTCCTAGTTGTGTGAATGCAGAGGATAATTAGAGAATGATGGAAGAAATTACTAGAGAAGAACTTAGATTGGTCATGCATAGTTTCCAAAAGGATAAGAGTCTAGACTGGATGCACTGTCTATTGAGTTCTATTTGGATTTTTATGAGATTATTGAGGATGGCATCTTGAGGGTAGCAAATGAATCTAGAGAAGATGGTTAGATCTCAACTACCTTCAACTCCACATTTCTTGCTTTAATTCCCAACACTGATAATCTAGTTTCATTTGAACAATATAGAACCATCTCACTATGCAATTGCATCTATAAAATCATTGCATTGAGATTTTCAAAACTGCTAAAAGACTTCATTTCACAAGAATAGTTTGGTTTCCTTTCTAGCAAGCATATATATGAGGCTATTAGGGTTGCACTAGAAGGAATGCACTCAATAAAAATAGATATGTTGTCTTTTATGGTTTTAAGGTTGGACCTATCCAAAGCTTATGATAAAAATAGCTGGTTGTATATGAGATTGATGTTGATCCTTTTGGGTTTGAATAATCAAATTGTAAATTGGATTATGATTTGTATATCCTTTGTCTCTTATTATTTATTTATTAATGGATCCACCTCTATCTTTTTCAGACCTGGAAGAGGTTTGCGGCAAGGATGTCCACTATCTCCCCTCTTGTTCCTTGTTCTTGTTGAATGTTTAAGTAGAGCCCTTATAGAAGAAAAATAATAGGGTCTTTCAAAGGCATTATTATTGGTGGGTCTATTTCTATTTCACATATTTTATTTGTTGATGACATTCTTCTATTCTATGATGGGACTAGAAGGGATGCACTCAAGCTAAAAAAGATTTTAGGTCTTTTTTGCAATGCTATTGGTATGGTGGTGAACGTCCAAAAATCCTTTGTTACTTTTACTGGTATTGATGACATAGAGATCAATTTTTGTTACAACTTTTTCATTTTCAGCTATTTTATTCTGAAGTTGGGTTAAAATATTTGGGTTTCATTTTCGAGCCAAATGCATATGTTAACCAGGACTAGAATTGGATTATTTCAAAAGTGGAGAAATGTATAAATATGTGGTGTAATAGGTGGATCTCTCAAGGAGGTAGGTGCATTTTAGTCAAAGCTATTATGGAGGCCACACTAATATTTTGGATGTCACTTGCTTATGTACCTAAGGGTATACTAGAAAAAATTAGACAATTAAGTTTAAGATTCTTGTGGTTTGGGAGCAAGGAAAAAATGGATACTCTGAGTAAAATGGTATCAGATTGTGATTCCTAAGGACCAGGAGGATGGGGACTTCAAAATATACATATATTCAGTAAGGCTTTGGTTTTCAACCAAATGTGTGTGGAGACTAACTGGTGGTAATGGTTTTTGGTGTCAAGTTATGTCATGTAAGTATATTTTCCCTTATTCAGTGGAAGATTGGATTAGAAACCTAAATAAAGCTTGTCATAATAGTTCTATTATTTGGAAAGCAATGATTTCAAAATTTCCTTTAATCGTTAATTGGCTTATGTGGAAAATAGGGAATGGTAGGAGAGTAAGGATTGGTTCTGACCCATGGGTGGGTTTTGGTGGTGGGTATAAACTACCTGAAGGTCTGATTGTTAATCTTCATGGAAAAGGTTTTTTTTCTCAATCAGGTAGCCCACTCTAAAATATCTTCTATATAGAAACAAAAATGGAAATCCTCAGTGATGCTTGAGTTAGAAAGAAAATATCTCTATGATTGGGAGAGGTATATTTCTATTTTAAATTCTATCCATGTGAGGATTAAGAATGAGGAGGATGAGGTCATCTGAGGTAGGAATTTTGTGAATGGGATTTATACTCCTAAAATAGGTTATCAATGTTTATCTATAAATTCAGGGGTTCAATGACATGTATGGTGGTAGAAACATATCTAGAAGTTAAAATGCCCATTGAAAACCCATATTTTTATGTGGTTTGTTGTTAAAAATAAAGCTCTCACATGAGATATATTACAAAAAATAGGTTTTCACAGTCCTAGAAGATGCTTTTTATGCAAAGCTTATGATGAATCTATTGCTCATTTGCTATTGTTTTATCCTTTTATGGTTCAAGTTTGGAAAGAAATGGAATTTTTTTTGGGTTTTAGGGTGATTTGGCATGGAAATACTATTGGTGAAGGATAAAAACTATGGTGTAATAATCTGGCAAACAAAAAGTATAAATTAATTACTACATGGGGAGTGTGGCTTGCACGTAATGCCCAAATTTTTGAAGATAGATATATCCCTATGATTCAATGTGATATAATTTTTTTTATTATTTTATAAGGCTTTCAATAAATTGGTAAGACAAAACCACTAAGAAAAATTAGAGTGGAACAGATTCACAGAAGCGGTGCCTAGGTATATTTTGATGGAGCTAGTCAAGGATATCCATCAATATGTGGTGCTAGTGGTGTTTTATTCTTATTATATGAACATTATTCTAGGCTCAAAGTGGGTTTTCATAGAGGCATAAACAATCATGCTAAACTTGTGGCACTAAAACTAATCTTAATGCTAGCAGCTAAAAAAAGAGTATTAAATCTTCAATTTTTTTGTGATTCTCTTGTTGTGATTAACTAGATGAATGGTATATATCATTTGGATAAATTTAATCTACATCCTATTTTTGAGGAGATACAACTTGCTAGCTCTTATTTTCATAATATATCTTTCCATCATATTTTTAGAGAAATAAATGTCGATGCAAATGGGCTCTCAAAGGAAGCATTAAAAATGGTTATTGGTGTTTGAAAAATTCATGAAAGGGTGAATGGACATGAACACTACATGGATTACTACCCTCCCTCTTTTTATTAGCGAACTTTTCTTCTTGTTTATGCTCGTTAGCTCTTTCTAATGAACTACCATCATTGAGGGTAGTAATTTTGTTCTTGTTTATGCTTGCTAGCTCTTGCTGGTGTGTTGGGCTTATGTTGTATCGTATATGGGCTTTGGATGCTTTTTTTTTTTTTTTTTTTTCTAGTTTTATTTTTTTCCCTTTTGGAATTTACTATGCTTAACAACATTTATGAAATGTAATTTGTTACTATAAAATAAATTATGATTTTTTTTTGAGGAAAAAGAAGTAATATTCTTTAACAAATAAAAAGAGAAAGAAAAAAATTTAGTTTGTAAATTATAAAGCCAAAAATATATAATTCAATATAGTTTTAAAAAAATGGATTCTTACAAATATAATTCAAAATATTATTAAAAAATATATTCTTACAAATATAATATTAAAATTTAACAACAAAGTTTAATATTCTTTAATATAAAAAATGAAGTTTAATTCACTAAGTAAAAATATGTAATTCAAGCTGTAAAAACATTCATAATTAAAAAGAAACAAATATAAATTAAAATTTAATATTCTTTCATATACAAATAAATTTAATATTTTTTCATACACAAATAAATTTTAATTAGAAACATGTAATTTATAGTAAAAATATTCATAATGTAAAAAAAAGTATTTTTACAAACATTATCTTCTAAATATTCATCTTGTAAAAATACTGATCTTTTTAGTTAAAAATTAAAAATATTCATAATCTAGATAAGTTAGCTTCCTAGAGAAAAAACATAAATACCTCATCTTGATCTTTAAGTAATTTTAGAGTTAACAATTTAACACAACATTTATTTTATATTAAAATTTCTAATTCTGTGTTCCTATGGGACCAATGTGGGATCATTATAGGGCTTAAGAAAATCAGAAAATTATGATTAAAGTACACTTTCTACCCTCTTTCTCATTGATTCAAAAGACCATACTGGAAAAAATAAGCCTTCAATACTTTTGGGAAAAGACTTGCAGCTACCCTCTCTTAACTACAAAGATCAAGAAAATAGATAAATCTTAGTATACTCAAGTGGCCAATTTAGCTTACTCTTTCAAAAAATGGCTACTCATTTCATGGCTCTTGGGTATTTCCAAAGTTTCAAGTTTTTGTTAGTTTGAATGGGATACTTATATAAAGACAAATCCCCTGCTATCCACAATCAATTATGCTAGATTACAATCAGAACCTTGTTTTTAGTTATTTTCTAGAGTTACTGGACCATTGATTAATAAAAGCAAGGCTATAATTATACATTGATTAATAAAGAAAAGGCCAAAATTATATTTTTCCAAGCAAATTTAAATTTAGAAAAGCTCTGTTACCAATTACTTATTTGGGGTTTCATTAGCAGAAAGAAAAATAAAAGATTGGAATTGATTGATAGATAAAGTTAAAGCCAAATTTTAGAAATGGATAAATAGATAATTTATATGATAAATTAAATCAATACGTTACAAACATTACCAAATACTTTCCAAGTAAAGATATAATCTTCTATAACATTTAAAAAGATACATTCATTCAAAGATATATAATCTTCTATAACATTTATGAAGCAAATATATAATCTTATATAATATTTAAAAAGATGCATTCATGTAAAATTAAATACATGTTGAATGGTGAACAATGTTAAAAGAATTATATATAATAAATTTTTTAATACAACAATCGAATCGATGATCTCAAAATTCAAGTTGTCCCTTTAAAATAAAAATACTCCTCCTTAACCTTATTCACACCTTCATAGCCTAATGGTTGAACCCTCTTATGGGTGATCTCAAAATTCAAGTTGTCTCTTTAAGAGAAAAAATCCTCCTCTTGAAAAAAAAATTGCAATTAAACTTCATTGGTATTGTCAGTGGTTAAAAGTTCCTAAGAGTTTTTTACAAAAAAAGTGAGTGATATGTTATAGAGTCTTTAAGAAGAAAGTGAGTAATATGTTACAGGTCATATATTAGGTGATTTGGATAAAAAATTACCTTTTCAGTTTATAATTTTCATAGATTGGCCTATTACCAACTAAAAATCCTTATAATCTTTAAGAAAGCAAATTATTAGTTTAAGTATTGAATGAACGGTAGTAAAAATATTTGTCACAAAAGTAAATTATTTGTATCTTTACTTTCTAATCTATATAAAAATAAAATAAAATTACTTTTTCAATTATATTAATTTTTATAATAAGTCACCTTCATACAATACTATATAAAAATAAAATAAAATTTCTTTTTCAATTATATTTTAATTTTTGAAATAAACCACCCTCATGCAATACTACTATCTTTTCCAAGATTTACAGTTATAAAAAAAATCAGCTTTCAATAGTTTTATGAAACTCCATAACCTCTTCTAAAGCTTCCATTATGACACAAGCTAGGAGAGGATGCTAGGAAAAAAAAAACTTCCATTTTGGCATAAGCTGGGAGAGGATGCTAGAAAAGGATGCCTGCTAACATCTATTGCTAACTAGTTCACATAGCATCAAAAAACATAAAATAAATATAATTGAAATCCCTACAAAAAAAACCCTAGCCTCAAGAACATTACAGTTTACTAGAAGACCATAATGGATTTTGTGATCTGGATTCTAACAATGAAAGCATGTCTTTTGGTGATTGATGTGTAGCATGTGATGGGGGAAAACTTTTTATTAGTGTTGAACTCCAGAGTTTTTCCAAGGTCTAAGAAATATTTACTTCTATACTACATTCCCTAATTCCTTATCTTCTTTGTAATGGTGTCTTGTTTTTGGGGTAATAGAGAAGAGAGAAAATTGTGTTTGACATTCATAATATTGTGAAGAGACCCAACGCTATATCTATAAAAGTTGTAGGAGTAAATAGAACATCCTCAAATCTATTGGGATTTGGAATAGTGTTGGTCATAGAAGATATTCTAACTAAAAATCCAAAGTGCTCTTCCAACTCTATGGTATGGGTCAAAGGATTTTATACCAATTCAGATGTGGAGGGTAGTTCTTTCCACATGGCACTCTTCATTATGGGTGAGAGGAGTGAAAACATTTACAAATTCTTATCAAATTTAAGGTTATATTCTTATTTTAAATCCATCGTTAGAAATTCTTTCTACAAATTGAATAGCAACCATATTTTTGTGGTTAAATTCTATTTTGCATTAAAAATAAAATCTCTAGTTGAAGCTCAAGGAACCAGATGTACAAAGAATCAATAGGATGGTTAGGAAGTCTGGGCATTCCATGGAACCCAATGAAATACTAGTATGTGGAATCTTAACATGACTAGGGAATTATTGCAGACTTCTCTATAGCTCAACATTGATTTCCATGTTTTTAATATTTATCTTTCACAATGCAATAGACTACTCTTTCAAACTGGCTACATTGTCAAAGCTAACAATTCAAAATATTTGGAAGAAATTTATATCTTTTTAAGCCAGGTGATGAGAAACAAGGGCAACATCAGCATAAACTCAAGGGTGACATTATTATAAACTATTGGAATTAGTGCAGACTTCTCTATAATTCAACATTAATTTCTATGTTTCTAATATTTATCTTCATCCTTCAAATAAACTATGTCAAACTGGCTGTGTTTTCAAACCCAACTTCAATATATTAGGATAATTTTTTTAAAACCCAGATCATGAGAAACAACATATTAGAAGGAAATTTTTAATCCAAATCATAAGAAACAACATATTAGGAGAACATTTTTTATCTCATTAAAACATATTATGAGTAAGTTGGGAGGGTGAAGTCCACTCTTTAAAAAAAGTAGAAATGACAACCAACACATAAAATCATCACAATTGTTCATTGATGGGAAACTAAATTGAAAATGGCAAGCAAACATATAAACATATCATTGCAAACAATTCATTAACTGAAGTTAAAATAATTAAATAGACAATAGACAATAGTAATTCTAGAACCACAAATATATATTGTAAACACTCATCACTAAAATATAGAATGCATATACTCATCCCTCCTTCATTACAAATGCCCTACAAAAAGATTTTAATTCCTTTTGATATGTAAATGCTCAACAATATTCCAATTTGATATGTAAATGGTCAACAATATTTTAAAATTCTACATGTAAATGATTAACAATATTTTAAAATTTGATATGTAAATGTTGATCAACATCCCGAATAAATAAATGTTTCAAATATTTTTTTTAAAAACTCAACTAAATAATAAAATAAATTAAGATGTAACAAATTCTTATATGTATTATTAAATAATAAAATATATTAACATTTTATTATTAAATAATAAAAAATAATTAATTAATTAAATTAAAATGTTACAAATTGTTATTTTATTATTAAATAATAAATAAAATAATAAAATACATTAAAATTTTATTATTAAACAATAAAAATAAATAATTAAATAAATTAAAATGTAATAAACTCTTATTTTTATTATTAATTTTTTTTTAATTATTAAATAATAAACTAAATTAAAAATTTATTATTAAATAACCAAAAAAATTAAGATGCAATGGAAAAAAGGAAAAAATATTGAAAAAAAATGATAAACCAACCTTTTCAAATGAGGATACTTTTGTTGTCCCCCAAAAGCTTGTCACTCTTTTTGGGACAACATATGAGCCATTTTGGTCTTGCAAAGACCAAATTTGCCTCTTCCCTTTTCAAAATTTCTTTTGAGCCTTCAAGTTCCTCACTTTTCACATTTTTCTTGAAATCTACGAACTCTGTAGATATGTTTCTATGGACTCAACATGCTTGAAATTAGCAGGTTCAATAGGTTCAATGGCTTCTTCGAATGAGTTCAATCAAAAGGGGTGAGTTTCCAACACTTGGACATTTTTAGGATAGGTTCAACGCTTGGGTTCAACCAAAAAGGGGCTCATCGGCAAGCTTCTAAGCGAAGATTGAACTATTGAACCTTGAACCACTTTGGATCAACGATTCAATGGGTTTAAGGTTCAACATCATTGACAGGCTTAAAAGAGTTAAGCGCTTCAGCCAGATTGAACCATTTAATGATGTCAGTAGGACACTCAACCATTTTGGTAAGTTCATCAACTTTCCAAAAGACTAAGCTTCAAGAAAAAAATGAACCGTTGAACTGTTGAATCAAAGTTGGTTCAATCAGTCGGTTCAAAGAAAAGGTTCAATCAGTTAGTTCAAAGCAAGGGTTCAAAGGTTCAATGAATAGGGTTCAAAGTGGTTAGTTTGAGTGGTCAATTGAATGAGCAAAATAAATGAATGAATAGTTAAACCATTAAACCAAAGTTGGTTCAATCGGTTAGTTCAATCAAAATGGTTCAAAGGAGTGCCCTAAAAAGAATGACTCAAGTAGAAGCTACCATGTGTCATCTACTGAGCCCCATTGCACTTTGTTTCTAATCACAATAAAAGATGCCACCTGTCCCTACTGAAGCTTGTTAGAAGCGTCCAAGTGTCTCCATCTGAAGCTTTGAAGTTTCAACAGTTCCAAAGTTCAACGCATGGGTATTTCTTTTGATGCAAGTTTTTGTCTAAGTCTCAAGGTCTCATTGAAGCTGCCAAGTGTCATCTACTGGGACACTATATACTCTACCCTCAAGAAGCCACAAAATGTGCCACGTGTCCCTTACAAAGTTTGGCAAAAGTTGACAAGTGTCAATCTCTACAATTTCTCCCTCCTGCTTCTTGTTTTCATAAAGACTGTGGTGGGCCCCCAGTGAGCTACTAAAGTAAGCAGAATGTGCCAAGTGTCATCATTTGCCTGACTCTCCAAATACAAGTGGAAGCTACCCCCTATTCATTTATAACTCTGCAAAGAGTGACACGTGTCTGCGTCTGAGTTTTGAACAAGTTTTTAAGCTTCTCCTAAGAATTTTTTAGTAGTAAACAGAGACCACCACGTGTTATCATTCATGTAAATCTAAAATAAGTCCCGAGTGCTTGCAAAGGCTGCTAAAGTGTAGCAAAGACTACCATGTGTCATCTTCCATCAGACTCATAAAAAATGTTTCTAAAGCCTCTAATAGCAGTGAAAGTTGCCGCGTGTCCTCACCTGTTTCAAAGCGGATGCTACCACATGTCAATTTTTCAGTGAAAAGTGACCAAAGAATAGAGAGGCAATTTAAAGACCTGATTCAATAGCCAAAAAAGGAGGAATGATGAAGAAAAGAACTAGAAATATCCATGTATGAGATATCTTTCTAGAATGATGACAAACCTAAGGATGTTAAATTGGTGGTAATGAAGTGTCTGCTGATTTTTACAGACTTAAGTGTGAGAGCCCTGATTGCTGTGAAGTAGAGGAAAAAATACAAAAGATCTAGAGTATCAACACAGTGTTTAGATCTGATAGATCTCTTGATCCTATAAAGGTGGATGTGGATTTCTCAAGCCTCTAAAAGACATGACTTGTTCGAGAATAAAGGCAAAGTGAACAATGGTGCAATCAAGAGAGGGAACTAAGAATATTGTCCAGTTCTAAGGGATGACAGTCAAGTTAAAATACAAAATTGAAAGTGCATTCAAAGCATTGCATGCGTAGCATGAGTTGTTCCATGGGATAAATGTGAAAAAACCTCTCTTGACCTCTATATATTTTAATCTCTTTTATTGTTTCAAGGATCATCTTTTTCCTGCTATAGAAGCAAAAGCTCTGCCCAAATTGAAATGCATTTACTGAGACTTTGAGCTCAGATTGTTAATCATTTTTCTTCATTTGAATAAGAAAGCAAGTGACCTTTTCAGACTTTGTGCTGGAAATAGCCTGTGTTGTTTGGGAAATTATTTGTATGTCTGTTTCCTAGAAGCGTTCTTGTTTATTTGATCTAACAAGTAGAACTAGTGGAAGTGGTTAGGAAGGTGTCCTGAAGACCAATTGTGGGACGAATTTGTGCCCCATAAGTACTTTTAGTGTATTTGTATTTTCTTTTTCCTATGTAAAGGACCTTGGGATGACTTTGTGCCTCCATTGTTCTTTATATCTCTCTCCTGGGCAATTAAGGTGGAGACTTTGTGTTGCATCTTAGATTGCTGGTTACTTAATACTTTGGTTATCAATTACTTGTTCCTTGAAAGGACTCCTGCTATTTCTTGTAAGAATACTTCTAAAAGAAGAGAAGTGCCTTCAGTGTTTCCCAAGATTTCTCCTCTATTTGTTAGCATCATCTTTGAAAAAAGAGAGATGGATGGTTTGTCCTATCCTTGTGTCTTACTTTCTACTTAAATATATATATATATATATTATATAACTCTGTATACTTAATAGGGAACCTCCCCTTGATGAGAGGAGAGATTTATTCCCTTCTGATGTAGTAAAACTACACATTTGGCCGATCAATCTCCTTATTGTCGTGGTGATAGGACCTATTTTTCTCACCAGTTAGTTGGTCAACAAAATATTCACCCAACAATTTTTGTCGACTCTACTGGGGAAAGAGTGCGTAGTTTGAAGCCTCAAGTTTCAAGCTGAAGCATGACCGGTTCTTTCCTATTTTTGTTTTACAATTTGGCAACTTCACGCTATACCAGAAGCTAGAAAGCCTAAGGTGTTGTTGACCCTATTTTTGAGTTGGTGCATCAGAGCAATTTTGAGTTGTTTCCTCCACAACCTCACCTTCAACGAACTAGGAGTCTTCCTCCTACCAACGCCAGGTCACCAACACAAGGCAAAGCTATTTTTTCTACTATTAGCAAAACTTTGCCTATACATACACCACCCATATTTGTTATCCTTGCTTTCAATAATCCACTCATGGCAGTTCAAGGCCCCTGGGGTAACTCTTTTGGCCCACTCATTCTCACTCCACCCCTACATGAGCTTCCACATAGTTCAAGGAAGAATTTCCCCAAATTCTTTGGTGATGGAAAGGTTCACCCTGATGAACACATTGCAACCTTTAGCATAGCCTACAGTGTGATAGGCATGGAATTTGAAGACGTGGCAATCAGACTATTTGTGGAGACATTGCAAGGTACTGTTGTGGATTGGTTCTACCATCTACAGGCTAGATTAGTGACTGACTGGGACACACTCAAAGCCAAGTTTTAAGCCAGATTCAAACTTGTAGAAGATGCACATGCCCTTCTAGCCCAGCTCACACAAATGAAGAAGGAACCTCATGAACCAATGAGGGATTTCATAGCCAAATTTGATAAGTTGAGGAATAGGATCCCTACAATCACTTAGTTGACCCCTAAAAACCTCAAGTGCTTCTTCATCAACTCACAACTACCTGAAGTGAGTTTTCTACTGAGACGTGCTAGCTAAATAGGCCTTGATAAAGCTCATGACTTGGATACTGAGGTAGAAGATGACCTTATCTTGGCTAGAAAGATAAGGAGAGATCCAAATAGAGGTAAATCTTCTTCATCTTCTGATTACTCATCTACAACCACTATTGATCTTATGGTGCAGAAGCTGGAAAATAAATTGCTGGCTCTTAGAAGACAAATGGCCCAAGGGACGTCATCTGCTCCTGCATATAGAGATATCCCAAGGAGAATGTTGTTAGGTTGTGGAGCTAAAAGCTTCACTGATGCAAACACAGAGGAGGAGGAGGAGGTTGCAGGAGAGTTGCTAGAGCATCACTGACGTCGGCGTCAGTTAGGCCAACCGACGTCGGCAGGGTTAGACAAGGAAGGCAACCGACGTCGGTCAAGAGTCGGCCAACGTCGACACCCCCCAATCAGATAGGGACCGACGTCGGTCACCTGTGTGGTTTGACTGCGAGTTTATTACGGGCAGTGGGTTGACGAACCAAGTGTTTGCATGATCAGGGCTAATTATAGACTGAGAGCTACGGATCTAATTATTGTAATTAGATGTCTAATTATTGTTTGGATGAGATCTATATAATAGACTCATGGTTGTATTGGAAACTTGTGATAGGGAGTAAGAGAGAAAATAGCTCCTTCAGAGAGAGGTAGAGCAATGGTGCGTTCCTCCTAGTGCTGCAGTACCAGGTGTGTTGGTGCTAGATTGGAGAGCCAGCTGGGTTCTTCAGGTATGTATGATCTTGGTCATCAGGTGAGCATGGCTGCTTATAGGAGATCTACATGGTAAGTAAGATCGTTGATCTGTAGGTGTGTGTGTGTGTAAGGTCAAGGTTCACAGGTGTGTAGAACCATGTATTGATCTTAGGTTGGAGATCAGATAGGACAGCAACACAACAGGGAGCAGGATCAGGCAGAATCTACTTGGAGTACGGCGTGTACTCACAGTGATGTACGTGGAGTACATGGAGAGCTAAGAGGAAGGCATGGCAGTTCCTTCCATAAGTATGGTCTATTGGATAGCAAGTTGTTGCAGGTTCATGGGAGATCTACTTGAAGTACATTGAGTACTTGTGGAATGCGTGGAGCACTTGTGGTGTGCGTGGAGCACAGGATGTGAACACCAACTCTGTGTTTGAGTTGTGTGTTGGGACTTGAGAGGGAGAGCTTTGAGGAGAGAATTACTATTCACTTGAGGTGTGGGAATCCTCTGTAAGGTGGTGGAGAAGAGGTGGCATCTTCTTTATTGTATTCTTTTCTGTAAGAGTTATTAATACAAGTTGTGTATTGTCTCTCATATCATGTGTTATTCTGAATTCTAGTTGCTTGTGAATCTGGTTAATTTCCACATATTAAGTTGCTTGGTTTGGTAATCAATTGTGTGCTCTTTCTGAGGAGCCCGATCCTAACAAATGTTACAGAATCAAACATACCAAGGTAATGCTACCATGGGATAGGGGCAGCTAAATCATCTTCCTCCCCCACAGAGGAAACTTTCCATTGAAGCACCTCTAACCAACTCAACAGTTGTATATCTTGAAGATGACTTAGGTTTCTCATTACACCCTGAGTTGAATCCTAAAGATGATGCTAACCTCTTTATTGAAGAAGAAGAAGAATTAGCTAGCGACTCCAACATCGATTTCCTGAACTATCGGGATGAACCCAGAAGTGAAGGTAATGTAACAGAGGGATCATATGATGTGTTCACCTAGTCTAAGAATTAATCAACTCAAGAAGCTGATAAAGAGAAGATAGACGAGTGACCTCAACCATCAATCTCAATTTCTAAGCGTGGAAGTACTCTACCCTTCCATCCAAAAGATGTGGTAATTGCAAGAAAGGTAAGTACACTAAATACCCCTGCACCTTCTACTTCAAATCCGTAGTCCAATTCTCCCCCTACCAAGAATCAAAAGGATGAACTCCCATCCTCTATTCTTAGTTCATTTCAGACGTTTGACATTATTGATCATATAAAGAAAGCCAAAGTTCAAATATATGAATTTGAATTCCTACAGTCCAACCCTGATTAATTGGATAAAATGGTTCAATGTGTGAAGAACCAAAACATCCTAGCAAGACAAAAAGTTAAGAAAGCAACTCATGATCCCCTAAGGAACATGTCTATCCCAAACAATCTTGTCATTACTCCTCCTACTGCTCCTGGGAAAATAGAGCCTTTCTACATCTCCCTACTGATAAATGGATATCAGCTAAATAATTATATCATTAATTTTGGAGCTTTAGACAATGGCATGCCTGCCAAAGTGGCTGAATCCCTTGGCCTTACATTGACCAAGATGTTTGGTAGATGCTTCTCCATGGAAAATAAGCAAGTACCATTGCTGGGGCAAATAAAAGATGCCCAATTTGCATTTGCAACATTCCCAGACAAAAGAATCAAGATGACTGTCCTGATGGCCAACGTCCCAACATATTATGGCATCCTTCTTGACCAAACTTTCTACAAAGATGTTGGTGGTGAATTAAACATGGACTTTTCTGAGGCAAGAATTCCAGTCAAAGGTGTCATGAAAAGATTACTTCCTAAAAAGGAAACAAAGTATGTGGTCACCCAATCATCAGCACCTGAAGCTCAAATTTGGTTTGAATCTTCAAGCATGGGTAACTACTTTCTGTCCACTGAATTATTTCATTAAATGCCTGTTGAATCTCTCAAAGGTGATGACCTGAAGGTTAGCTCAGCTAGAACTATGGAATAATCTCCACCTCCAAAAAAGGAAGAATCCAAAGGAAAATTAGTGTCTAATGAAGTATGGATCCTTGAATTTGATGGCAGCTACTCCTCTACCAGTTCAAGAGCTGGGGTTGTGTTGATAACTCCTCAAGGAGATATTTTTCCTTCATCCTATAAGTTGTAGTTTAGAAACACTAATAACACAGCTGAGTATGAGTCCCTATTGCTTAGATTAAAGGCTACTCAAGACAAAGGTATCAAGCTTATTCATGCTAAAAGAGATGTTGATCTAGTGGTTTTCCAGGTAAGAAACTTGTATCAAACCAAAAAAAGAGATTGTGCCACTACTGCAATCTAGTCTGGGACCAAATTGTAAACTTTGATGCCTTCAGCATCTCTGCAGTTCCCAGGGAATTTAATGATAGAACTGATGCTTTGGCTATCTCAGGCACTCTTCTAGTTCCCCACTCAGACTTCAAAGGAGATAGGTACACTATTAAACTGGTCTCTTGACCAAGTGTACCTGATAATTCCATTCATTAGTAGGTGTTTAACAATGACAACCAAATCATTATTTTCTTGGAGCAAAAGGATAGTTTTGAATGGTTACATTTTGAAGGCAGTGAACCTCAAGATCCTGAACCAACCCCTGAATCAAGTTCAAGCACGAATAGAGAGTTCATGCAACTTAAAGGGAATAATATTCCTAAAGGCTTGGTCTCCCTTGAGAAACTATTTGATAAGCATGATAGATTCATCAAATAGTAGCAAACAGAGTCAAGCTCCTCTCAGGGGTTTGATCAAGTAAATCTAGGTACCAAGGAAGATCCCAAGATGGTGAACATTGGGAAGTGTTGCACTCTTAAGGAAAATTTCAAGTTCACTTCTCTGCTCAGACAATACATGGATGTCTTAACATATTCCTATGATGACCTGAAGTCACTCAGGCTTGATGAAATTTGACATGACATTCCTCTGAAGGCTAACTCGATGCCTTACAAGCAAAAACCCAAGTAGTACAATCTAAATATATCAAGTACTATTTTGTCTGAGATACAAAAGATGTTAAATGCTAGGATCATTTTTATAATCCATCATTCCACATGGATTGCAAACATAGTGCATGTAAAGAATAAAAATGGTGAAATTTGCTTTTGTGTGCATTTTAGGAATTTGAATTAGTCATCCTTAAAGGATAACTATCATTTTCCAATCATCGATCAAGTGCTTCAGACAGTGACTAGTTCAGAGATGTTATCAATGCTAGATGATTTCCTAGGATACAATCAGGTTGAAGTTGGTGAAGCAGACCAACATAAAATTGCATTCACCACACTTTGGGGTACCTTCACCTATAAGAGAATGCCTTTTGGCTTGATAAACACTGGTGCCACCTTTCAGAGAGAAATGGACCTCACTTTCAAGGATGAGATGGGTAAGTTCATTATAGTTTATCTTGATGACTTGACTATTTTTTCTAAGTATTGCCCAGATCATGTGCACCACTTACAACAAGTGCTAGAACGCTACCATCAGAATGGCATTTCCTTAAATCCCAAGAAGTCAATTTTTGGAGTAACAGAGGGGAAACTTTTCAAACACATTGTGTCTAAAGGAGGCATAAAGATTGACTCAGATAGAGTCAAGTCTATCTAAGAGCTTGCATTGCCTACAAGTAAGACTGATGTTCACTCTTTCTTTGGAAAGGCAAATTTCTTACGTGTTAGGTTGTGGAGCTAAAAGCTTCACCAGGATGCAAACAGGAGAAGTAAAGGAGGATCCAGAGTTGCGGGGAGTTGCAGAATCAGTTGCAGGAAAAATGGCGTCGGTCAGATCAACCGACGTCAGTCAGATAGCAAGAGGATGCAACTGACGTCAGTCACCAGTCGGCCGACATCGGTCATGTAGGCGCCGATGTCGGTAGCCTGTGCGAGAATAGGCAGTTCGCATGTTAATCCCGGGAGAGTCTATTTTTGGACTGCTAGTTTGCATGTTGAAGGCTAATCTTAGTCTTGAGTTGCGAGTCTAATTATTGTAATTAGGTTAGTCTAATTATTGTAAGAATGAGATCTATATAAGTACTCATGGGCTGTATTGTAAGTGTGTGCTAGAAAGCCATAGAGCTTTTAGAGAGAGCTAGTGTAGCTCCTCCTAGTTCCAAAGGGGTGCTGAGAGTGTTTGATCAGGGAGAGTTGCAAGGTCTGCAAGGTCTAGGAGCTGATCCACCGGGGTACTGGTTGAAGAATCATAAGGACTTGGTGAGGCAAGGACAAGGGTTCTTCAGGTGTGTAGAAAGACTTCTACATGGTGAGTATGATCTAGTTATTTGCAGGTATCAGCAGAGAGCAGGGGATCTACTTGGAGTGCATGGAGCACTGGATTACTGGCAGTGAAGGATACTGACTGGTTGTTGAGGTGAACATCAATTCTGTATTGGAATTGACTGTTGTGACCAAGAGAGAGAGGGAAGAAGGTCTTGAGGTGTGGCAAACCTTTGAGGTGGAAGAAGAAGTGGCATCTTCTTTATTGTATATTCTTCTGTGATTATTAATACAATTGTGTATTGTCTCTCAATTCCTGTGTTGTTTCATATTTCTAGTTACTTATTGATTCTGGTTAAATTCCGTGTTTAGTTGCTAATACGAGTAGTAATCATATGTGCTCTAATTGGTAGAGCAAGTTCCTGACCAAGTGGAATCAGAGCATGTTTGTTGTTCCAGGGGTTCCCTGATAATTGGTATCAGAGCCTTGGTTGTAGGTTCAAGAGCTGATATCAACAAGTGATATCAGTGCTTTTGATTGGGTTGACTAACAGGTGGTTTTAGATCTGGTAGTGTTTTTGATTACAGGTCACTCACAGGGGTTTCAGATTGAGTGGGAGTATAGCAATGACAGAAGATAGTAAGCTACGAATGGAGAAACTGAATAGCACGAATGGTCTGATTGATGGAAAGAAGGAGCAGGTAAAAAGAGATCATTGGTCGATAGCAGATCAGCTGGTGGAAGCATATGTTGCAGGTAATATTGCACAAGATGTTTTGGATAAAGTGGAATCTTTGTTTACAGATTCTTTTGCCTCTTTCCATGCAGCTCGAAATAGAGCATCTTTTCACAGGTATGTCTTTGGAGACTTTAGAGAGATTTATTTATGGGTTGGAGAGCCTTGTCAGATTATTAACGAAGGGGAAGTGAAGCTGAAATTGCAGACGGATGACACACAGTGGTTGAAGGAAGTCATGCAGGTACCAGTCTTGGAGATCAGTCTAATTTCTTCAAGAAATTTGGGTGATGAGAGATGCACTGTAACTCTCACATCGGATGCACTTGAATTAGATGGTGGTAAGAAAGTAGGTATCCTTTATCTATCTACTTATATTACTGATTCACCTTCTGTTGTAGAGATGTGGCTTCATGGGCTTAGTCACATATGTAGAAGGAGAATGCAGGTTTTGAAGCGGAAGTCAAATGTCTTTGACAAGCTAAAGAACTGGAAAGCCTTGGTGTTCATGGAGGAGATGATGGACAGAGATCAGGTGAGGAAACTAATTTATTCTGAGCAGAGCAGGGTTGATTTGATTAGGATTTTGATCCATGGAGAGATCGCGGGTAAAAAGTTGTCACTCACAGATGAACACAGGTACCGGCGTCGGTCAGACAGTAACCGACGTCGGCATCAGGAAAACTGATGTCAGTCATAAGGACCAACGTCGGCAGAAGGGACACCGGCATCGGCCAGGGAAACGACGTCGGCAGTCAGGGTCAGTACAGGGATCCGACATCGGTCAGAAACAGACTGGGAGATGGCCGAGATCGGTCACTGGAACGGATAGTGGGCGAACAACACATCTCAAACACTCATGTCGAGGTCAAGATTGGTAAGTGAACCTCATATTCGTTGTTCACCTTCTTTATATTACCTACTGATGGTCATGAATGAGGAAGATGGAAGAAGCAATGCAGGTATAATCCAGAAACAGTGGGAGCTTGGCATGGATGAGGAGTGAGTCCTTGGAGAAGAACCAAACAGGTATTTGTTGGTAGAGTTGTCAGCTGGAAGTAAGCACTGAGAGACGGAATAGATTCCTATTTTAAAGAAGAGAGTGGATGGACACAAGAGACAGAAGGCTATGGCATATAGTCTTGAAGAAGCTGCAGGACAGTGGTACAGGTTTGACAGGTGGATGACTAAGCATGGCTTCAGTCAATGTCAGTGTAACTATTGTGGTTTTGTCTTACCAGGTGGATGATGAGTCATGACATCATCTTGTTACTGTATGTGGGTTATTTGCTAGCAGGTTTGTACATACAGGGATTTGCTGAGCTAAAGGTAAGGTTAGTTCAGAGGCGTGTCATGAAGAATTTGGAGCAGCGAAATTCTTTGGCATAAGAGACATGGAGATTTGATCTCTAGTGGGAGTTGATGTGAAGACAGTGTTGGCGGGGTTCATGATGTAGGATGCAGAATCGGAAAGTATACCAAGGGCTGGACAGTTCAAGCTTAGCTTGAAATAGGGTTCAAAATCACATGAGGTCTAGTGTAGACCTGAGTTTTCCCAATGCAGTGGGGGTTGTCAGAAAGTATGGAGCCAATTCGGGGAAGGAGTAATGGAGGGCAGTTCAGTGGGACCAGCAGTAGGGTTTCTTGTTATGCAGGGTCAAGTTCTTCACTACATGGATATGTAAGTTCGGATATGGCAGGTTACTTGAATGACAGGTATGGCATCACAGGTTGTGTGGTGGTTGGTCTTCAGGATTGATCTTGAAGAGGAATACAAGCCAGGGAATAATTTAGATGGTGTACAGGTACAAGTACAGGTACAAGTGCAGCTATTTATCTCCAAGTGGGAGATTGTTAGGTTGTGGAGCTAAAAGATTCACCAGGATGCAAACAGGAGAAGTAAAGGAGGATCTAGAGTTGCGAGGAGTTGCAAAATCAGTTGCAGGAAAAATGGCGTCGGTCAGATCAACCAACGTCGGTCAGATAGCAAGAGGATGCAACCGACGTCGGTCACCAGTCGGCTGACATCGGTCATGTAGGCGCTGACGTCGGTAGCCTGTGCGAGAATAGGCAGTTCACATGTTGATCCCGGGAGAGTCTATTTTTGGACTGCTAGTTTGCATGTTGAAGGCTAATCTTAGTCTTGAGTTGCGAGTCTAATTATTGTAATTAGGTTAGTCTAATTATTGTAAGCATGAGATCTATATAAGGACTCATGGGCTGTATTGTAAGTGTGTGCTAGAAAGCCATAGAGCTTTTAGAGAGAGCTAGTGTAGCTCCTCCTAGTTCCAAAGGGGTGCTAAGAGTGTTTGATCAGGGAGATTTGCAAGGTCTACAAGGTCTAGGAGCTGATCCACCGGGGTACTGGTTGAAGAATCATAAGGACTTGGTGAGGCAAGGACAAGGGTTCTTCAGGTGTGTAGAAAGACTTCTACATGGTGAGTGTGATCTAGTTATTTGCAGGTATCAGCAGAGAGCAGGGGATCTACTTGGAGTGCGTGGAGCACTAGATTACTGGCAGTGAAGGATACTGACTGGTTGTTGAGGTGAACATCAATTCTATATTGGAATTGACTGTTGTGACCAAGAGAGAGAGGTAAGAAGGTCTTGAGGTGTGGCAAACCTTTGAGGTGGAAGAAGAAGTGGCATCTTCTTTATTGTATATTCTTCTGTGATTATTAATACAATTGTGTATTGTCTCTCAATTCATGTGTTGTTTCATATTTCTAGTTACTTATTGATTATGGTTAAATTTCATGTTTAGTTGCTAATACGAGTAGTAATCATATGTGCTCTAATTGGTAGAGCAAGTTCCTGACCAAGTGGGATCAGAGCATGTTTGTTGTTCCAGGGGTTCCCTGACATTACGAAGGTTCATCCCCAAGTTTGCTGAGAAGACTAGACATATTGTAAACATGATGAAGGGAAAGCCCACCTTCAGTTGGACTAATGAAGGCAAGTTAGCATTTAAAGATATTAAGACTGCCATTACCCACACCCCAATTTTGGTTTGTCTAGACTATAACAAAGAGTTCACCATGTACAGTTATGCTTCAGAACACACGCTTTCAGTGATTTTGGTCCAACAGAATAAAGAAGGTATGGAGTCTCCCATTTCCTTCATGAGCTGTCCTCTCAAATCTCATGATCTTAAATACTCAAATATGGAAAAGCATGCTTATGCAGTGGTGAAGGTGGTAAAGTATTTCCACTTTTACATCCTGAATTCATGTACTACTGCCTTGGTTCCTAACACAATAGTCAAATCCATACTAACTCAGCAGGATTTTGGGACAAAAAGAGGTAATTGGGTTGTAAATATTTAGGAGTTTGATTTTCTCATCAAACTGACAAAGCTGGTTCAGGGAAAGGCTTATTCTAATTAATTGCTGACAACAAGCCAGAAGGAACAGAGCATCAAGAATCAGAAGAAGTGCCAATAGTCCTCTTTGTCTCTACCACTGATGAGTGGTATTTAGGTATTTCTCATTTCCTTATGGTGAATGTTTTGCTCACCTATCTTATAAAGAGAGAACAACTATCAAGTTGAAAGCTATAAATTTCATCCTTTGGGATAATGGCTTGTATAAGAGGGGCCTTGATGGAGTGTTCCTTCGCTACATGGACAAGGAGCAGCAAAGCCAACTTTTGAGATCCTTCCACAATCAGGCCTATGGAGGACTTTTTTTGCTCCTGTGACTGCCCATAAGATCCTTCAGGCTAGATATTACTAGCCTACTCTTTTTCAAGATGCGTACAAGTGGGTAAGGAAATGTGAACCATGATAGCAGTTTGTTGGAAGACCCAAGTTAGCTGCCCTGCCTCTCAAGCCAGTGGTCATAGAAGAACTATTTTAGTAATGGGGCCTCAATTTTATTGGTGCTATAAACCCATCTTCAAGCACTGGACATGATTATGTCCTCACAGCCAAAGAATACTTCACCAAGTGGGTGGAAACAATTCCAACCAAGCATGCTACTTTAGAAGTAGTGTGCAATTTCTTGAAAGAGAACATCATTTCCAAGTTTGGGGTCCCAACTAAGATTGTCACTGACAATGCAGCTTGTTTCACTTCTCAGGAGATCACTAAATTTTATTTCTACTATGGAATTACACTCTCCCACTCATTTGATTACTTTCTATAAGGGAATGGACAAGCTCAATCAAGTAATAAAAACCTGGTGACTATCATCAAGACGCTAGTTGATGACAACCAAAGAACATGGCACAAAGCATTGGTTGATGCTTTGTGGGTAGACAGAATTACACCCAAAAGGGCAACGGGTATGTCTCCTTTCCAACTTCTTTATGGTATCAATGCTGAGATACCAATCACCCTAAAATTGCTAGCATTAAAATTAGTTAAGGTAATTGAAGATCAAACATATGAAAGCACCATTGATAAGAGAATCATGTGCCTGATTGAGCTAGAAGAGTAGAGAACTACAGTGGCAGACTGAATCACAGTCCATCAAAGCTTGGTGAAGAGTCTCTTCGACCAGAAAGCAAAGAGTCAAGAGTTCTAGGTTGGAGATCAAGTCCTACTATGGGACAAGAAAAGAGAACCAAAGGGAATGCATGGAATATTTGATTCCCTGTGGAGAGGCCCTTTTACTATCCATGAGCTCAAAGGTGAAAATAGTTTCCTATTGAAATATCAAGATGGCACACTCTTCTCTCTGCCTCATAATGGGCTACATTTGAATTACTTCATCTCTTGAAGTATCAGATGAAATTATTTGTATATATCTATATTTGTATAGTCTTTTCTACTTTATGTTGTTTGTTTTCATGTTTTTGTCGCCTTTATTTTTGGGTAGCATGACTCCATAGCCCAATGGCACACTTCAAGGCACTAGAGATTTTGGTTTCTACTCCCCTCAGCTGTTCCAAGTTCTCATCTGAAGGAAGTTCCCCACCAGGAGCCAGATGTTGTCCCCCAAAAGATTGTCACTCTTTTTGGGACAACATATGAGCCATTTTGGTCTTGCAAAGACCAAATTTGCCTCTTCCCTTTTCAAAATTTCTTCTGAGCCTTCAAGTTCCTCACTTTTCAAGTTTTTCTTAAAATTTATGAACTCTGTAGATATGTTTCTATGGACTCAACATGCTTGAAATTAGCAGGTTCAATAGGTTCAATGGCTTCTTTGGATGAGTTTAATTAAAAGGGGTAATTTTCCAACACTTGGACATTTTTAGGATAGGTTCAATGCCTGGGTTCAACCAAAAAGGGGCTCATCGGCAAGCTTCTAAGTGAAGATTAAACTGTTGAACCTTGAACCACTTTGGTTCAACAGTTCAACGGGTTCAAGGTTCAACATCATTGATAGGATTAAAAGAGTTAAGCGCTTTATCTAGATTGAACCATTCAATGATGTCAATATAACACTCAAAAATTTTGGTAAGTTCATTAGCTTTCCAAAAGACTAAGCTTCAAGAAATAAATAAATTGTTGAACCGATGAACTGTTGAACTATTGAACTAAAGTTGGTTCAATCAGTCGATTCAAAGTAAAGGTTCAAAGGTTCAATCAATTAGTTCAAAGTAAGGGTTCAAAGGTTCAATGACTAGGGTTAAAAGTGGTTAGTTTGAGTGATTAATTGAATGAGCAAAACAAAGGAATGAACTGTTGAACCATTAAACCAAAGTTGGTTTAATCAGTCAGTTTAATCAAAATGGTTCAAAGGAGTGCCCCAAAAAGAATGACTCAATCAGAAGCTACCACGTGTCATCTTCCAAGTCCCATTGCACTTTGTTTCTAATCGCAATGGAAGATGCCACCTATCCTTACTGAAGCTTGTCAAAAGCGTCTAAGTGTCTCCATCTAAAGCTTCAAAGTTTCAACTATTCTAAAGTTTAACACACGGGTATTTATTTTTATGCAAGTTTTTGTCTAAGTCTCAAGGTCTCACAGAAGCTGCCAAGTGTCATCTGTCGGGACAATATATACTCTACCCTCAAGAAGCCACGAAATGTGCCACGTGCCCCTTGAAAAGTTTGATGGAAGCTGACAAGTCTCAATCTCTACAATTTCTCCCTCCTGCTTCTTATTTTCATAAAGACTATGGTGGGCCCCAGTGAGCTACTGAAGTAAGTAGAATGTGCCAAGTGTCATCATCTACCTGACTCTCTAAAGACAAGTGAAAGCCACCCACTGTTCATTTATAACTCTATGGAGAGTGACACGTGTCTGCGTCTGAGTTTCGAACAAGTTTCTAAGCTTCTCCTAAGCATTTTTTAGAAGTAAGCAGAGACCACCACATGTTATCATCTACGTGAATCTAAAATAAGTCTCGAGTGCTTTCAAAGGCTGATAAAGTGCAGTGGAGATTTCCATGTGTCATCTTCCATTGGACTCATAAAAAATATTTCTAAAGCCTCTAATAGTAGTAGAAGTTGCCGCATGTCCTCGCTTGTTTCAAAGCAGATGCTGCCATGTGTTAATTTTTTAGCGAAAAGTGACCAAATAATAGAGAGGTAATTTAAAGACCCGATTCAATAGCCAAAAAAGGAATAATGATGAAGAAAAGAACTAGAAATATCCATGCATGAGATATGTTTCTAGAACAATGATAGACCTGAGGATGCTAAATTGGTGGTAATGAAGTCTCTGTTAATTTTTGTAGACTTAAGTGTGAGAGCCCTGATTGCTGTGAAGTAGAGGAAACAATACGAAAGATCTAGAGTATCAACACAGTGTTTAGATCCGATAGATCTCTTGAGCCTAGAAAGGTGGATGCAGATTTCTCGAGCCTCTAAAAGACACGACTTTTTCAGGAATAAAGGCAAAGTGAACAATAGTGCAATCAAGAGTGGGAACTAAGAATAGCATCCAGTTCTAAGGGATGAAAGTTGAGTTAAAATATAGAACTGAAAGTGCATTCAAAGCATTGTATGCACAGCATGAGCTGTTCCATGGGATAAATGCGCTAAACCTGTCTCAACCTCTATATATTGTAATCTCTCTTATTGTTTCAAGGATAATCTTTTTCCTGCTATAGAAGCAAAACTCTGCCCAAATTGAAAGGCATTTATTGAGACTTTGAGCTTAGATTGTTAATCATTTTTCTTCATTTGAATAAGAAATCAAGTGACCTTTTTGGAATTTGTGCTGGAAATAGCCTATGTTTTTTGGGAACTTGTTCATATGTCTGTTTCCTAGAAGCGTTCTTTTTTATTTGATCTAACAAGTACAATTAGTGGAAGTGGTTAGGAAGGTGTCTTGAAGACCAACTATGGGATGACTTTGTGCCTCCATTATTCTTCATATCTCTCTCATGGGAAATTAAGGTGGAGACTTTGTGCTGCATCTTAGATTGTTGGTTACTTTGTACTTTGGTTATCGGTTACTTGTTCCTTGAAAAGACTCCTGTTGTTTCTTGCAAGAATACTTCTTAAAGAAGAGAAGTGCCTTTAGTGCTTCCCAAGATTTATCCTCTATTTGTTAGCATCATCTCTAAAAAAAGAGAGATGGATGGTTTGTCCTACCCTTGTGTCTTATTTTTTGCTTATATATATAGTATATAGCTTTGTATACTTAACAGGGAACCTCCCCTTGATGAGAGGAGAGATTTATTCCCTTTTGATGTAGTAAAATTGCGCATCTAGCTGATCAATCTCCCTATTTCTATGGTGATAGGACCTATTTTGCTCACCAGTTAGCTGGTCGACAAAATATTCACCCAACAACTTTATCTTGCTCTTTCTAATTACTCACATTTCACACTTTGCTTCTTAAGCAAAGTCAAAGTTAAATAAATAATTAAATAAATTAAAATGTAATACACTCTTATTTTTATTATTAATTTTTATTTTTATTATTAAATAACCAAAAAAATTAAGATGTAATGGAAAAAAAGAAAAAAATGGGGGAAAAATGATAAACCAACCTTTTCAAATGAGGATACTTTATCTTGCTCTTTCCAATTTTCCACATTCCACACTTTGATTCTACACATTAACACTTATTTTATATTAAAATTTCTAATTATGTGTTCTTATAGGACCAATGATGGATCATAATAGAGCTTAAGCAAATTAAAATGTATGATTTCCAATATCAAAAAATTGTGAATAGAGTACACTTTCTACCCCCTGCTCATTGATTCAAAAGACCATACTTGGAAAAATTAGCCTTCAATACATTTGTGGCAAGACTTGCAGCTACCCTCTCTTGACCACAAAGATCAAGGAAATAGACAAATCTTTGTCTACTCAAGTGACCAATTTAGCTTACTCTTTCAAAAAATGACTGCACATTGCATGGCTCTTGGGTATTCCAGAGTCTTTGACTTTTTGTTAGTTTGAATGTGAATACTTATATAAAGACAATTCCCCTCCCACGCACAATCAATTACACTTCAATTTCTTAAATGTCAAGTAAAATTTAATTTACATATAACAAAGAGTTAGTTTCACAATCACAACCTTGTCTTTAGTTATTTTCTAGAGCTACAAGATAATTGATTAATGAAAACAAGTCCAGAATCATATTTTTTCACTCCTCTTAGAGACAAAAACCATTGATTCTAGACAAATTTAAATTTAGAAAAGGTTTGTTACCAATTATTTATTTGGGGTTCCATTAAATAGCAGAAAGGAAATTAGAAGATTAGAAATTGTTGATAGATATATTTAAAGCTAAATTTCAGAATGGACGAATAGATGGCTATTCTCAGAGGCTGAACGACTTTGGTTAAGACTATTCTCCAAGATTTACCAATTTATGTTTCCTCTATATTGAACATCCCATGTGAATATTAAAATAAGTGCAGTCTTTCTATCAAATATTTATTTAGAGTGGAGTGTAGGGGAAATGAAAATAGACTTTAGTTAAATGGGAGGCTCTTTGTTAGTAAAAAAAAGATGGTGGACTAGGATTTCATTCAATTAGATAGTAGAATAGAGCATTAGCAACCAAATTATATTGAAAGTTACTAGAATGACTAAATGAGTTATGGGTAGCTAATAGCAAAGCTAACTATGCATAAAATTACCCTTTGAAATGGATAATTAGAATGGCTTTACCATCCAAGAGTTCCCTAGTTCTTTCAGTATTGAGAGTAGGTGAAGAGATTATAAAGCAACAATTTTTGGGATAATCAACAATGGAAAAATAAAAAACTTTTAGACAAATTCATGGGATGGATAATCATCTATCATATATCAATTTTCTAAAATATAGTCGGTTATGGAAACCCTTCATGAACATGGATGGATAAAGGTGGATAAGTATTTTAAACCTAGTATTTATCAATGGGATGTTGGTAGACAATGGATCTCAATGCATGAATAGCCAATTAGACTAGGGAAAGATAAAAAATAGGTGGTTAATAATATTTTATAATCAAGAACCCTGTCAAGCTCTAAAATCCTTGATTCCATAGGTTAGGGAAATAAATCTATAATATCTTACTCTGTCTCAGATGAATATGAATCTATTAGTAGAACCAATCCTCATCCTTTAAGCAATATTTTAAAACATCTTTGGCAGGAAATTCTTTGGCCCAAATTGAGCTTTTTTTATTTGGTTTTTATTGAGAAGAGTATTACAAACAAGTGATATGTTAATGACGAAAGGATTTCATGGCCCCTTTAGATGTGTGATGTGTTCGGAGAATGAAGAAGCAATCATTCATATTTTTGTAGAATATCCTTTTGTAAATCAATTATGGAAGCATATGGTTACGTAATTTGATATTCCTGGTTTAGGTATTCATTATTTGGAACAACCATTTTGAGAGTGGGGAACTCATGTTAAGAATGATAACAATCTTCTATAGGTATTATGGAGTGGGATGACACTTTTGTTATGGAACCTATGGAAATAAAGGAATAGAAGAATCTTTTAGCAAGAATGCAGGGATATTTTCTATATTTGGGAGAAGACTATGAGTAATATAGCTGAATACAGCAAATATAAATTACAAATTCCATAAGAACTTTCTCTAAAATTGTTAATCTTATTTAGAAGGTTGCATATTGATATGTCTAGAAATATCTAGGCCACTTGGTCACTAAGAAGAAAAGATCATGTTAATGGAAAATGGATAAATCTTCCACCTAGGGTTAGCAAGTTGAATACTAATGGTGTATCTAGAGAGAATCCTAATAATGCAAGCAAGGGGGAGATAGGTAGAGATTCTAATGTTTCTATTGCGTTACTTTTTTCATAAAATTTAGGATTTGTTACAAATAATCTTTCTGAAGCTAGGGCTATTGTTAAAGGTCTTCAAGAAGCATTATAAATAGGTTGGAGAAGAATTTAGGTGGAATCAAAATCTTCACAGATTATTAACCTTATATCCTTTTCCACCTTAAAAAGGGTTATAAATTGGTAGATTTTAAGGGAGTTGGAAAGAATCCAAAGAATGAAAAGCAGCTTTGAGGAATGGCACTTTAGTCATGTCCCTCAATAGTAAAATAAAGTGGCATATGCATTGGGAAATTAGGCCCTTGATAACAACAATATTATGTGTGATGGTCTTTGACTAAAATGGTGGTAATCTAAAATTCAAGAAAAACTTAGTCAAATTCTAGCTCTAGATCATACTTAATGTTTATTGATGCTTGTTGTTGTTATGATCAGACTTGTCTATAATGCCTAGGCTTAAAGTAATATTTTTCATGCTTGGCATAGAATAATTTGTACATTTATGATTTATTTATAATATATATCTTTTTTCATTTTTTGTTTTAAATTTAAATTTTTTTACAAGTTGAAACAATGGAGGGATGGATTCTTTTCCTCTCATCCTTATGTTAGCTATGAAGTCATAATACAAGCTCCCTTAAACCAAATTTTCTCAACGGGTACATATACAATGTACCTAGCTAATCTTTAATATGAGAACATAAATTATTGATGAAAACCATAATATTCACATCATGTAATAGACAAAGATTTATTTCCATAAATCTCTACAAGCATAGTACATTTTTATTGTCTCATTATAGTACATTTGATGACACATTTGAGATACATGTCTATCAAAAATTTTAGACACACATAAATCTTGAAAGGTGGCAAAGGAATTTACCATCTATTTGCAAGTGTTACATTTTTTTTTTGTCTATGGAGAACTTAGAGTGTAGTGAGGACTTTGTTCATGGTAGCTCTAATGGGGGTTGATCCCCTATGGCACCACTGCTTGATCTTAATTTCCCCTTTCCAATTATCCTCAGTCTACCTCCAAATACTTATGTAAGTGCAACCATGAGAAGGATAAATGAGGTCAATCCTTGAAAAGATGTTCATTATGATGTTTGTGGTGATCCCATGTAGATGCCTGCTAACATTTGTTGCTAACTAGTTCACATAGCTTTAAAAAAAAAAAAAAACTAAAACCCCTACCAAAAACCATAGCCTCAAGATCATTGCAATTGACCAGAAGACCATAATATATTTTGTGATTCTAGATTTGAATAATGAAAGCATGTTTTTTGAGATTGATGTGCGAAAAACTTTTTATCAGTGTTGAAATCCATAATTTTTCCAAGGTTTGAAGAATATTTAATTTTATACTACATTCTTGATTCCTTTATTCCTTATCTTCATCTTCCTTGCAATGGTGTCTTGCTCATGGGGTGATAGAGAAGAGAAAAAAAAATTGTTTGATAGTCATGACATTGTGAAAGGACCCAACGCTACAGCCATAAAATATGGAGGAGTAAATGGACCATCCTGAAATACATTGGGCTTTAGAACAATGATGATTATAGAAGATATTATAACTGAAAAGCTAAAGAGCTCTTCTATCACTATGGGAGGGATAAAGGATTTTATACCAATTCAGATGTAGAGGGTAATTCTATCCACATGGTGTTCTTCATTGTGTTTAAGAAGAAGCGTTATAAAAGAAGCACATTGAAAATGCAAAGGATAGATCCCTTCATGAAGAGCTTTGGAAGAAAGGTGTATATGGTTTAAGCTTCAAATGAATTATCAGTCTCAGATCCCACCTATTATATGGAAAATAGCTAAAGAAAGTTTAATAAGCCAGCACTCTTGTTATATTTGATGAGAGTCAGATACTTCAAGACTATATAATAATCAATGAAGATATTCCATTCTTCTATTGTGTTGTGTTCTTATGACATGATAATGAATTCATTTGAGATTTTGTAGTATAAGTTTTTTTATTTTATTCTATTTTGTTTACACTATATACCTATAAGTTCACCAATTATGTTAGTCATATGTTTGTTCCTTGAATAACAAGACATTTGAGTATGTGTTGCCACTCTCTTTATGTTAGTCATGTTTGTTCAAAGAAAGTTATTTGATGCTTGATTCTATAGCATGAACCCCTCCTTAAGTTCTTGACCATGTAAAAATTATGCATCCATTCTAGAAAACTTAGAAACTCAATTAATTTTAATTTGGACTCCCTGTCAGCTTTGACTGATTATGAACCTACAAATCATGATGGGGATTCTATCTCATAATCTTATAATTTATAAATGTTGCTTGGAAATGTTTTTTTTTATGCATATCCTCTACTTAAGCATAACGATTCATATGTGGTTAATATAAAACAAATGGTTGTATGATTTGAAGTGTACAAAAGTTTGGACTTGCTTAATGATCAAAACATCAATTCTGGGAAATGGGGAAGCTAGCATTTTAATGATGATTTGAGTTCCTTTTCTGTAGATTCAAAAGAAATGATATTTTATACTATGGCTGTGTTTGAAAATTTACAGCCTTTTTCTAATTTTAGTTGTAAAAGTTTGTCAATCCAGTTGTAAACATAGGTAGATCTAATTTTTATTTTTTGGATTGAGAAGTATAGCCATCATATTAATAAAACATTAGTATAAAAAGCTAATCATAAAAAGAAAGTTAGTGGAATATCACACCCCTAGTAGTCAAATCAGCTAACACTAAGAAATATTTAGCAAATCAGATTATAAAGATTTTCAATTATAAAAGGCCAAAATAAAATAAACAAGAAAAAACTTAAGTATGAGGAGAAACCATAAGTGGGAGTAGAGGTGGAGGATCATCTGGATTATCTTCCTAGCCACTTCTAGTATGTGGGTTCACTCCATCTGGTAAGGGATCCAAACCATCATTATCATTTTATTTATCTTTATCTTCAATTGACCTAGGGGGAGAGATAACAAGTTCAATCTGGCAAAAAATTTCCTTTGAGAGTGATAACCACCCAGACCCACCAACAACAATAGGAGGACTCATTGGTGATGGATGAAAAAACAACCAAGGAGAGACACTCCATTATATGCACTGGGAGCAAGATCTTCCCCACTCCCTAAAGTCTCAATTTCTTGGTGGTGACCGAAAACCAAGAGAATCTAGAGAGACCCAAATAACAACACATGGGGTTCCCCCCAGTGACCCAATCAAGCTTGGAGGTGTTCAACCTCCAAATGCACCTTCTTTGTTTGTACCTAAATTTGAAGGATAACATTAGATAACACATTAACCTTGTTAGAAGTAGTAAAATAATCTTCTAGAGTGACATGATCTAAAAAATAGCAATATTTTTGTTCTTCCATAATTGAAAAAGAATTTGAGGTCCAAAAATAATCTAGGCTCAAATAATATGCCAATATATGTGAACTATGCAAGAATCATGACCGAGTCCCCTAACAACAACATCTTTGAGGTAAACATTTTTAGACACAAGGGTTGAAAAGGGTATGAATCCAAAGTCAAGATAATTGGGAATGTTTACAAAACTAAAACACAAGATTTAAGGTTTTTGGGTGATTAAAAATTGAACAAAGAGGGTGAGCCATCCCCATGTTAACAAGCTAAGTGCCAATAAGATGTCCATGGTGAAGAAAGCACTAGAGGAAGTGTGCCTACTTATAATAGCAATGCATACATGTTGAAATTTTATTTTCCACATATGTTCATAGGAATTGAGTCTGCACTTGGCATTGATAGTCTCAACTCGAAGGTGTTGGGCAAAAATAAGTTGATAATCTAATTGGGGTTGATACTAAAGGAATAACATTTTAATAGGTCCATTTTAATCAGTCCACCATCTGCTCAAAGATTGAACTCTAGTATTGTGAAGATGCATTTTAGATATAGAGTTTTGAATTACCAAAATAGGCTCATTATTTGTTCCCTACAAGTTAAAATAAATTTTAAGAGCTTTCCATAGGATCTAATCTCTAATTTTTTGGAAAAATAGCTTTGAAATAATCTTGATATCTTTTCTAAACATCCGAAGGCTCAAATGATCCATAGAACAAGGATGAAAATAACCTCAAAATAGGTAAGAACAAGAGACCACCATAGGGATAAGAAGTTGAGAGAGAGGTTAGATTTGAAACCATCTACTGCAAGTGTCTTTGAAGGAGTTCCCAATCTTTCCAAATATTTTTAGCAACAAATGTTCCCATAATGGTAACCAAGACTTGCGTGATATGAAGAGTTTGGATATTTAGACATTTATAAGATCCATTTCATATAGATTTTCCTTGAGTGATATAGTTTCGAATTAGAAGCTTCCATGCTTCCTCTACTTCCAGTGCTTGTATGATCCATTTGGCACACAAGGCATGGCTATATATGTTAATGTCAAGAAGACTACAACTTCCAAAATTTTTTGGCATTAAATAAATATCCCATGCAACTCTATGAAACCCTTTGGTTCCTTCAAAATTAGCCCATATGAATTCTATCAAGATCCTTTCAAGTTTGGCATACACAGCTTTGGAGGGGGGCCAACAAGAGGAATAATACATGAGTAGTAGCCAAAACCTTAGAGCAAATTTGAAACTTTCCTACTAGAGAGAGAGACTTATAAATATAGAAAGCAATTTTTTCTCAACTCTTTAAACCACATAACCCCAAAGGCATGGGTAACCTGAGTGCATTACCAATTGGTAGACTATTATCCTTCTTAAAGTCTCCTACAAGATCATCACTAAGGCCCTTGTTTTTTGAAATAGGTAGATCTATTTTTACAACATGAAACTAAATTTTTGCACCAAAAACCCAAAGTGGTAAAATATCTAGTTGACACTCAAGGAACCAGATCTACCAAGAATCAGTAGGATGATTGGGAAGCCATGGAATTCTAGGGAACCCAGGAAAGTACTAGTATGTGGGATCCCAACACTATTAGGGAAATATTACAGACTTCTCTAGATTTCAACATTGATTTCTTTTAATATTTATTTTTCACCATCTAATAGACTACCTTGTCAAATTGGCTACATTATCAGATTTGAAACCATCTCCATTTCAGTTAAGGTTTGAAATTATGTGGCTTCAACATCTAGATCTCCATGCAAGTATTACTCAGAGGTAGAGCTCATGCCCAACTCAACTTGGTGTTGTTATGTACATATTCATTAATATGTTGAAATACATGTAAAAAAAATTCATGGTATGGAATAAGGCAGTTTTTAAAAATACTTCCAATCCCTATAGAACAAATTCATGGTATGGAAAAGGTAGTCTTTCAAAATATTTCCAAGAAATTTATTCCAATCAAGAACCCCTAAATAAATTGCAAGATAAATTGGAGAAGAAGGATTTTCTAAAGAATTGGTGATTTAGAGAAAAAAATAATACCATATCACTGCATAAAAGAGGGTAACTCCAACACAAATTTCTTCCATATATTAGTCATAAACTAAAAAAACCTCAATGTGGTACTCTGGTACCCATCTTAAACCTTTAGCATGGTAGGATTTTCATAAACTATAGTAAATAGTCCCAACAACAAAGTCACACTTCCAATATCTACTAAAATGACAGTGTTCTAAGTTTGAGGTTGTATTCTTGTTTTAAGACCATTGTGAAAAGTTATTTCTAAAAATTAAATGTCAACTATATTTTTGTGGATAAATTTTTTGGGTCTATGGCAACTTTTCTACTATGGATGTGTTTTAAAAATTTATGGCCTTTTTGTAATTTTTGTTATAATAGTTTGTTGGTCTAGTTGTAAACATAGGCAGATCTGATTTTTATTTTTTGGATTGTAAAGTCTATCCATAGTATTCTTAAAAAATTAGTATAAAAATCTAATCATGAAAAAAAGTGAGTGGTATATCATACCCCTAACAATCAAATCAGCGAACATTAAGAAGTATCTTATAAATCAGCTTATCAAGCTTTTCAATTAAAAAAGGTCAAAATAAAATAAACAATAAAAAACTTAGTAGGAGGAGAAACCATAAGTGAGATTAGAGGTGGAGGATCATCTATCCTTTCTTCTTAGCCACTTCTAGCATGTGGATTCACTCAATCTAGTAAGGGCTCCCAACTATCATTGTCATTTTATTTATCTTTATGTTTAGCCTACCTAGGGAGAGAGATAATAGGCCCAATCTAACAAACCTTTTCTTCTGAGGGTGTTAACCACCTAGACCCACCAGCAAAAATAGGAGGACTCACTGGTGATGGAGGAAAGAACCATTGAGGAGAGCCACTTCATTGCATGCACTGGGAGTGGGATCTTCCCCAGTACTTGAAGCTTTAATTTCATGGGGGTGACTAATAGTCAAGATAATTTGGAGATACCCAAATAATATCACATGGGGATCCCCCCCAACAACCCAATAAAGCTTACAAGTGTTCAACCTCCAAATGTACCTTCTCCATTTATACCTAAATTTGAAGGATAACATTAGATAACACATTAACCCTATTAGAAGTAGGAAAATAATCTTCTAGAGTAACATGATCTAAAAAATAGAAATATTTTTATTCTTCCATAATTGAAAAATAATTTGAGCTCCAAAATTAAATTGGGATCAAATAATATGCCAAATATCTAAGAACTCTAGAAGAATCATGATCGAGTCCCCTAACAACACCATTTTCAAGGTAAACATTTCTGGACATAAGGGCTTGAAAGGGTGTGAATACAAAACCAAGATAACTAGGAATGTTTATAGAAACAAAACACATGATTTAAGGTTTCTAGGTGATTACAAATTGAAAAAAGAGGGTGAGCCAACCCCATGTTAACAAGTTGAGTGCTAATAAGAAGCCCATGGTGAAGAAAGCACTAGATGAAGTGTGCATGCTTATAATAGCAACACACACATGTAAAAATATTATTTTGCACACATGTTTAGAGGAATTGAGTATCCAATTGGCATTGAGAGTCTCAACCTAAAGGTGTTGGATGAAAAGAAGTTGATAAATTAATTGGGGTTGATACTGAAGGAATAATGTTTCAATAGGTCAATTTGAATCAGTCCACCATCTAGCCAGAGATTGAAATCCAATATTGTGAAGATGTATTTCAAGTAGAAAGTTTTGAATTTCCAAAATAGGATCATTGTTTGTTCCCTACAAGTCGTACTAAATTTTAAGATCTTTCCATGGGATCCAATCTTTGATTTTTTGGAAAAATAACTTTCAAATAATCTTGATGCCTTTTTTGAAAAGCTGAAGGCTCAAGTGATCCATGCCACAAGGATGAAAATAACCTCATGATAGGAGAGAACAAGAGACCACCATAAAGATAGGGAGTTGAGAGAGAGATCAATTATGAAACCATCTCCATCCCACTACAAGTGTCTTTGAAGGATTTCCCAAGCTTTCCAAATACTCTTAGCAAAAAATGTTACCACAATGGTAACTATGACCTATGTGATAAGAAGAGTTTGGAGATTTAGACATTTCCAGGCTCCATTTCCTATAGGTTTTCCTTGAGTGATACAATTTCTACGTAGAATCTTCCATGCTTCCTTTACTTCTAGGGCTTGTGTGATCCATTTGGCACATAGGGCATGGCTATGCATTTTAATGTCAAGAAGACAATGACCTCCAAAATCTTTTGGTGTGCAATAGATATCCCATGAAACTAAATGAAACCCTTTGGTTCCTTTAAAGTTGGCCCATAATAAGTCCCTCAATATCCTTTCAAGTTTGGCATATGCAGATTTGAAGGGGGGAAATAAGAGGAATAACACATGAGTAGCAGCCAAAACCTTAGAGCGTATTTGAAACTTTCCTCCTAGAGAAAGATACTTAGAAATCTAGAAACGAATTTTTTTCTCAACTCTTTGAACCATGCAACCCCAAAGATCTGAGTGAGAGGAATGAAAATCAAAGGGTATGAATAAATTTTGGGAACCTATGCACATTACTAATTGGTGGCCTATTACCCTTCTCAATGTATCCTACAAGATCATCACTAAGGCCCTTGTTTTCTGAATCAAGAAAATCTGATTTTACCACATGAAACTATATTTTTGCACCAAAAGCCTAGATTGGTAAAATATCTAGTTGAGGCTCAAGGAACCAAATCAACCAAGAACCAATAAGATGATTAGGAATCCATGGCATTCCATATAACCCAGACAAATACTAGTATGTGGGATCTCAACACTACTAGGGAATTATTACAAAATTATCTAGATTTCAACATTGATTTCTTTTAATATTTGTTTTCCATAATCCAATAGACTACTTTGTTAAATTGGCTACATTGTCAGATTTGAAACCATCTCCATTCTAATTAAAGTTTGAAATTATGTGGCTTCAACATCTAGATCTCCATGCAAGTATTACTTAGAGGTGGGTCTCATACCCAAATCAAACTAGTTTTTCTATGTACATATTCATTAGTATGTTGAAATACCTAAAAAATAAATTCATGGTATGGAATAAGGTAGTATTTTGAAATATTTCCAACAACTTCCCTCTGATCAAGAACACCTAAATAAATTGCAAAATAAATTGGAGAAGAAGAATTTTCCAAAGAATTGGTGATTTAGAGTAAAAAATAATAGAATATCATTGCATAAAAGAGGGTATCTCCAACACAAATTTCTTTCATAAATTAGTCATAAACCAGTAACAACCTCAATGTGGTACTCTGGTACCCACATTAAAGATTCAACATGGTAGGATTTACATAAATTGGAGAAAATAGTCCCAACAATAAAGTCACACTTCCAAGATCTACCAAAATGATAGTGTTTTTAAGGCACATCCTATATATTCAACCATGTAATAGGGGTTCATTGGCCAATGTTGAAAGAACATATTTAGATAAGCCTTCCCTTAAATTTCAAACCCTGCTTGCTGAATTTCAATCTCTAAATTGTAAAATGTTTAAATTCACTAGAAAAATAGAATCCCTTTCCTTAAAAACATACAAGAATTATGCACAAATTTTAATGAAATTCCTTTGCATTATAATTTTCTATTCCACTTGTGTTGTTACAGGAGAGGGATCAAGTATTGTGTAGATAGAAATAGTTGTAAGTGAAGTTGGGAGGGTGAGGCCCACTATTAAACTAGCTTCACACTACAAAATTAAAGTGACACCATAAAAAACACTTTTAGATGTGACAAGCAGCACATCATGGCACCACAATTGTCTATTGATGGGAAATTAAATAAAAAATGGTATGCAAATATATAAACATTGCACTACAAACAATTCAATAATTAGAATTCAAATAATAAAATAGAAAACAATATTTATAAGTTTAAATACATTTATCTGCAATATATGTAAACATCTGAAATTTTTTTCATTAATAATTCTACATCTAGCAAAAGTATATTGTTCCAATCAATAAGGTGATTAATATGAAACAATGCATTATGACAAAAGAAAACACATTTTGGTAGATGATATAAAAAATCCTATCAAAGCATTATCAAACATTCTTATTAATTAAACTTAACCGACGAAGAAAAAATTAGTAAATCTAAGTTATCAAAAAATCAATTTAGTTCAATGGTAAACTTATATGATAACTTAAATCAACACTTTAAAATCATTTCCAAATACTTTCCAAGCAAATATATAATTTTCTATAACATTTAAAAAGATGCATTCATCCAAAATTAAATAATTTTTGAATGGTCAACGATGTTAAAAGAATTTTTGGTGCATACTAAGAGATGTCATATATTAAATTTATAATAAAATATCTAATAAAATAATGGTTGAGCCCTCTTATCTGACATTAAAATTACCTCAAAATTCAAGTTGTCTTTGAATTCAAATTGTATCTATATTGAATTCTTTAACAAATAGCTCCTCTTCATGGACAATCTTAAAATTAAAACCCTCATCCTTAACCTTATTCCTATACTTTCACACCTTATCCCTCAAACCCCCACACCCACAACTGCATAGCTTTCTTATATAGAGCCTCTTCATGGGCATTTTTAAGACTAAAACCATCATCATTAAACTTATTCCTATACTTGCACACCTTATCCCTCAATTCCCCACACCCACACCTTCATATCTTATTTGTACAGATCCTCCTCTTCATGCACATTCTTAAAACTAAAACCTTCATCCTTAACCTTATTCCTATACTTTCATACCTTATCCCTCAACCCCCTACACCCACACTTGCATAGCCTACTTATACAAATCCTCTTCATGGGCATTCTTACAACTAAAAAATAAAACCCTCATCCTTAACCTTATTCCTATACTTACACACCTTATCCCTCAACCCCCCACACTTGCATTTCCTACTTATATAGATCCTCTTCATTACAATTCTTAAAACTAAAACCCTCCTCATTAAACTTATTTATATACTTTCACACCTTATCCCTCAATCCCCCACACCCAGACCTTCATAGCCTACTTGTAAATAGCCTCCTCTTCATACACATTCTTAAAACTAAAACCCTCATCCTTAACCTTATTCCTATACTTGCACACCTTATCCCTCTACCCCCACACCCACACCTGCATATCCTCCTTATACAGAGCCTCTTCATGGGAATTATCAAAAATAAACACTAAAACCCTCATCCTTAACTTTATTCCTATACTTACACACCTTATCCCTCAACCTACCACACCTGCATAGCCTGCTTATATAGATCCTTTTCATGGGAATTCTTAAAACTAAAACCATCCTCATTAACCTTATTCCTATACTTTCACACCTTATCCCTCAACCCCCCACACTTTCATATCCTGATTATATAGAGCCTTCTCTTCAGGACATTCTTAAAACTAAAACCTTCATCATTAACTTTATTCCTATACTTTCACACCTTATCCCTCAACCCCCACACCTGTATACCCTACTTATACTACTTATATAGAGCCTCTTCATGGGCATTATTAAAAATAAAACCCTCATCCTTAACCTTATTATTATACTTGTAAACCTTATCCCTCAAGACCCCCCACTTGCATAGCCTACTTATACAGAGCCTCCTCTTCATGGGCATTCTTAAAACTAAAACCCTCATCCTTAACAAACAAAAATAGACTTAACAAATATAAAAAAAGATTAGAACACCAACAATGGCTGGGTCATTATTGAAATATTCAATGTTTTTTCAATATTTTTGATATCAATCATTATTGATGAAGTATTCAATATTTTTTCAATGCTACTGATATCAATCAATATTGGTGATATCAGTCAATACTGGTAATATTAGTCAATAATATGGATATCAATAATTAAATACTCAAAAATTTAAAAATGGAACATTATCTTCCAACTTCAATCACCTATTATATTGATATGCATTTCCTCTAAATCACCACGTGCATCTCAAAATTTTATTGATATATTCTCTTCCAATAATTACCCTATATTACCTTGATACGCATTGCCTTTAAAACATCATAGCTTTGTAAAAAATTCATTGTTTAGTAACATAGGAAGAGGAAAAAAATATAGACATTTATAATTTGGGTTGTTTTCCATGAGCAAAATAGGTTCTACTCTGCTAGACTGTAGAAACAAGTTTCTATAAAAGTAGACCTCTCCCAAGACCTCAAGGAGTTTGTGGAAATTCAAATTGGGGATATGAGACACTCCCAATGAGTCATGTATATCAACTTGCCCAACACCTTTTTTGTTTCCAAACCACTAACCATAAAATTTGGGGTTTCCCCTTCAGTTAGATTATAATAATGTGCCTAACCACTCAGCCTCTCCACCTAAGCCCTCTTTGGAAGATAAAAAAATCAATAGATGATGGATGGAATCCGATAGGAAAGAAGAATAACTAGACTAAATCCACAAGATTGAGAATAATTATTAAAGGAGGCATGTCGTCAATAAGTAATGGTTCATAGGATCAAGGTCCTATGGAAAAAGAGCCTCCTTAGGCTAAATCCCCAAAATTAATAGCAAAAACCCAAGGCCTTCAACACCCCTCTTGTAGCCAATGTTCTATCCCAGAGTCTTAGGGCTCCTCTTCCTAGTTCTTCTAGTTTTTAGATGTTGTAAATATTGTCATTGATGTCAAAGGTCTAGCAATATTGGTGATAAAGGCTCCATTGCATTTAATGATGTTTTTAATAGCTATATCTTGGCTAATGTGTGTTAATATTTATTTAATATTAATGAATATATTTTTGGTTGCATATAAGTCAAAAGAGGACCCATGGAGAAGTCAAAGATTCATGGGGTAAAGACAAAAGAATAATGGGATGCATTTTCCCATGAAGAGTCATCTTAGGGAATTCCAAGAGTCACCAAATGAAGACAAAAGAGGAAGGGCACAATTTATCATGAAGGGACACTTTGAGGAATACAAAAAGTCACCAAGATAAAGACAAAAGAGGAAAGGATGCTTTTCCTTATGAAGGGTCACCATATGAATTTTCAAATGCAAGGATACGAAGGGTCATGCAAGTTTGGCACCATTTTCCATGAGGATTTAAGGGTCACAAAGGGTGAAGGCCAAAGGTAATTTGGTAAGCTATAAATAAAGGCTTGAGAAGCCATTTTTAAATGTGAGAGTGAGTATGATTTGTGTTTTTTATATCTAGCTTAGAAGAGCAAAGGAGAGAGAGAGAAAAGAGATATTGTGGTGAACTATCATTTGTTGAGATAGCAACATTGAGAGATAGTTATGTGGTATACACAAAGGGCTTGGTGCTCCTGTGGGTTAGTGCTCATGAATTTTTGCTATGTTGGTGCTCAACAAAGGAGTTGGTGCTCTTATGGGTTGGTGCTCATGAATTATTGTTGTGTTGGTGCTCAACAAAGGGGTTAGTAATCATGTGGGTTGGTGCTCATGAATTTTTGTTGTGTTGGTGCTCAACATAGGCGTTGGTGCTCCTGTAAGTTGGTACTTACGAATATTGTAGTTTGAGTTGGTGCTCATTCATATACTTTAAATTATTCTTCATGTTTTTCCCACATTGGGTTTCCATGTTAAATCTGGTGTCTCTCTATCTTGTGTGGTGTTTATTATTTTAGTTTTTATTGCATATCTTGAATGTTTGGTTAAGTGAAATTTGATTAAGGGAATGTTTATAAGATTTATGATATACTGATTCACCCCCCCCTCTCAATATATCCCATGCTTAATAATTGGTATCAAAGCAGGTTCCTTTTGAAAAAGTTTTACAGCTTGAAGGTAGATCAAGAAAGCAAAATGGTTGGATCACATGAAGGATTTTATAAAAATAAGTCACATTTGTTTGATGGGATGAATTATGTTTTTTAGAGAATAATAATGAAGACTTATTTGATGGCCCTTGGATTCGACATATGGCAAGTAGTGGTGGGCGAATATGAAGAGCCACAGACACTTGTAATTACTCTAGCAGAAAAGAAGGCAAGTGAAAATAATTCTAAAGCTTTAAATGCTATTTTATGTGGCTTATGTGAATCTAAATTTGTTAAAGTTATGCAATGTAAATTTCCTCATGAAACTTGGGTGAAACTTGAGAATATTTAGAAAGGTGATGGAAAGGTTCAAAAAACAAAGCTTCAGACTTTTAGAAAATAGTTTGAGAGTTTGAAAATGGAAGAAGAAGAAGATATAACAAGTTATCTTTTGTGAGTTGATCAAATAGTAAATCAAATTTAAGGTCTTAGAGAAAATCTAGAAGAGTCAACGGTGGTACAAAATATTTTGAGATCTCTACCAATGAGATATGATGCAAAAGTTTTGACAATCGAGGAGATGAAGAATTTAGCCAAGCTAAAGATGTGTTTCTCTAGATTTTCACTAATTACATTCAAATGAGAAAGAAACTAACTTTAAGAGGTTATGGGTTTGATGTTACCTAGATTTAGTGTGCACCGTATCCAAGCCTTATGGGAGCTCCTCTTTGGCTATGGAGGAAACACCTGTAGTAAGAATGAAACTTAAACAAGAAAGATGTTAGAAGAGGCTATGGTGGACTGCCAAGCTATGTGCTCAGTCCCAAAAGTGTGAAGCTCCCTAAGGGATGACAGTCCACTATTTAAAGATAAAAGTATTGTAAAGGAAGATATGATAAATGACTAAAGAAATAGAAAAGTAGATGGTGTGTACCTCTTCATTGCAGTCTGTGTATCTCAAAATGCTACAAAAGGTTGGCTAAAGGTTATGTCTGGTCTAGATGGGTTGTTTAGATGGCTTTCTAGTTTGTTGGTTTAGAACATAGTCATTGACATCGATGGGTCTGCCAAGGTCAGTCTGGCTGAAGGTGTTGTAGATGTTGATGTCAGTTGGCCTGCTAATGTCAGTTGGGGTTGTCAGCCTTAGACAACTTTTAGAGTATTTTTGGGATAGACAGAGGGGTTTTTGGAAGTTCAGAGGTTGGTGTAGGGTTATGGGAAGGTGAATGAGGTCTGAGGAAGGGTATAGGTAGAGGATTAGTGTGAAAAGGGGGTGAGAATAAGGGGAAGGCCTTTTAGCCCCTCCATGAAAGAAGTCGGGCCTCTCGACAGTGTTTATAAATATCAATGAAAACTAATTGATAATATATTCTAAAACACTAAAATGAAAACCATAGTACTTAGCTTTATTAGGTGAAGAACTAGAGGTGTCAAAATAGTGATTCCCATGTGATCAGTGTTGTGAGCCAATGAAGTGAACATGGATTGCTTCAATTCAGTAGCTTGAGGTCCTTGTACAATCTTTCAATCTAGTCTTTGGACTGATTTGTGTAGAGCTTTGGTAGCTAGGAAAATGATAGTCAAGTTTTGGTGCTTAAAATCTTAGAGTGTGCATGTGAATCTTGAAAAGGTGGCCTCAGCTCAATGTTAGAGCTTGGCTTATGTAATTGACGTCGGTGATCTCACCGATGTCAACATAGAACTGCTAACATCGACTGAGGTTTTGACTGACATCAATATAGAAAGAATAGGTAAAAGGGCTATTTTTAGCTCTTTTCTCATTTCTCCACCTGCCAAGTGCCTTTTCCATTGGATAATAGTCAAAACAAGGGCTTATGAGGCATGGGAGTTGGTTACAGAGTTAAGATGGAGTGAGAATAGGTCATGGGTAGTTAGGATTTGGAAGATCTAGTCTCAGGCTGACTCATAGGCTAAGAAATGGTCTTAGGGTGAGGTGTCTAGGTGAGGTGTCCAAGGTGAGGTAATTAATTTAAATTAAGTAGTTTTTAAATTAATAAGGTGTGCAAGTGTGGGTTAGGAGTGTTAACATTTATAAGGGGACCAAGGGGGTGACACGATATTGGTGTCTACATTTGCCCCTTTTTGTCTTGTGGTTTGTTCTGATGAACTATAAGACAAAAATAGATGTAGGTTGCCCTAGGTATGGGATGGGGTATTCCCCCTCAAAGCAAGAATCGAGAGAAGGTAATCTAAAATTGGGTGCTAATTTGAAAGGAAGTGGATGGGGAGGGTGATCTTAGAGTGTGAACACTACAATAGTTTAGATTGCACGTATACCACTTTACTTGATAGGCAGGTCAAATTATCGCAAAAAAGGTCAAGGAGGACTAAAATTAAAGTAACTGGTCCCCAGCTTATTAGTGGTAGCTAATTGGGTTAGATCGATCAAAGCTATAGCTCCAATGGTCAAGGAGGACTAAAATTGAAGTAATTGATCCCTAACTTATTAGTGGTAGCTAATTGGGTTAGATCGATCAAAGTTGTAACTCTAATGGTTGAGGAAGACTAAAATTGAAGTAACTAGTCCTTAGCTTATTAGCAGTAGCTGATTGGGTTAGATCGATCAAAGTTGTAGCTCTAATGGGTATCATGTTCCAAGTATCTAAACTAGGAAGTGCTCCTAGAAAACATGAAAATGTCACAAATATTGGGGATCAACCTGATCATAATCTGATAATAGGTGTGAGGGGCACATATAATTTGATAACTATTTGTGAGGTAGCATATGCAATCAAAACAACCAAGGTAAAGTTATCTCAAAAGTGGTCATGGTCTGAGGAGATAATCATGACCTCTGAGGTCATGTGTCGAGTCGGGCTGAGATATAAGTGATCTTGAGTGTTGTTTGTTGTGGTTAGGGAGATGTATGTGATCTCTAATGTGCCCCATGAGAAGTCTAAGGTGACTTCTACAGTGTCAAGGATGGTTGTTTGGTCATGATTTTGAACATTTTTAGAGAAGACCTATGTTTTTAGGTCATCAACATTGATTAGGCCACTAATGTCGATAAGCAGAAAGGCATTATTTTGTTGACATCGATAGAACATCTGTCGATGTCAGTGGCCTAGGGCACAATTTTGTCGACATCGACAGCCTAACAAATCCAAAAAAAGTGGATTGGTGGCCAACCAAAAGTCATTTATGACTTTTGAAGTGTTGAAAAAGAGAGCTTTGAGTTTTTGAGTGATAGAGACCTCTTATTTGTCTGTGTCAGTAGTGTTAGGTGTCAGGGTGTGAGTGCTAAATAGTGTTGGTGAGTATTGGAGTGTTTATGAGTTTTTGGGAGCATTATGGGCTATTGGTGATTGGATTGAGGAGATGAGGTAGATAGAGATGGTAGATGTCAGAGGAGGCCTTGTAGGAGGACCACCACCACTGGCACCTATTATACCACCTTGACAGCGATGACAAGATGAGGTAGGGTGTGTTATTTTAATTTGTGATTAGTTTTGAATTTGATGTTGTTTTTGTAATTTTTTTGTGTTTTTAGTGATAGATTAGGGGCAATTCTATTAGAAGGGTGGGTAGGTTAGGTAGGGTACTTTAGGTAGCTTTAGGAGTGTTTTGGGGGGTTGTGAGGGGAGAAATGGGGAAGCCCTAAATTTTAGGGCTCGCCCCATTTGGCCCTAGGGCTGAACTAGTCATTAACATCGACAATGCCACTGACATTGGCTGACAAAGTGACTGATGTCGGTCAATATGATTGACATCAGTCGCTTTTAACCACTGATGTCAGCAAGTTAGATGCTGACGTTGGTTAGGTTAGAGCCATCATCAGCACCCTAACTGATGTGGGTTGCCTATTAAAGGTTGTTTAGGCCTTGGAAAGGTTGAAAATGATAATTTGGAGGGCCTAAGTCATGCCGATGCACTTTCAGGTGTGGTGATGGGCATATAGGTTTGTTTGATAGGAAAGTGTAAGTTGGTTGTGGTAGTTACATAGTGATTTAGCCAAGCTAACCCCAGAAGACCCCGTGTCAACTGAGTGTTGCCTACATAGCCCATGTGAGGGGCCTCAGGCCGATGTAGGTCTCTTAAAAAAGAAAAGTAGAGGGTAGGTTATGGATTGGGTTTGACTAGAATAGGTCATGGTTAAAGGTTAGATGGTTAAAAAGACTAAAAATGAGGTAGTTTAGGATAGGTGATGAGCCTAGGGTTTAGATTGTTGGTCTATTAGGTAGACAAATGAATGAATGGCTAATCTAACCTCAAAAGACCCTATGTCAATTGAGTGCTACCTACATAGCCCCTATTTTAAGGGCCTCAGGCCAATGTAGTTCTCCCAAAAGGGAAGAAGAGTCAAAGAGGTTGTTAGTTGTTTGCGTAATGTTTACTAACATTGTTTCATGTGTGTTGGTTGGATGCAGGCTATGCAGACATTGATGATATGAGATCATCTCCATACATTGTTAACATGGATGCATCGAGACATCATAGGGGATGAGTGGGCACATATGGCCATTGTAGGGCTCAGCGGGTTGTGGTGATATTGCTGAGTTGCCAGGGATGTCAGTTTGATGGTGGCATTGATTGAGTGATGGGATCATACCACCAACACCTTTCACCTACCAACTAAAGAGTTGACTATTATAATGGAGGATGTGTACCAAATTTTATGGTTACCAATACACGAGGTAGATTTCTATGCATGCTCAAGAGAGGATCATGACATTCATATGGTTACATTGTTTGGGGAGCATGTTGTTGAGGTGACCTACCATTTAGCAAGTTTTGCCTATGAGCCTATTTATGCTACTGATGAGGATGTTCATCGACTAGCCATCTTGATGATGATTTGCATCATTGTATATGCCCTTCTTGATGTAGAGGGAGGGAGATTCTTGATCTCAATGATCAGGGTTTTGATAGACATGTTAGGAGAGCAGACAGTTTTTATGTGGGCTCTAGTATTTTTAGCTTAGTTATATAGGGATCTGTGGGGGATCAGCTGATGGTAGTGGTATAACTTGTGTGTGGGCCACCTCTTGCACTATTGGGCTTACGAGCATATCATGGTTACATGACCTCTTCGTGTCCCAATAGCAATCTAGGCCAGCTTCAGAGTTGGTTTTAGGTAGTGGTGAGAGGTCATGGCACAGACACATGTGGATGCCATCATCTACAATATTGAGCATTACAGGGGGGTATTAGATGCCTTGATCCTAGTAGATATCATTTATAGGCTGTACTTGGTATATCTAGCATTTAGAGATTAGGTAGAGCAGCTTGTGGGGGTTCAGAGCTTGTAATGGGTGAGGGGCAGATGAGCTGGTGAGCTCAAGATATTTCCTACTAAGAGAGTGTGGCACCAGTATGGGCTATTATAGGATGTCCCACCTACTCTCCCATAGTATAAACATGATGATATTGAGGCACCCCTCCCACTGCTAGAGGAGATAAAGCAGCTAGATTTTGAGGAGATACCCACAGATTTAGGTGTTGTAGATCTGGGGTGTATGATGGCCTACTTGGATTGGTGGGTAGGTCACTATGCTATGATTTAGAGGGGACCACCTCTCGATCTGTAGGTGGTCAGTAGAGAGAGGGATGCCACCATTTAGGAGAGAGATGTAGCACAAGCATAGGTGGTAGTGCTTCAAGGACAAGTGACAATTTTGACAGTGCAGGTGGTTACCTTGACATGGCAGGTTATTACATTACATGGGTAGTTGGTCGCAGCCCAGGTATAGGTATTGGTAGGGTAGGGTTTTAGAGGGTAGGGCCCTATTCAGTTACCACCACCGTAGCTATTGTAGTAGCCAACTTATCCACCACCATAGCAGCCAGTGCAACCACTAGTTCAGTAGCCACCTCAACAGACAGTGGAGCAGCCACCTCAACCATAGCCATATATTTCTCTATAGGGCATGGCATCAGGATTAATGGGTTCACCACAGACTATACTTGTATCTAGGTATAATGCTGTGTTGGATGAGATCTCATATTATGAGGTTGTCATCAGGGAATTTCCATAGATCCAATGATATTCTGAGATGTTAGCTTAGTAGAGATTTATGTCACATGCCACTGCCTCTAGTTCTTGGAGATGGCAGCGGTCAGAGGGTGGAGATGATTCAGCGTCTTCATGACCACCACCACCAACACAGCCTTAAGGTGTTTGTAGTTGTTGAGGTGTATATATATACCAGCCTACATGCTATTGATGTGAGATGTACATACATTTTGAGAGAGGTAGATATATATTGTACCATTTTAGATATTTGTGATGTATACCTTCATTTGACAGTTATATATATATATATATATATATATATATATATATATATATATATATATATATATATATATATATATATATATATATATATATATATATATATATATATATATATATATATATATATATATGAGATGTTTGAGATATTGACATGTTATGGATGTGACTTTGTGTTAGTTTTTTTGGTTATGTTAGTGTTTTTAACATTTACCATATGTTTGATGGTACATGCTTGAAATGATGAGTGTATGATGATTTTATAGCCTTTTCCATATTTGGTGATGGTGTATGCTATAACATAGGTTATGTGGTTTTTCATCCTGAGCAATGTTCCATATTGGTGATGGTGTATGCTAAAAATGAAATGAGTTTATTTATGCTTCAACAAGTTTCCATATTGGTGATGGTATATACTTGACATAATTTGTGTTTGGTTGATAGTTTCCATGCGTATTGTTTTCCATAGAAACTAATGTGAATGGGCTATGATAATTTATATAACACAGATTGGTATTTGCATTAAATAAATAATGATGTTATGTTAGTGGTTAGAAAATATTTTGGTTGTATTTTATCAAATCAGATGTGATGTTATTTATGATAAAATTGGGTTGAATGTTAGGTTCATAACTTTATAGTGAAAATTATGAGATGACAATATGCGAGCATATAATTTTAAGACATTGCATCCTAAAAGATAAACTGGCATGTGACGAAGGTGTGTAAGAAGTGAAAGGCACATTGCTCTTTCATTGACAAGGACCATAATGATAGCATAGATAGGGTTTTTGAAAATAAAAGCCCCATTCATGCATTACATCGTTGACCATTGGTTAGAGAAGTACCCTAATCAATTGACGTTAAGTGAACTCAAAATCCCTTGGGTATTTTTGGGTGATAGGTTTGATTATGTGATATGTGAAGATAGTGTAATCATTTTTAGTAGGGATAACTTTGCCCCTTTTATAGGTGACCTTGAGAATGACTATAGGCAAGTCCATGACTTAATAGTTTATCAGTCAATTTTTTTTGGTAGACTGATCAATGCAGGAAGTCTACTTGGGGATGTTGTTTTGTTTTGTGGTCATGTGAAGCTGATCGATGCGGGAAGCTTCTGAGAGAGTGCTATTTCTATAGCAAAATTTGGGCATAGCCATCCTTTGAGGGCGTGGTCTATATTTTGGTTTGTGCATTTTGATTTCTTTGAATAGCTATCCTTCAAGGGAGCAGTCTATTAATTATAGCAATAATACAACTGTCCTTCAAGGGAGTAGTCTACATTTATATTTTATGACCTTTTAATATTTTGTTAGGCATCCCAGTTTTATGTTTTTTTTTGTTGTTAACTGAACTTTTAGTCATGGACTAGACTATAAAGGTTTAGGGGTTTCCCTTTTATTACGACAAAGCATTAATGCTTAAAAAAGGGGTAACTAATTTTTGTAAGGAAAAAGGGTTAAAAGGACTAGGAATGAGGATGATGGGGGTTGTTCAAGGGACGAGTTCAAGTTAAACATCAAGTGAATGATTACTTGGTTTACAATAAAATGGTCACAGATGTAAGGCATTAAGGGGCTTAGGTTCTGGCTGGCCTTCGAGAGAAGACAGATGATAAGTACCTGATCCATACTTGTACATTATTATATAAGGTCCAAGCCAATTATGAGCAAACTTGCCTCGTTTTCTTCTTTCCATATTGGTCACGTGTTGGTTTTCTTTAAGGATGAGATCTCTGATTTTGAAATCTCACTCATTCAGATTTTTTGTTGTAGGCATGCTTGATGCAATCTTGGTAGATATGAAGATGATTAAGAGCAGAAAAACAACGTTCATCAAGTAACTCGAGTTGTGTTAATCAATATTGACAAAAGTCATTGTTAAGAGCATGTCATGCAAGGAGATGCGAAGAGAAGGTATTTGTACTTCAAGAGGCAAGATGGCTTTGATTCCATACACTAAGGAGAAAGGTGTAGCATCCGTAGGGATTTGGATGCTAGTGCGGTAGGCCTACAAAATGAAGGGAAAGTGAGTGTGCCAATCCCTTCCAATGTCGTTGACCACCTTCATTAGGATTTTAGTTAGGATTTTGTTAGAAGCTTCTGCCTGTCCATTTTCTTGTGGATAGTAAGGCGAGGAGAAGCTAAGTTTGATGCCAAAAGCATCACAATGCTTTTGGATGGTTTTATTTTTGAAAGATTTGCCATTATCGGTGATTATCTTGTGAGGTACACTGAAATGACAGATGATGTGGTGGTTAATGAAGTCGATGATTTTGTCAGCTTTAGTAGAGATGAGGGGAACAACTTCCACCCATTTAGTGAAATATTCAGTCACTATGATAATAGAGTGATGTTAGAGAGACGAATGAGGGTTAATCTCACCAATTAGATCTAAGCCCCATTGTGAAAAGGGCCAACAATCCTTAGCAACTTGTAAAGTGTGGCTAGAGAAGTGAAGTAGGTTAGCATGTTGTTGGCATTTAATACAATGCCAAACATAGTCATTGCAGTCTCGGTTAAGAGTGGGCCAATAATAGCCTAGGTGGAGGATGTGCTTTGCAATCGAGTTACCACTGAAATGTCCTCCAAAAATCCCATCATGGACTTGTTTGATGGCATGAGATGTCTTAGTGGTGGTTAGGCATCAGAGAAGGAGGCCGTCGAAACCTCATTTGTAGAAAAGACACCCTAGCATGGTGTATCGAGTAATACTCTTGATAAAAGCCCACTGTCCATTGCTAGAGAGGTCAGGAGGAATGATAGAATAAGTCAAGTATTCAACAAGTTGTTTATACCAAACATCATGTGGACTAGAGTCGATATTGCCAAAAAAGTTGATGTCAATTAAGATATATGAGGGAAATGCCAAATGGTGTATAGTGACATAGATTCTCAAGGAAGCAGATGAAGATGGGATTTGTGAGGTGAGGGAGGCCATTGTGTCAACAAACTTATTCATAGAGTGAGGAACAGTTTGCAAGAGCTAACGGTCAAAATACCCTAATAATGTGTCAACACAGTGTTTATATCATTGCAAAAATTCATTTTTACAAAGATATGAATAGTTAATCTAATTAACAACTAGTTGTGAGTCACCAAAGATATTGATTATCTTAATGCACAAAAAAATAGTAGTTTAAAGCCCCATAATTTAAGGCTTCATACTCAGCCATGTTATTGGTGCATTCAAAGTCGAGTTTGAAGGATAGAGGCATGGGCACGCCCTCATGAGAGATGAGAATGACCCCCACACCCCCACTGAGTTGACATTTAGATCCATCAAAGAACATTATCATTTGATAGGGGATGTCATCGATGGATAGCATGGCGATAGACTCATTAGGAAATTCGTAGTTAGAGGGTTGGTTATCAGGTAAAGGGGCATCTACCAGTTAGTCAGTGATCATTTGCCCCTTTATAGACTTTTGTTGAATGAATTCCAAATCAAACTTAGTGAGAAGCATGAGCCAGTGAGCCATACATTGGTTTTGGTATGGCTTGGAATGCATGTATTTAAGAGGGTCAGTGTGGGTGATGACGTAAGTCTTGTGGTTGAGGAGATAGTGGCAGAGTTTGGAAGTGGCAAAGACTAATTCCAAGCAAAGTTATTTAGTATGAGTATACCAAGTTTCGTAGTCAATGAGCATTTGTCTTATTTAATAAACCACCTACTCACAATGTTTTTCATCTTGATGTGCAATCATGGCACCTAAGGAATGATCTATTGCTGAAATATAAAGATAGAAGGGTTGGTCATCTTTAGGTGGAATAAGGACTGGTGGAGAGACAAGATAGCATTTAAGAGCCTCAAAATCCTCTTGGCAATCCTTATTCCAATTAAAGGAGATGTCCTTATTGAAGAGGTGATGGAAGGATTGGCATTGGTCAGATAGCTATAAGATGAAGTGACGAATAGATTAAAGCTTCCCTTGCAGGCTGTGAAGTTGTTTTAGGTTTGTTGGTGGGGGCATCTCGAGTATGGCTTGAATCTTAGCTAGATCTACCTCAATGCCATGGAGAGAAATGATGAAACCCAAAAGCTTCCTTGAGAGAACCCCAAAGATGCATTTCTTGGGGTTGAGTCAAACATTATATTATAGTAGGTGAGTGACTATTGTTTTGAGAATGGTTAGGTGGTCATGGAAAAGTTTGGATTTCCCTAGTAGGTCATCCACATAGTCATCCATGATTTTGTGGAGGAGATCATGAAAGATATAAGTCATGGTGCGTTGGTATGTAGCACCTGCATTTTTTAGGCCAAAAGGCATGACCCTATAGCATAATATCCCCCATGGGGTGATGAAGGTGGTTTTATGTTGATCTTTTGGGGAAATCAAGATTTGGTTATATCCTGAAAACCCATCCATTAGGGATATCATCTCATGACCAGCCGTAAGATCAACAAGTTGGTTGATGTTTGGCAAAAGAAAGTCATCTTTTAGACAAGCTAGGTTGAGGTCGTGATAGTCAGTACAAATTCAAATTCCCCCTATTGCTTTTGTGATAGGGACAATGTTTGACACCCATTGTGGATAATCAATGGGTTGGATAAATGAGACGGAGAGAAGACATTGAAGCTCCTATTTGACAAGGAGTGCGATGCGAGGATGCGTCTTGTGAAGCTTTTAACTGATAGGCTTAGCTTTGTGGTTCGTGATGATGTTATAGATGACAATGTTAGGGTCAATACCGGGCATATCACTATAGGACCAAGCAAAAGCTTTGCTATGATCTGTAAGGAATGTGGTATAGTCAATTTTTTCTTGGGCATCTAAAGATTGCCCAATCTTTAAAATGTGAGGAACATCAGAAGATGGGAGATTAATGTCAACAGTTGATTCATTTAACATAACCTGTGTTTTTGAAGGAAGTGATCGTTGTATGATGGATTCATCTACACCCATGTAGGTGAGTATGGCATTATCATCCAGGTATTGGATAGTGTTGATGTTAGAAGATTCATCGTCTATCATGTCTAGATAAATGAGAGGAAGAGACATTGATGTCTCACCTAGTTGATAGGTTAGGTGTTCCAAGTGAATGGTGTTTATGAAAAAAATCTAGGAGGGATGGAGACCACTGACTCCATAGGTGAGGGTGGAGGAATAGGTGAGGTTGGAGGAGAATGCTCTATGATAGTTTCATGGTGAGGGATCTTAGAGGGTATTGTAGGTTCTTTGAAACCCATGCCATGTCGTTTCTTGGCATTTTTGATTGCCTCATCATTTGGAGGATCAATGGGCTTGTGGGGACCTTGTTCATAACACCCAAAGCTAAAACCCTTCTATCCACACCTATGAAGATAGGTTTGAGTAAAGCTAGGGTTGTCGAGGAAGGAGAAATCACAAGTGAATAGTTAGGGTGATGAGAGAGGATTTCCAATAGTAGGAGCCTGATCTAGCCCTCCATAGGTGAGATTAGTTTGGAGATCAGGAGGACCATATGGGATGACCATTCTAATGTGATGGTCATAGTTAGGGTGGTGATGAAGTTTTCCATATTCTTGAGGAGTTTGGAACATGTCAAGGGTAAGCAAACGATACTCCCCAAGTGAAAGGCGTTGGAAGGTATCTCCCATAGGATATTTTGTGGTCACTTGAGGAGTATGCGTAGGTGTGACTGGTGTCTACGAGCTTGTCAAGGCTTTCATGGGTGGAGGTGGTGTTTGGGTGGATGTTTTCAAATGGATGATAACACCATTAGGTCAGTAGGTCATGTTGCATGTTTTAAAGGGGGAAGGGTCAGCAGGAATGACATGAACTTGCCCCTCGTATTCAAACTTGATACAACAATGCAACGTGGAAGGGACACAGGTCATGGAATGTATCCAAGGTCATCCCAATAGCATGTTATATTGGAACTCCCCCTCGATGATATAGAAGAGTTATAGAATTGTACATGGGCCAACATGAACATGCAAGACCACAGTGCCAATGGTAGTGGCAGTTGCATCATCAAAAGAATGAAGAATTGCATAAGTTTTTGACATGCAATTCTTCGAAAGGGCTAGTTGATCATATGCATGGGTAGAAAATATGTTGATGCTAGCACCTCCATCAATCATAACTTGCTTAATGAAAGTTTGATCAATGTAAGCCATGATAAAGAGGGTGAGATCCTGATCTTCTAGGTTGTAGGCAGGAATCTCAAAATCACTAAAGGTGATGGAGGCAACAGTGGGTAACAATTTGACTAAAGAAGCTAGTGGTTGGGGGTCTTCAGGTTAGACCTCCACTACTTGTAAAGCTTTGATCAAGGCTTGGTGATTTTGTGGATACCTTTGTATTAGGTCATACAAAGACATCTTCACAGGGGTTTGGTGAAGTTGTTTCACCATGGAGTCACGAATTGCCCCAAAAGATGTTGGTTGAGATGTGCCCAAGATAGAAATCTTGGGCTTTGGTGGTGGAGAGGGCTTGGCAAATGGATATGTCCAAGGGGTAGAAACCTACTCTTTTCCTTTATCCTTTAGGGTTTGGGACCTGGTGGCCACATTAATAGTGTTGATTTTGAATAAAGGGGGAGAAGGTGGTAAAGGGACTATAATATCGCATTGGGATCCTGATTCAAGTGAGGAGGTTTGGGAGGCATGGGATGGTGTTGATAGTTTGTCAAAAAGGTGGTCAAGAGAATCCTCAATGAGAAGGGTGTCCTTTTCTAGGTGTTGGTGAATGACAACCTTAAGAGCATAGCAACTCTCAATATCATGCCCAGGTGTGTGATGATACAAGTAGATTTGAGTGTCATCAAACAAAGATGGTTTTGATCCGAGAGGTCAGTATGGCTTAATGGGCGGGAGAACAATGCTAGAAGACTACAACAATCAGCATAACAGTGAATCATAAGAACCCACTAATGGGTCTACGCTTGTTGTTACAATAGGGGTTGACAACTTTTATTTAGGAGTTGTAGGGGGAGTTTTTCGTACCACCTTTTTGGTTGGTGGTGTGGCCACACGTGTAGATGGCACTTTCTTGATGAGAGATGTCAAATTTCTTGGAGGAAATATGTTTTTGATGGGTAGAGGGAGTAATGGAGGTAGTTTGTCTTTGTGAGGTGTTGGAAAAGGGAGCACCCCTATTAAAGTGGAAGGATGTGGACCCAAGATAGAGGGAAATGGTGAAGGTGGGGGAGGAGTAGACCGACATGGTTTAGCATCCTCTTTTAGTATGGTGTAATGACCACTACTGTGTGAGGCAAGGTTCAAATCTAACTTCACCTGTGGGTGAGTTAGGTTTGATATAGGGTGAACACCAAGAGATTTAATCTATTTTAGCATGGTGGATGCTTGTAAGGGTTTAGATTCAGACATGAAAGGCTGAGCTTCTGATGATTTAGAAGTGGAAGCCTAATCCTCATTAGAGACTTTGGGGTAAATCATCGTAGAAGGGTGGTAGTATAAGGCAAAGCAGTATGTATAGGATAAGGAGCCCTAAATCACTCCCATAATACCTCATACTCTAGGTTCTTAGAATGGAGGAATCCTAAGTTTTTTGCCAATCGAGAGAAGGGTTTAGATGATGTCATGTGAGGCCTTACAGTCGGTCCTTCAGAGGATTTGGGTGATTGTGAGAGTAGAAACGTGTTGGATGCAGTGATCACAGGCCAAAGGTGAGAGAGAACCATCACTGGATCTTTCTCAGTCGAAGTGGGTGAGGTGGTGAGTTCTTTTGGTGGAGAAGGGATTAGAGAATTTGGATCTTCAAGTGGATAGAGTGCAAGGATGATCATGCCTTCCACATGTGATCTAGGAGAATGGAAAGTATGATCCTCCATTGATAATAAGAAGGATAAGGGTGGGACCACTAGCGTTGGTACCATCAAAGCATCCTCCAATAAGGGAGAGGTCAAAGTAGACTCTCCTACATGTGAAAGGGGAGTGGATGGAGGAATATCCTCCATCAGTGGAGGAAAAATAGGAGAGGAAGGCTCCTCTAAAGGGTAAAGCAGAGGGATGATGGCCCCTTATTCATGAGGGCATGGGGTATGAATGGTAAATTCTTCTAATGGTAGAAGAAGAGGGAAGGTGGGGGCAAGAGGAACAGGTAATATGGGATCCTCATGAGGCAAAAGAATGGGTAGAGGAGGTGTTTGATGTTGTGGGGGTGATATAGGTGAAATGGGTTCATCCACATGAGGAAGAGGGTGAGGCAAAGGGAGCTCTTCATTGCATGGGGGTGGTATGGGTAAAATAAGCTCTTCTACTCATGGTGGAGAAATGGGTTGACCAACCTCTTCTGATTGTGGGAGAGGTTGGATAGGAGTGAAAGGAAAGACCATGTCTACTATGCATATGTTGCATTCTTGAGGGTCATCGACCATGGTCAAAACATTATTCTGACTTGGGGGATGGTTAGGAAATGGTTGCCTAAAGACATCCATGTTTTGGTTGGCCAGTGCATTAGGGTTATCTAAAATAAGGTCCCCTTTGTCTAACATGTCTTGAATAATATTTTTTAGGGTTTTGCAATTATTCGTGTCATGACCCTTGACACGATGATAGTTACAAAAGTTGGTTTCCATATACCATACAGGGATGGTTCATGAGGGCTCAAATTGGATAGGTGGTCAGATTTAAGGGAGGTTGAGGACTCCCTGCTTCACTAATTTATCCAATATGAAAGCATACGATTCTCCTATTGGAGTGTATCATCATTGTTCATACCATTGTTGGAATTGTCTAGTGATGTTTTGCAAAGTAGAGGGCTCAGATTGGTTGGTTGTGGTAGAAGATGGTGACCTAAGGACCATAGTGTTTGCTGATCCCTTAGACTTGGGGTGGGAAGAAGAAGGGTCATTGGGTTTTTTGTTGGTATTTTTATTAAAAAATTTGACTCTATCTTCTTTGATTGCATAGAATTCAAGCTTTTGGGCCATAGTGAAAGCTTCATCGAATGTGTGAAAAGTTTAAACCCATAGAGTGGACGAGATGTGCTTGGCACATGATCTTGAAAAGAGCTCAATGAGCTCAAATTGAGGTAGTGAGAAGAAGAGTTGGTTAATTAAACCTCTCTAATGGGAAATGAAGTCTGCTATTGACTCATCCTCAAATTGTCTAATGGAATAAAGGTCTGTGATGGAGACCTTTTTAGTAATATTGATTGAGAAATGATCGAGGAATAGCTAAGCAAGTTGAATGAAGTTGAAGAGAGAATGACTGATAATAGAGCTATACCAGTCAAGGGCGATGCCAAAAAATGACATAGGGAATATGTGAAGCAATAATGCATCATCGTGCCCTATGAGGTAGCAAGCGTGTCTAAATGCTCATAAATGTTGTTATGGGTCCTCTTTACTCTGAAAATGAGTAAATTTTGGGAGTTCCCACTGGCTAGAGTATGTTTGAATAGGAACTGAAGGGTGGATAGGTTTGTTGTATATTTTTTTGTATGAAAGGACACTCCTCGAACTTGAAATAGATGTGTCAAGGTTGGACATCTTATCCATCAGCATCTTAATTAGATCGGCAGATAGATTGGTATGAGGGGCACCCCCTAAGTTATAGGGTACCTAAAAGGCATTGAAAGGGGTGTATGACGTACTTGGTTTCATTTTTGTAGGTGCAACATACTAATAGTTCATCATAGGGCTGATGTTGAGGCCATGAGGGCTTGTGCCATGAAGTTGGAAGGCACAACTTGACTAGATGCTGCCAAGGGTGGTTGAATGGCAGTGACACTAGTTAAAGGATAAGTGGTGACTCTCATATTTATCGGTGTAAGAGTGGATGGGATAAAGACAATCAAGTTTTGGAAAGGTGTCAAACTTGGTTGAATTGTTTGCATTTGAGGGGGTATGGAAACCCCGATGGAGGTAGGGCAAGAAAGGATAGAAGTGCAGGCCAAATCTTGAACATTGGCCATGGTTAGGTTACTAGTTGAGGTAGTGGCCTAAGTGACCATAGGTTTGGTAGTGGATACTATTGATATCATTGTCGCTTCAACCAAATAAGTTGGCATCCCATAAATAGGGTTACTTGAAGGATCTCGCATTTGGCTTCTAGTGAGATAATGTTAGAGAGCCTTGACATTGTGGTCAAGGAATCTCTCAAAATCTTGATCCCCTTCGAGAACAATAGGAGGTTGATCGGGGGTAGGTTGGATAGGAGTATGCTCAGTGTCTAAATTATACTCCATTAGATGACTTGGCATGAAGGGTGAAGGTGGGAGTGGTTGTTGACTCGCATGGTCAACAAGGAATTTGGCTTGACTGCGTGTTAGGACCATCCAAGGTGAAAGGGGTTCTGGTTCCAAAAACTATGTTTTAGTTTCAAAAAACCAAAATTTGTGTTATACAGCAAGAAATTTGGGTTTTAAGCTTGTTGTTTGGATTTTTTTTAATTGACAATGACTGATGTCAGTTGTTTAACTGATATCGGTTATAAAATATTGCTGACGTCAGTCAATTAACTGATGTCGGTGAAGGTTTGGTTGCTTATGTCAGTGGATAAATTGATGTCAATTTTTGTGAAATTATAGAAACATAGAAGATTGATAGTTTTTTGAAGAAGAAGATACTTTGAGTTGTTTTGGACTTCAGAATGGTTCGACCTTACCAGCTCAAACACCTAGATAAAACTAGTAGAATAGATGATTGGGCAAGTAACCTCTAAAATGTTAGATTCTTAGGAATGAGTTTTAAATTCATGGTGGCTTATGCCTTAAGATAAAGTCTTGGGAGTTGGGCTTGTAGAATAGTTCTTAGAGAGGAAGTCTATGGCTAGTTTTAGGTTGTGTTATGGTGCTCAAAGACATATGTGTTAGGGTCAGTATGTGGCCTGGTGTTGGGGCTTGCTCCCTTCACTTCATGAACCCAGAGCCAAGCTAGGATACTTAGCTAGAATATACCTTCCGTATAGTTTATACTCTACCAGAGAATAGAGTGGGTCCTCCTCTTGGTGGTGAAATCCAAGTAGGATCATCGAGTGGGGTAACGTATCTGCTAGGTGATAAAATCCTAGACGAGCCTTGTCTCAAGTAAGTTTGTGTGTTTGATTTAAAGTGATTATGGTTTGGTTGTGTCACATTCATGTAATATAATTCATTCATAATGCTTTAATTACTAAGTGGGCTAAGTGTGCATCCAAGCAAGAATGAAATGCAATAGTTTTTAACCCAAATCAAAATATGTTATTCAAATGTAAACAAATGGAGAAGAGGTAAAGAGTATGAGTTTTTCACTACTCTAGGATGCATGCAAGAAGTAACAAGAAGAAAAAGAGATGTTCTTTTTAACCTTTGCTAATGATTTCTCTTTTGAAACAAAAAGATAGAAGAAGGGATGCAAGAAGTGAATATTTTCCTAATGCATCTATATGAAAATTTAATTTTTAAAAGAAGAATAATGAACCCAAAAAAAACTCTAAGGGTCCCACCGGGCATGCCAGAATGTTTCTCTAGATTTTCACTAGTTACATTCAAATGAGAAAGAAACTAAGGTTAAGAGGTTATGGGTTTGATGTTACCTAGATTTAGTGTGCACCGTATCCAAGCCTTGTGGGAGCTCCTCTTTGGTTGTGGAGGAAACACCTGCAGTAAGAATGAAACTTAAACAAGAAAGATGTTAGAAGAGGCTATGGTGGACTGCCAAGCTATGTGCTTGGTCTTGGAAGCGTGAAGTTCCCTAAGGGATGACAATCCACTATTTAAAGATAAAAGTATTATAAAGGAAGAAATGATAAATGACTAAATAAATAGAAAAATAGATAGTGTGTACCTCTTCCTTGTAGTCTATGTATCTCAGAATGTTACATAAGGTTAGTTGAAGGTTCTATCTGGTCTAGATGGGCTGTTTAGATGGCTTTCTAGTTTGTTGGTTTAGAACATAGTCACTGACGTCAGTGGGTCTGCCGAGGTCAATCTAGCTGAAGGTGTTGTAGATGCCGATGTCAGTTGGTCTACTGATGTCAGTTGGGGTTGTTTGCCTTGGACAACTTTTAGATTATTTTTAGGATAGACAGAGGGGTTTCTAGAAGTTCAGAGGTTGGTGCAGGGTTTTGGGAAGGTGAATGAGGTATGAGGAAGGGTATAAGTAGAGGATTGGTGTGAAAAGGGGGTGAGAATAAGGGGAAGGCCTTTTAGCCCCTCCATAAAATAAGTTGGGCCTCTTGATAGTATTTAGAAATATCAATGAAAACTAATTGACAATATATTCTAAAACACTGAAATGAAAACTAGAGTACTTAGCTTTATTAGGTGAAGAACTAGAGGTGTCAGAATAGTGATTCTCATGTGACTAGTGTTGTGAGCCAATGAAGCGAACATGGATTGATTTAATTTAGTAGCTCAAGGTCCTCGTATAATCTTTCAATTTAGTCTCTAGAATGATTTGTGCAGAGCTTCGGTAGCCAAGAGGATGATAGTTGAGTTCTGGTGCTTGAAATCTTAGAGTGTGTGTGAAAATCTCAAAAAGGTGGCCTCAGCTCAATGATAGAGCTTGTCTTATGTAACCAACATCGGTGATCCCATCGGCATCAGTGTAGAATTGCTGATGTTGGCTGAGGTTTTGACCAACGTCGGTAGAGAAAGAATAGGTAAAAGGGCTATTTTTAGCTCTTTGCCTATTTCACCACCTGCCAAGTGCCATTTCCATTGGATAACGGTCAAAACAAGGGCTTATGAGGCACGGGAGTTGGTTAGGGAGTTAAGATGCAGTGAGAATAGGTCATGTGTAGTTAAGATTTGGAAGACCTAGTCTCAGGCTGACTCATAGGCTAAGAAATGGTCTTAGGGTGAGGTGTCTAGGTGAGGTGTCCAAGGTGAGGTAATTAATTTAAAATAAGTAGTTTTAAATTAATAAGGTGTGAAAGTGTGGGTTAGGAGTGTTAACATTTAGAAGGGGACTAAGGGGGGTTGACACGATATTGGTGTCTACAAGATGGATGAGCTTTATGGTATTCTCATGACATATGAGACACAGACTGAACAAGATAAACCCTCAAAGAGAGAAGCAACTTTTAAGACATCAAAAAAAGAGAAAGCTAAGATTCAAGAATCAGGCAATAGTTCCAGTGATGATGAAAATGACAACAGAGCTCTTTTCATTCACAAACCAAAAAGGGGAACAAGTAAATATCAGGAAAAATACCTTTTAAATGTTATAATTGTGGAAAGATTGGACATTTTTTAGCTAAATGCCCAAATAAGGGTAATGATGATGAAGAATAAAAGTATACATATAATAATAATTTCAAAGGTAAATTCAAGAAGGGATTCGAGAAGAAGAGCCTATATTCTAAAGATCCTAGCCCAACTGAAGATAGTGGAGTTAGTGATTCAGAAAAAGAAGAGATTATATTCATGGCCATACATGAAGATGCCTCAACAAGAAAAAGTATAGATGATCAAGAAGAAGAAGAGGATGAAGCCGAAGTGAATCTATAAATAGAACTCATTTGTGCCTTAGAAGAGTTAGAAGCTATTGAGAAGAAGAATCAAAGATTGAAGCACCAGATTGAGAAAAATGAAAAGGAGTCAAAGGAAATAATTGATGATCTAACATCACACTTTGAATAAGCTAAAAGGAATGGAAAATATCTATTAACACAGTTGCAAAAAGTAAGAAAAGAATGTGAAAGGTATGTTATTGAAATTGCCTCTTTAAAAAAATATATTGAGAAAGCAATCAATGATAAAGTAGTTAGTGATTCAAAATTTGAGGATAGCACTAACATATTGAATAAGATATTAGAAAGCCAAAATGAAAATTTAGATAAGACATGTATCATATTTGAAAATAAAAGGAGCTATGTTGAAGCTCTTACAAAAGAGGAAATAAAAAGGGAAGTGAAGAATACAGTGGACATTTCAAATAAAGAAGGTTGGAGGGAACAAAGCTATAAAATGCAATCAGGTCAGAGATACACAAACATGTCCTATTTTTATGGTTACTATTTTTATTGTAATGGATATGTTCATAAGAAATTAGAATGTCAGAAAAGAGCTAACAGTTTCAAAAATAAGGAGAAAGAAAGTCATGCAGAGTCAAACAGAAGCTACAACTCTTTTGCTCCTCTATCAAGCTTTGATGAAGAGGCCATAATATGTTACAAATGTAAAAACTTCAGACACATAGCTTAGTATTATAGAAGCATGTTTGATTTAGTCAAGAAGGACCAGATTTTCAAGGCTCCACTCATCAAGAGGAAGATTCAGACATGTTCATGGCAAAAGAGATAACCTGAAGATTCTATGTTGGTACATACAGCTTTGGTTACAAGAAATGAAGAGCAACCATGGTTCATTGATAGCATATGTTCAAGGCATATGATAGGAGACAAGAGTAAGTTCATAAATCTAAAGAAGATCAATGGTTGCATAGTGAAATTTGGAGATAAAACCACTGCCAGGATAGCTAAAAAAGGTACTTTGAATTTGGATAATGGTAGAACCAAGACTAAGAATGTTTTGTATGTAAAAGGTCTTAAGCATAATTTATTGAGTGTAAGTCAAATATGTGATTAGGGATATACATTAAAGTTTTATGCATAAGGTTGTGAGATTAGAAGAAAAGATTCAAATGATTTGATTGTAGATGCTCAAAGGATAGGCAACAATTTATATGTATTATCTTATATCTTCTCAAAGGCACAATCAAAGGACATATTAAAAGATCTATAAGAGGAGTTAGGAGTAATTTATTTTACTTCCTACCATTGAAGTTTAGCATCATTTCCGGGGAGCTAAGTGTTAGCTCCAAATAGGCCCTTTGCCATTGATGTCAAAGGGTGAGAATAATAGGTACATGTACAGGTGTAGAAATAGGTATAGAGAATAGGTATAGGTTGCTACAGTAAGGGGGAGTTACTGTAGGTTTTTCAGATGATAGTATGTGTAGGTTTCAAGATGTGGTAGTTTTAGGATTGAGGTTTTCATCAATGACAAAGGGAGAGATTTTTGGAAATATTGGCATTGATGTCAAAGGTCTAGCATTATTGGTGATAAAGGCCTCATTGCATTTAATGATGTTTGTAATAGTTATATATTGGCTAATGTGTGTTAATATTTATTTAATATTAATTAATATATTTTTAGTTGCATATAAGTCAAAATAGGGCACATGGAGAAGTCAAAGAGTCATGGGGTAAAGACAAAAGAAGAATGGGACACATTTTTCCATGAAGAGTCATCTTGGGGAATTCCAAGAGTCACCAAATGAAGACAAAAGAGGAAGGGAACATTTTTTCAGGGACACTTTGGGGAATACAAAAGTCACCAAGATAAAGACAAAAGAGGAAAGGATGCTTTTTCTTATGAAGGGTCACCATATGACTTTTCAAATGCAAGGATACGAAGGGTCATGCAAGTTTGGCACCATTTTCCATGAGGATTGAAAGGTCACAAAGTGTGAAGGCCAAAGGTCATTTAGAAAGCTATAAATAAAGGCTTGAGAAGCCATTTATAAATGTGAGAGCGAGTATGATTTGTATTTGTTATATCTAGCTTAAAAGAGAAAAGGAGAGAGAGAAAATAGATATTGTAATAAACTATTATTTGTTGAGATAACAACATTGAGAGATAGTTGTGTGGTATACACAAAGGGGTTGGTGCTCCTGTGGGTTGGTGCTCACGAATTATTTCTATGTTAGTGCCCCTATGGGTTGGTCCTCATGAATTGTTACTGTGTTGGTGCTCAGCAAAGGGGTTGGTGCTCTTGCAAGTTGGTGCTTGAAAATATTGTAGTTTGAGTTGGTGCTCATTCATATACTTGAGATTGTTCTCCATTGTTATTCCTACATTGGGTTTCCATGTTAAATATGGTGTCTCTCTCTATCTTGTGTGGTGTTTATTATTTCAATTTTTATTTCATATCTTGAATGTTTAGTTAAGTGGAATTTTATTAAGGGAATTTTTTTAAGATTTATGATATACCGAATCACCCCCCACTCTCAATATATCCTATCCTTAACATTAGACTCACAACCAACCTCTCTACCACTTCCTGCTTGGCAAGATGGACCCAAATGCTCTCGTATCCCTACCAAGAGGTATGAAGAGTCGAAGGAAGGAGAGTATCAGGTTGATCTTGTTGTGATGAAATAATTTGATGATTTTTAAATGCCAATAGTGGGAATTTTTTACCGAATAATTATGATGTCTTAGAAGGCTTAGACTCTAAGGATATGTCTCTTCACACCCATCATCTATGAATTGATTTTCATGGAATGTTTAAGGTCTTATAGACCTAAAACACAAGTATATTGAGCATGATTTTAGAAGGAAGTTTATCGAGATGGACATTCTTTACCTATAAGAAGTGAAGGTGGTATAATTTTTATTGATGACAGTCAGTAACTCTATCTAGCATGAAATTATTATTTTGCATACTAATCATGGGGCAAGATGTGGAGCTGTGATCATGTTTATTTCTCCAAGGTGGTGGCTATACTTAGTGCAATCTGGTGTGGACCCCACCAACTAGTTAGTTTGGACACTTTTTAACATTGAAAGCCATTCGTTTGACTTTATTAATATTTATGTCTCAAATGAACCCATTGAGTGTATGCATTTATGGAAATGGATCATGGATAATCTCCCCAATGCTCATTGGGTCATATGTGGTGACTTTAATTTGGTGGCATCTCCTAAAGATAAATGGGTCAACCACCAATGCATTGGGTAATTGGTGAAAGGGAGGCATGGTATTATATGTACACTAAATGGGGATTTTATGACCATAATTTAATTTTCTAGACTACAGATAGAGTGTGTTACACTTAGATCAATCTCAAGGATGGCTATTTATTTTAATTTTTGCTCATTTCTTAATTTTGGAAGAAGATAAGAAACTAGTAATAAGGGTGTCATAGAAATACCTAGTTGGTGATGCATGCATAATCCATATGAGGATGGAGAACTCCTATTTAGATAGGAAGGAATAACCTATAGATAAGAAAGTACTAACAAAAGGGGTCATTAGCAAGATAGTTAAGTGGATTGCCTAGCATGAGCTAGATCCAGGAAGCATAAGCTTGTTAGGAGGCTATCAATCCACTGTTGATAACAATCAAGTTGGAAATGATAAATTAAGGTACTTGCATAAATAAAATGAAATACAATACAAGAAAAATGTAGAATGATTATTAAAGGAAATGACTAAATATAGCAAAAGTGGGTCAATACTTGTGCTAAAGTGGGTGGGGTCAAGTTCAAAAAAGGGTCTATGAATAGGTAGAAATATATAAAGTTAGGTTTGGTTAGGGTTAAGGGGATAAAAATAACTTGCTATTATTTTTTACCATATTGACTATCGGTAGTTGGGTAAACCATCAGTACTTGGGTTGATCATCAATGGTTGGGTAACCATCGACAGTTGAGGTGACTATCAGTGGTTGTCTTAACCATCAGTAGTTCTCTATGAATTCTAAAGATAGTCAGAAAAGAGAGTTGTAGGCTGGGTTAGAAGTTTGATAACAATTTTATTAAGGATGTGGTAGTTAGGAAATAAGGTGTAAATAGTTCTGATCAAGTCAAGGGGGTTATAAATCCAATAAACTAAAGAACAAGTACAAATATACATGTAGCTTGGTGTATGACTAATGGTTAAAGGCTAGAGAAATTTTGCCAGAGTAAGATTACTTTGGCCTTAAAAGAAAATTTGGTATAGGTTTGGGTCTCTTTTACTATTGTTAAGTTGCTAAAGGAAGACTAGATGCTAGAGAGATGGAATACCTATATGCTTGATAACTCTTTTGACGATGGATTATTTTCACCTCCTACTCACCTCCTTTTATAGGAAAAAAGAGATGGAGGATAGAAGGTTATCTAGTAGGTGAGGCTATTGATTTCAATGCTTCAAATTTCATTAACACTGTATAGGGTGAACATATTTAATTGTGCCTTGTTATCTCATACACATCTGGTGATGTGTTAATAAGTTGAGGACATGACTGTCGATGATTAGGATAACCATTGACAGTTAAGTTTACCATTGATGGTTGAGTGTCTAGAGGCAAAAGGGTCAAAAAGGGGTTAAAAATATTTGGTTAAATGTTAAGTTAGTAGGTTGATGATTTTAGCTAACTAAATGGTCAACTAGACTCAAGGTTTGATAGGGTCAAGAAGGGTATGTAGGCATTTCAACATCTAAAATTATCATGTGTAAATTTTTAGTGTCTAAATTAACTCTTTTTACTATGTAGCTTTGAATTAACAAGATACAAAACAAAAATAGATTTCTTAGTCAAAGGTTTGTTTGCCTCGAGCATGGGAGGAGGCGTTACCTATCAAACTAGGATTTGATGAGGTAAAACCAAAATCAAGTTAGGGTTTAATAAGTAGTATATGGTGAGTCATGAGGTTGGTGACAAAAAAATGGGTTGGGAATTTGAGATTCAAACATGCATGTAAAATGTGACTAAGTGCAATAGTTGAGATCATACATGGACTAAGGTTATCAATGTTGGTAAAAATAAGGTTGGTTTTAGAATGACAAGTGATAGGGTAACAAGTCCACAGTGTTGGTCATAACTAATTGAGTTAATCTATAAGTCTTCTAGATAAGGTTGATGTTTTTATAGGTATCCAAGTTAGGAAGTGATCCCTTAAAAAACATAAATAGTCTAGTTGTGTATGAGGTGGTGAAAATTTTAAATGTTTAACATGACAAGGTTGGTTGGTGTGGTTAAAAATACCATGCAAATTCATCACAAGACATGCAATAGTTTAGGTCAAAAATAACCAATGTCGATGTGGATGTGGTTTAATGGTTGTTTGGTGAAGGGTACTCTCCAAAAAGTTTGGTTTTGTGGAGAAAGTTTGATCTTCAAAAGTGGCCTTAAGGTTAAGGTGCCTAAAAAGGGTTTTTTGAAAATGTGGGCTCTCAAGGTTAACCATTGACGGTCACCTTGATCATTGATGATCAGGGGGAAACCCTAAAAATCCAAAATATAAAATATAAAAAATGAAAATGAAATTTCATTTTCACTTTTGACATTTTGACCTCTGTGTATTTTGGTGACCTGTCGATTAGGTTATTTGACATTTTGTTGAGAGTGTTTGACTAATCATTTTTTGAGGTGGTGATTGGTGATTAGTTGAAAGTGTTTGTTGAGGTGATCAGCTGGGAATAGACATGCATGGTAGATGAGGACATGGCCGAGTAGTAGGATGTGAGCTCTAACCTTGACAATGATTGAGGTAAGTGATGTTTTGAATTGGTAGATAGTTAATTTTGTTGTTTTTGAAGTTGAATTTATGGTGTTATAGGTGTTTATAAATTGTGTTTGGGGGGTTTTGACCTAGTTGAGGTTTTGGTTAAATTTGGTAAAATTAGGGGGTGAAATTTAATTTTGAGGGAGGATTAGCATATGGGGTAGATTGTAGGGTATATTTAGGTAGTTTTGTGGTTGAAATTTTTTGTTTTGGTAATGTTTTAATGAAGATAGGTCAAGGGTTTTACTACCATCTATCACACATAGTGATCATCGGTGGTTCAACCTAATCGTCAATGGTCATCTTGACCATTGATGGTTGACCACTGAAGTGAAAATCCAACCTAACCATTGATGGTCGAGTGTTTAGGGAAGGTAGGTTGATAGGAATGTTAATAAAATGTTAAAAAAAAGGTTTTAAAAGGCTTAAGTAGGGTTTAAAATGTTAAGTTAGGATAAAGAAAGGATGATTTCCATGTAGGATAGATGTCGAGATGGTTTTGATGTCTTGAGATGATTGTTGGTTAGTTGTTGATAGGTTTAGGTAAGGTGTTGAAGACTTTGTGGGTTAGGGTAGAGTTAAACTTTTAGGTTGATGTGTTAGGATACGATGATTTAGAGATAATGGTTGTGGGTCAATGTTAAAATAGGTTGATGTAGCTGGACGTAAGTGGAGTTAGGTATAATAAGTGTGAGTAATGGTAACTAAGTGTGTGTGTTAACTTTGTTTATTTTGTAGGCAAGAGACCAGATCTAGATGAGGGATCAAGTTCTTAGGATCTTTGTAGAGATCCACAAAGGGATGACTCAAGATGATTAGATGCATATAAAGGAGGCTGACTTAGGATCTATGTGACATAATTAGTGGACACTATGAGATACGATGATGATTTTGGCCCTCATCGAGAGATGAGATACAGCCATGGAAACCTTCCTACTACCAATAAGAGAGATTACCATCCTCTTAGAGGATGTTCACAAGATTACACAGATGCCTATTCAAGGGGAGCCTATTTAACATATTGAGAGTGAGGAGAGGGAAAATTAGATGGAGCTACTATATGGTGAGGATTGGGTCCACACCATGTGGTATTCAGGTGGTTTTGGTTATGGACCACTATACTAGAGGGTGCCATATAAGATACGCTTGATGATGATGATGATGGTAATGTCATGTTTTTTGTTTCCTGATTCGAGAAATGAATAATTCCCATCTCTTATTAGGAGTGTTAGTAGAGATGTTGCTTGGGAGGATGATGTTTAGGTGGGCCCTAATATTACTAGTTTATATTTATAGGGAGATTTAGGGGTTTTGAGCTCACATATGATATGGGATTAGTGTTGGATTTGTGCTCCATTGTTGGGCATATAAGCACATTCAGGTTTTGAGGCCTTTGGGGCTACCATGGGATGGTTATATGCAATCAAAATATAGAGTGGGTTTCCTAATATGGAAGGGAGATTATGCTTTGACTGGGGCTAGAAGAGGTGTCAAAGACATTGAATAGTTAATAGATACCTTGAAGGGTTTGGTTGTGGGTGACATCATCTGGAGGGAATATGTGGGTTGGCCTAGGTGGGCCTAATATAGCTATCACACTTTGTCACTACAAAGTTGGAGGTGGATCTATGGTGGGGGAGAGGGTGAGATTGAGTTCATCAAATTCAATAGATTTTAGAGGTAGTATGGCCTTGTCCAAGGGATTTTGGCTCCTTTAGCAAGGTATAAGAGGGAGGATGCAAAGTTTTTGTTACCAAAGCCACAACTAGAAGATGTAGTATTAGACCATGAGGAGATTCTTGCCAGAGTGTGGATAGATGATGCCAAGATTATTCAAGGCTATGTAACATGGTACCATTCCATTTATGTAGTGGCAAATTTTGGATGGGATGATGGGGATCGATAGGCCATGTATGTGGATCTAGCTAGTATACATGTATAGGGTGGTGGTCAAGATGGATAGGTAGTGGTAGAACTGGTAGTGACATAGGCATAGATTATAGGTTTATAGGGATAGGTGGCCACATTGTAGGGCCAAATTATGATTTTATAGGGTTAGGTTGCCATGTTGACAAGGGAGAGAGATCAGGTGAGGACATCCCTTGGTTTCATAACTCAGGAGAGATACACCCTGAGATAGAGGGTAGGAGAAATGATGACACCAATAGGAGGGCTACCTTGGATGATTTATGTGACATGATAATTATCCATGGTTGAGGAGTTGAGATACTATGAGGCTATAATGCTGACATAGTGTCCATAGGAGCTGAGATGGGGAGAGTATAGGGCTAGTTTAGCAGGTGGTCTAGTTGTAGCTACTCCATAGCAATGGGCCTCTACAGTGAGAGGACATACATGCATTCTAAGAGGATTGATACCAGATGGTAGTATAGGTATAGGAGGGGCTAGTGGTAGTGGTACCCCAGAGGCATGATATGTTATGCTAGATGGGTATGATGTATATGTTTTGATACTAGCCTACATGCCAATGATGTGAGATGTATATGAGAGAGCGAGAGATTTATACATCATAATATGTATTATTTATTTGATGCACATGATGTATATGATGCTCATATATATATATATGATTTATTTTTATGGTTCATAGTTTACATGTTTTGATGTTTTATGCTTTATGATTATGAGATGTGGACTCAGTAGCTTTAGGCATGTGATGATTTATGGATGATGTTTTTTATTTTGTTCATGGTTATGATGATGAATAGTTGGATTATGGTTAATGATGTGGTTTATGATATGATGTTTTTTATGTTGTTTATTATGATATTATGGTAAATGGATAGGAAGATATTATAGATAAATAGATGATGTATGATGTGGTTCATAATGATTTGTTCTTAGATAGATGTATGATGTGGTTCATAATGTTGTGTTCATCATTGATGTTTTTTTTGTTTTAGGATCATAGAGATGTAATGTGATTATGGTAATGAAAACACATAAATTAATTTAAATAACAAACTAAACGTAGGAAAAATAAATAAAAATCATGAGATGTATGTCTACATGACCCAATAATAAGAGGGCAAGGAAAATACACGATGCCTTTTCATTAGTGCTAACCATTTTTTGCCCAATAGGCCAAAAAATTGGTCCCCTTCTTCCCCTGCTATTCTAGGCCAACTCATTTTTTATTTTGCATGAATCTGGTGATTTCTATGGACTCTGTAGAGATTGGTTTTCTATGGACTCTATAGGTTTTCTTTTGGAAGTTGAAGAAACAAGCAAAAAGGGCAAGTTTTTACAAAGCTCTTTCCAATTTTCATCTGAAGAAATTCACAAGGAAGGTCGGCATTTTCGAACCATTGAACCATCACTTTATTTTAAGCTTTGGTTTAATTGGCATTTCTTTGGCTTTGGTTCAATCAGCTAAGTTTAGTGCTTAGTTCATCAAAAAAGTTCAAAGCAAACGGTTCAATTGGCTCGGTGCGTAGTCTTGAACCATTGAACCGTTAAACCAATTTTTGGTTTAATGGCTTGGTTCAAGGGTGTACGCTATAGTCGGAGGGTAGCGATGGGTCCAAAAGCCCTTGTAAATGGTATAAAGAGTTTCAAAGAGCCCAAGGGAAAGGAAAAGTTAAAGCAGCCAATTCTAACAGACTTTTTATCTGTGGGAAAAGGGCCCGAAGCAAAAAAGCTGAAGGAGAGTCCAAGGATGATGGGTGCATGAATGTCAAATTTAAGCTAGTAAAAAGTTGGTTTTTAAATGCCTAAGTGCCAAGCATGGAATGAGTCCAAATTATGCAGTGACCCACCAGAAGATCACCCCTAAGGGTTGAAGGATCAGAAAAAGACAAAGAGCCCAGAGAACAAAGAGCAAGGAGACGGTGTGGCTCATAAATTCAATCCTGATAGTAGAATGGCCATGATATAGAATTAGATGAAGTGATCTAAGTGACATAGGAAGGTGTCGATTCAAGAAGTTATTTTAGTGATTGACATAGTGCATACCATGCGATCATCAAAGAGGCACAAATAGTGGTTGACGTGACTAGTTTCCTTCAAAATGCATTAGAGAGCAATCAAAAGGTGTAGCTCATAAATTTAAATCTTGAAAACAGAATGGCCATGACGTAGAATAAAATGAAGTGATCCAAGTGTTATTTTAGTGGTTGACATAGTGTTTACCATGCGATCATCAAAGAGGCACAAATATTGTTCGACGCAATTGGTTTTCTTCAAAATGCATTGGAGAGCAGTCAAACGATGTAGCTCATGAATTCAAATCCTAACAGGAGCTAGCATAGCATTAGATTCATATGGTTTCCTCATCCCAATGCTCGAAAGATGCATGGGTCACTTGTAAAAAGGGTGCCAAAAAGCCACTTTTCTTCTTCTGTATATTGGAGACTTATCTTTGGAAAAAGGATCTTCCACATTTGTAAGGCGTAGCACTGGAAAAATTTCACCTGAATCAATAAACACATTTTTTACCTTTATCTTGGTTAGATATCTCTATGTATGTTTGAGTGTTATTTATGTTTAGTCATTGTTTCTTAATGCTTTCACAAGTTCAACACCAACATATCTGGTGTCTATAAGGTGCCATTTTTGTAGCTGATAAGGAGAGTTGTATTTGGAAGTGCAAAAATAGAAGAAATTACCTTATAGTGTGCCTTTCATAGCACCTTTGGTGAATCTCTATTTTCTATATTTTCCGTTAAAGCCTCCCTGTCAAGCTCTTATAGCCTGGTCCTTTTGCCAGTTTGAAGAGTATGTATGTGTTTGTCTGATTTTAAGTGTGAGGGTGAGAAGGTCATATTTATTTTGGTACATCACCTCCTTTAGAGTAGTTTGTTTTCCTACAATCTTTCTCCCTTTTCATTCCCCCCATTATATGTGTGTGTGTGTGTGTTAGAACTTACTAAAACAACTTAGATGCATCAAAGAGAGCTATCCCTTACCTAGAGACTCTCCCCTCTAGCTTCTCCAGTCCCCCAGGTGAGAGGGGAGTTTCCATTATTGTGTGTGGAAGGTAGGAGCTTAACCTCCTTGCCTAGGGTGCAATCCACTACGTCAACAATTTTTGGCACACCCGGTGGGACATAGTCTTACACTCAGTAAGGTTTCAAGATTGATGCTAGTCTTGTTACAGAAAATAAAATGTTTTTAGCATCAGGTGACTCCACTGGTAAGAGCTTTAGTTTTCCAATCAAAGACCAAATTTAACTTCTTATGCCTAAAGTTACCAGACGGTCTGCTTCTAGGGGTGTCCCATTTAATTTTGTTGAGTTTCCTTTAAACTCAACAAAAAGACTGAGGTTTGAGAAGACCCATCCTTATTCAATAAACCACCCTCTTAGACCTGTTGTAAGGGATGCATCCCCAACAGAGCTGTAGTTACATCCCATCCTAGCTATGACATTGCCCTTTATGGCTTTTCGTGGTCAAAGCCCCTTGAATCTCCAATAATATGACCCAATTCTAGGAGCAGCCCTAAAAAATGTGCCTTATTTTGATGGAGAGGGGCCCATTACAGTCATTGAACACATTAGAAATATTGCTAACCTCTGCAATATTCACAATGTCATGGAGGAAAATGTTGCAATCAAATTGTTGGCATTGTCTCTCAAGGGCAAAGCTCTTAATTGGTACATGACTTTTCTTGTAAATTCAATCCATTCCTAGAATGAATTGGGTACTGAGTTGATAGACCATTTTGGGGAAAAGAGCAATGACCGCTCACTTGTTGAGCAGCTGACGACCATAAAAAGAGCCCCACATGAATATATGCAAGATTTCAACATGTAGTTTCAGAAGACTTGGGATAAAATCCCCATTTTGGTAAGACTGACTGCTAGCTATGATTTCATATATTATTTAAGGGCATTAAATAGTGATATTTTGTGATGATACAATCCATGGGAGGGCATGTGCTGCCTGTTACCTATGACATAGCCATAGCAGCTGAAAATTTCTTAATACAGGCTAGGGAAATAGCCCCTAGACCCCACATGCCACTTTTCCTAGAAATGCTACCTCTAATTCAGGCCATTGCTCCCACATTAGCTCCTCTACCTAGCATAGAGAAACTAGCTGCTACTCCATCAAATGAGCTTCATTAAGTTAAGAGTCTGTTGTAGTGTATGTCAAATGAAGTTGTAGCTCTTAAAAGACAACAAGCTCAAAACAACAGACCAAATTAGGGATACCAGCATTATGGTCAAGCCCCTAAACCCCCTTTCCAAAACTACAATCAAGGATAGGGTCATCTTACTCAGACTAGACCTTTTCAAAACTTCAACCCAGGCCCCCTTTCATGATCTAAGGTCATGGTGCCCGTTCAGAACAACTTGGTACAGGAACAGCCAAGTTATTCAACCATGGGATATGGTCAGGAAAAGGCTATTTATATAAATTAGATGATGGGTTATTACCCAAATGTAGATAATTAGGTAGCTACTCATTCCTAAGTCTTTAAGGCTCCAATGCAACCCAACACAAGCAACAGTCAGAGTCAACCTGACTCTACTCTTATGAACCACCTAGATGGTGAGTTTTGTGCAATTAATTATGTGGGTGTTGCAGACAATCAAGTTGACTGTGTTGCAACCAACTCAAGGATTGAGAGAAGAGCAATGGGAGAAGCCCATGCTACTACCCAATTGGTAGTTGCACCTTCTCCATCACACTCAAATCAAAAGGCCCCAAACTTTAGACCACCATTTGTACCTTCAGCCCCTCAGCTTGCACCTCAGGTTGGATTTAGCCCCAAAGAAAGCTTGAAGGGAGGCAGTCCTTAAGTCAATATAGTGGACCAAATGAAGAAGCTGCATATGAACATCTCTTTATGGGATTCATTGTTTCTACGAGGATAGAAGGACATGCTACAAAGGGAATTGCATGAGCTAGACTGACAAGCTATCCCAAGAAGGATCGATAATGTCTTGATGATGAATGGGCAACCTTCCACCTAAGGCTAGGTAAATAAAGAAGAGAAAATTCCCCCTTTCTATGTGTCCTTGATTATAGGAGATTTCTTGGTGCACAACTGCATCATTGACAGTGGGGCTAGTACCTCAATAATGCCCAAGTGCATAGCTGACAAGATGGGACTAAAATATAAACAGATGAATAAGGGATTCCTGCAGCTAGATGGGACACCTTCAAAGACAGTTGGGATAATGAAGGGTTTAAGCTTGACATTACATGCTTGCCCAACCTTCTCAATTCCCCATGATATAGTAGTGGCAGATGTTCCTCCTTTTTTTGTAATTTGTTTATCTAGGGACTTCACATCAAAGATAGGTCACTATCTAGCAGTGAATTGGTACTATCTAGTTTTTAGAACCAAGTATGGGACCAATTTAAAATTGAATCTAAGCCACTCTACAAGGACCATCTGGAACCATATTCGCACAAGGCAATAAATGTCAGCTACACCATTCTCAACCTAGAAGAGTCCTAGACAGACCAATCTCCATCCTCTACTCTTGAAGGAGTTGCAGACCTACTCTTGGATGAGTGGGGAAGTGATAAATTTGAGCATGACCCATACTATTTCATAGAAGAGGTAGGCCTTGGAGTCTACTACATGCACGAAGAGGGTACCTTCATACCAAATGTAATGAAGGCAAGCCAAGAAGACCTAGGTCTATGGAAGCTGTACTTTGACGATGCCAAAAGTAGGTTAGGAGCTGGTGGTGGAGTGATGTTAGTCTCACCTTCAAAGGAAAGATACTTTTTAGCTTTCCATTTCCAATTTTCTTGCACAAGCAATGTTGCAGAATATGAGTCCCTTATCCATGGTCTAGAATGGGCAAGGAAAAGAGGGATCAAGGAGTTGCAAGTTTTGGGAGACAGTGAGCTGATTGTAAATCAAGTGAAAGGCCAAAATATGACAAAACATTCCTTGCTGAAGTCCTACAAGCATAGGGTCTAAGACTTGGTGGAATTTTTCCTTGCTTTCAATATCACCTCCATTCCCAGAGAGAAGAACAAATAAGTGGATAGGCTAGCAACAATTGGTGCTTAGTTTAATTTTTCTAAGGAGATAAGCTGAGACTGCGGTTCATGCTACTTGAAGGTGGTAGTCTGGCCCTTTGTCCCTAACAACATTACAAATTGGTAGGTTTTCAAAAATGACCAACAAATAACTTTCTTCCTGCAGGAAGAAGCTGAGTTCACAATAAAGAACCAGGTAAAGATGTAATAGCAATATGGCAACTAGATTGTTCAATTAAAGAACAATAAGCTCCCTAAAGGTTTAGTCACTCTTGAGAGTATCTTCAATGGAGATGACCAATTGAGAAGCAACAAGGCATGCATCAAAACTAAAGAGGAGAATTATGAAAAGTTTGAGATCTTCAAGGATAAGCTGCTTGTACTTGGAAAAGTCTGCATGGTTCAAGAAAGGTAGACTTTCATTTTGTTGTGTTAGGAGTTTGCTGATGTTTTTGCATGGGATTATAGTGATTTGAAGGGTTTCAACCCAAGACTTTCCCATCACACCATCAAATTATAAAAAGGTGTCAGGCTAGTCACACAGAAGCAGAGGCCTGTCAACCCAATGATTGAGCCTCTCATGTAGAAGGAACTAGCCAAATTGATTATGTCTAGGATTATATTTCCAATCAAACATTCCTCTTGGCTGGCCAATCTTATTCCTATTCAAAATATGAATGGGGAGATCAGGCTATGTGTTAATTTTAGAGACCTTAATAAAGTCTCTTTAAAAGACCATTATCTCCTCCCGAGCATGGAGCGGATCCTTTAGAAGGTAACAGGTAGTGAGCATTTCTCCCTCTTAGATGGATATTTAGGGTATAATCAGATTTTGGTGTAAGGCTATGACCAGCACAAAACATCCTTCACTACTAAATGGGGAACGTTTGCCTACAAGAAGATGCTATTTAGGATGGCTAACACTGGTGCTACCTTTCAGTGAGCCATGGACATGGCTTTTTGAAGCTTGATAAATAATAATGTGCTGGTATACCTCGATGATGTGACGGTATTCTCCAAGGAAGCGAGCCAACACATGAAACACCTCAGGTAGATTTTTGATAGGTGTAGGGAGTTTGACATCTCTCTTAACCTGAAGAAATGCGTGTTTGTTGTTCATGTGGGGAAACTCCTTGGCCACATCGTGTCTAAGGAGGGCTTATCCATTGACCCCAAGAGAGTTAGTTATATCTTGGAGATGTCCCTACCTAAGCACAAGAAAGGCTTGAAGAGCTTCTTTGGTAGGATAGATTTCATTTGGAGGTTCATTCCAAATTTTGTAGAGATAATCAAGCCACTAACCTCTATGCTGAGGAAGGGTGAGGAGTTCAAGTGGACAACACAAAGGAAGGATAGCTTTGAAGCCATCAAGTAGGCCATAACCCAAGCTCCTACTTTGATCAACCCTAACTTCAATAAAGACTTCAACCTCTACACTTTTGGCAATGATGAGGTAGTCTCTACCATGCTTACCCAAGCAAATGGTGATGACCTTGAGCAACCACTTGCTTTTTTAGCTAGGGGTTAGAGGATTTCAAATTCAGATACACGTATGTAGAGAAGCAAGTCATGGCAGTAGTATGGAGCTTGAATAAATTTAGGCATATGTTGTCTAATAGCAGGATTCACCTCATGGTTCCACATCTTGGCATCAAGGATTTCCTGACCAACTGAGACCTAAATGAGAAAAGAGTGGGGTAGATCACTAGGGTAATGGAGTATGACATAGACATCAAGATCACCAAGTTGGTGAGGGGAAGAGGCCTGTGTGAACACCTTACTGTAGACTTCAAGTAGAAAAGGGAAGATAGCTTATTAATTCATGATGCAACTACAATAGAGGAACTAGTCATAAAGGACTGGTTATCAGACCAGAGGCATTTCCTTCTCACTGGTGAGTGCCCGCAGGGTCTTGATAGGACCAAAAGAAGGTACTTCAAGCTCCAGTATCTCCCTTATGTTTTAATTGATGGAGTATTGTTTAGGAAAGATCTCTCATGGGTCCTTCTAAGATGCATAGACTCAAATCAGGCTAACAAGGTGTTGTCTGAGTTCCATGATGGGCCAACGGGTGGTCATTTTGCTCCTAGGGATACTGTAGCTAGGTTAATGAGAGCTAGCTATTTCTAGGGACACCCATGCCTAGGTAAGAAAGTGTTAGAAGTGCACACTTTTTGAGGGGAAGCAATAGTTGGCTGCCATACCCCTACAGCCTATTCAGGTGGAGCAACCATTCATGCAGTGGGGCCTGGACTTCATAAGAATGATTAATCCTCCCTCCAGTGATGGACATAAGTGGATCCTGACTACCATATACTATTTCACAAGGTGGGTGGAGGCTGTTGCTTTGAAGGAGGAAAATGAAAGTGCGGTCTTGGAGTTTTATGAGGACCTGGTGGCGAGGTTCAGGGTTCCAAAAACCATAATCTCAGATAATGCATTGGCTTTTTTGGGAACCAGAACAAGTGAATGGGCATTGAAATATGGTATATATCTCAGCACTTCATCCAATTATTACCCATAGGGGAATGGGCTGGCTGAATCCACCAATAAGAACTTGATCAGGATCATCAAGAGGACCATGGAAGAAAATTAGAGGACTTGGCATGCCAAGCTAAAAATAGCCCTATGGGCAGATAGGGTCACCCCGAAGAGGGCAATTAGCAACTCACCATACACACTCATCTATGGAAGGGAAGCTAGGCTCCCCATTTCACTTGAGTTGCCAACCTTGGATCTCGCTCACCAGTTGTAATTAGAAGGAACTAACATGGAGGTTAGATTGTGCAATCTGATGGAACTCCAAGAGGCAAGGGACCAGGCTATGGCATCCATGACTAGCTACCAATAGCAAGTGAAGAGACACTTTGACAAGAAATCTTCATCAAAAGGTTTCTCTAAAAGAGACATTGTCTTGAAATGGGATGAAGACTGAGCTAAGCCTAGAAAGCATGAAAAGTTTGACACCCTATGGAGTGGCCCATACATAATCACTCAGTGTAAATAGCATAATGCATTCCAACTCTCCAAGTTGGATGGTGAAGAACTCTATATCCCAATTAATTGGATACATCTGAAGCATGGCCATTGAGTCTTTTCTCCATCTTGTATATATTTTCCCTTATTTTTTCTCCTTCTTTCCCTAAGTACTTTTTACACACGTTAGTAGTTTTCTTAGCTTTGTGTGTGTTTTTTCTTTTCCCTTTGAGGTGAATCTATGTGATTGGTTCTAGATTTATCAGAGCTATTGCTGATTTTTATGTTATAATATGACCTCGTGCCCAATGAATTTTTAAGGCAACTAGCTTCTAAGCATAACAGGCATGCTTCCCCTAGGAGTCACCAATTTACTGACCATTTTTTGCCCAACAGGCCAAAAAATTGGTCCCCTTCTTCCCCTACTATTCTAGGCCAATTCATTTTTTATTTTGCATGAATCTATGGATTTCTATAGACTCTGCAAAGCTAGGTTTTCTATGGACTTTGCAGGTTTTCTTTCGGTAGTTGAAGAAACAGGTGAAAAGGGCAAGTTTTTACAAAGCTCCTTCGGATTTTTGTCTGAAGAAATTCACAAGGTTGGCATCTTCGAACCATTGAACCATCACTTCATTTCAATCTTTGGTTCAATCAACAATTCTTTGGCTTTGGTTTAATCAGCTAAGTTCAGCGCTTAGTTCATCAGAAAAGTTCAAAGCAAATAGTTCAATCGGCTCGGCGTGTAGTCTTGAACCTTTGAACCATTGAACCAATTTTTGGTTCAATGGGTTGGTTCAATGGCTTGGTTCAAGGGTGTGCCCTACAGCCAAAGGGAAATGATGGGTCCAAAAGCCCTTACAAAGGGTAGAAAGAGTTTCAAAGAGCTCGAGGGAAAGGAAAAGTCAAAGCGGCCAATTCTTGTAGACTTTTTGTCTACGAGAAAAGGGCCCAAAGTAGAAAAGCTGAAGGAGAGTCCAAGGATGATGGGTGCATGAACATCAAATTTAAGCCAGTAAAAAGCTATTGGTTTTTAAATGCCTGAGTGCCAACCATGGAATGAGCCCAAAGTATGCAACGACCTGCCAGAAGATCACTCTTGAGGGCTGAAGGATCAGAAAAAGACAAAGAGCCCAGAGAACAAAGAGCAGGTGGATGGTGTGGCTCATAAATTCAATCTTGACAGTAGAATGGCCATGAAATAGAAGTAGATGAAGTGATCCAAGTGACGTATGAAGGTGTTGATTTAAGAAGTTATTTCAATGGTTGACACAGTGCATACCATGTGATCATAAAAGAGGCACAAACAATGGTTGACACGACTGGTTTCCTTCAAAATGCATTGGAAAGTAGTCAAATGGTGCAGCTCATAAATTCAAATCTTGACAGTAGAATGTCCATGATGCAGAAGTAGATGAAGCGATCCAAGTGACGCAAGAAGGTGTCGATTCAAGAAGTTATTTTAGTGGTTGACATAGTGCTTACCATGCAGTCATCAAAGAGGCACAAATAGTGGTTGATGTGACTGGTTTTCTTCAAAATGCATTGGAGAGTAGTCAAATGGTGTGGCTCATAAATTCAAATCCTAATAGGAGATAGCACAACATTAGATTCAGATGGTTTCCTCATCCCAATGCTCAGAAGGTGCATGGGTCACTTGTAAAAAGGGTGCCAAAAGGCCCCTTTTCTTCCTCTATATATTGGATACTTGTCTTTGGAAAAAGGATCTTCCACATTTGTAAGGCGTATCCCTGTAAAAATTTCACCTGAATCAATAAACGCATTTTTTACCTCTATCTTGGTTAGATATCTTTGTGTATGTCTGAGTGTTAGTTTGTGTTTAGTCATTGTTTCTTAATGCTTTCACAGGTTCAACACCAACATATCTGGTGTCTATAAGGTGCCATTTCTGCAACTGATAAGGAGAGTTGTATTTGGAAGTGCATAAATAAAAGAAATTACCTTACAGTGTGCCTTTCACAGCACCTTTGGTGAATCTCTATTTTCTGTATTTTCCATTAAAGCCTCCCTGTCAAGCTCTTACAGCTTGGTCCTTCTACCAGTTTGAAGTGTATGTATATGTTTGTCTAATTTTAAGTGTATGCATCACCTCCTTTAGAGTAGTTTGTTTTCCTGCAATCTTTCTACCTTTTCATTTCCCCTATTTTATATATATATATATATATATATATATATATATATATATGTTATCACTTACTAAAATAACCTAGATGCATCAAAGGGAGCTAGCCCTTACCTAGAGACTCTCCCCTCTAGCTTCGCCAGTCCCACAGGTGAGAGGGGAGTTTCCATTGTTATGTGTGGAAGGCAGGAGCTCAACCTCCTTGCCCCGAGTGCAATCCACTGCGTCAACAATTAGTAAGGATGGAAAAAGACCTAAGGTTGGATCAGCTTAGGGAACATAAGCCTTTTGAATGCTTCACATTAACATGCTTTGGTGGATAAAATTGTGTCTTGATCACATTGTTCCAAGTAATTTCATAATCTCTTGATTTTAAAGATGGTATAAAAGGGAGGTAGGAAATGGGTGAAAATTGTAGATGGGTTTGATAAGTAAGGTAACCTTATGTGAGTTAGTGTGCCACTTTGATAGGTGACCTAAGAACCATTATATACAAGTCCATGTCTTAATGTTGGGTGTAGACTGATCGATGCAGGAAGTCTACTAATGTTATATATGAAATCTAATTGCATCTTTCTTGAGATAACTTATTCTAATTTTGATATAAGGTCTTTTATTGATTTTGTTTTTTGATCGGTTTTTGAATTTGATCAATGTGGAAATCTTCAAATGATTGATTTTGACCCATTTGACTTAGCCATCCTTCAAGGGAGTGGTCTATGTTTAGGTTTGTTCATGTTTGATAGTTGTCCTTCAACGAAGCAGTCTATCTTTTAAGCAATTTAGAATGTTTAGAAAACTATCTTTTAAGGGAGCAGTCTATAATGCTATAAATATGTGATCCAAATGACATTTTGGTACCCCAAATTTTTTTAATGCTAGTTTTTAGACATGCACAAGTATAATTAGGCTTAGTGGTTTACCTTTATGAGGGCAAAATTTCAGCACAATAGGTGAATGGTAGATGAAAGGAATGGTTTTAAGGAACAATGACCATGGGATTCCATCTTGTTATAGATGAAAAGTATCCATGAGAACCATGCCATGGGTAGAGCCATGGTGCCCATATTTATGGTTAGGATATGACTATGATGGTTAATCACATGGTTCTATGTTGTAATTGGTTATCCTCAAAGGGACAAGGGGAAGTTGTGAGGGTGAAAAACTAGGAGGTAAAAATCTCATAAATCAAGGGATGAGATTAAGTGAGTATGATCCTTGTTTTAAAAAAAAAGGATGTAGATAAGAAGCATTGAGAGGTTCAGGTTCTAGTTTTCCTTTAAGAGAGGACAAATGGTAAGCTCCTGATCCATACTTATGGGTTATGATGTAGGGTCCAAGCCAATTGAAAGCAAATTTTCCTCTTGTGATTTTCTCCATGTTGGTGACATGTTGGTTTTCATTTAGGATGATGTCTCTAATATTGAATTATCAATCTTTTAGGTGTTTTTTATAGGTGCACTTGATTCATTCTTGGTAGACACGAAGATGGTTAAGAGTTGTTAGGTGATGTTCATCAAGTAGCTAAAGTTGTGTTAGACATTATTGACAATAGTCACTCTAAAAAATGATCTCTTGTAAGGATATGTAAAGAGAGGGAATCTAGACTTTGAGAAGCAAGACTGCCTCTACCTTGAAGACAAAATAGAATTGGGTATCACCTATAGAGGATCAAAAGATAATGTGATAGACCTATAAATTGAAAAGTATGTGCAAGTGCCAATCCTAACATGAAGTACTAACTACTTTTATCAACATTTTGTTAATGGTTTTATTACAAGCTTTCACCTATCCATTTTCTTGTGGACGATAAGGTGAGGAAAAGCTTAACTTGATGCCAAATACATTGTAGAGACCTTAGAATTATTGTTATAAGTGATTATCTTATGGGGAACATTGAAATGATAGATGATGTGATGGTTGATAAAGTCAACAATCTTCTTATCTTTGGTTGAGATGAGAGGAATGTCTTCCACCCACTTGGTGAAATACTCGATGGCAGTAATGATGGATTGGTGACATTGTGATGAATGAGGATTAATTTACCTAATGAGATCTAATCCCCAATATGAGAATGGCCAAAAGTCTTTTGATACTTGGAGACCATGTGCAAGTGCATGATGAAAATTAGCATGCTATTTCCATTTGACACACTTATGTATGTAATCACAATAGTATTAATTAAGGGTGGGCTAATAATAGCCAAGGTGAAGGATGAATTTAGTGATAGTTAAATCTATAAAGTGTTCCCCACATATTCCATCATGCATTTCCTTGATGGAATGGGAAATTTCATGACTACAAAGACAATAGAGAAGGAGACCATCAAAGCCATGATTATAAATGATTCCCCCTAGTATGGTATAATGAGAGGTACTCTAACCAAAATCTCATTGGGTATTCGTAGAGAGATTATGAGGAATAATGATGAGGTTGAGGTAATCAAAAGTTTATTTATACCAAACATCTGATGGAGATGTTTCCACACTAAAAATGGTAGGAAGGTCAGAATAGATATAGGATGGGGTGATAAAGTGATGGATGGTAATAAATAGTTTAGAGTTGGAAGGTTGAGATGGGATTTTGGAAGTAAGGGAAGCCATTGTATCTGTGAACTTGTTAATAGATCATGGAATAAATTGGATAAGGTAATGCTCGAATGACGCTAAGAGTACATCTACTAGGTGTTTGTAATTTAGTAATATATCATTCTTACATAGGTAAGATCCATTGACTTGGTTGACCATAAGTTGGAAATTGCTAAAGATACTGATTGTCTTGACTCCCAAAGCTAGAATGGTTTGGAGACCTATGACTAGGGTTTCATACTCAACCACATTGTTGGTGCATTCAAAGTATATTCAGAAGGAAAGGGGTAGAGGTTCACCATTGATGGGAATGAGAATAAATTTGACACCCATAACACATTGGCATTTGGAGCCATCAAAGAACATGGTCATTTGGTAGGTGGGTTCCTCTTGAGAAAGAGATATGTTGGACTCATCAATAAATTCAAGAGGAAGTAGTTGGTTGTTTGGTATAGGATATTTGACCAATTAATTAATAATAGATTTCCCTTTAATTAACTTATACTGGAGGAAATCAAGGTCAAACTTAGCTAGGAGTATGAGCCACTTAGCCATATGTTGGTTTTGGTATGGTTTAGAGTGTATGTACTTAAGTGGGTCAGTGTTAGTGATGATGAAGGTTTTATGATTAAGAAGGTAGTGATGAAGTTTGAAAGCCATGAAGATGAGGGTAAGGAAAAGTTTCTTAGGATGGATATACTGAGTCTCACACTCTATAAGTGTTCAACTTATGTATTAGACAACTTGATCTTTATTTTGTTTGTCATGGTGAGTGAGCATTACCCCTAGGGAATGGTCAGTGGTGGAGATATAAAGGTAGAAGGGTTGATCCACTTTAGGAGGGGTCAAGATAGGTGGAGAAAGAAGGTATTCTTTGAGTGAATGAAAGGCTTGTTGGCAATCTTTAGTCCACTTAAAAGATGTGTCTTTCTTAAGGAGATGGTGAAAAGGCTAACATCTATTTGATAATTGAGAGATGAAGCGATGGATGGATTGGAACCTCCCCTATAGACTGCAAAGTTACTTGAGGTGGATTAGAGGTGGCATCTCCAAAATTGATCTAACTTTAGTGAGGTCTACTTCAATCCCTCAAAGAGAGGTAATGAAGCCAAGGAGATTCCATAAAAGGACCACAAAAATAAATTTCTTGGGGTTAAGGTGGACATGGAAATAGATAGGAGCTTTGACCAATTGATCACCAATAACTTACCCTTTAATAGACTTCTACTAGAGGAACTCAAGGTCAAACTTAGCTAGGAGCATGAGTTAATTAGCCATATGTTAGTTTTGGTATGGTTTAGAGTGTATGTACTTAATTGGGTCAGTGTTAGTGATGATGAAGGTTTTATTAGTGATGAAGTTTGAAAGCCATGAGTATGAGGGAAAGGAAAAATTTCTTAGGATGGGTATACTGAGTCTCATACTCTATAAGTGTTTAACTTATGTAGTAGATAACTTGATCTTTATTTTGTTTATCATGGTGAGTGAGCATTGCCCCTATGGAATGGTCAGTGGTGGAGATATAAAGTTAAAAGGGTTGATCCTATTTAGGAGGGGTCAAGACAGGTGGAGAAAGAAGGTATTCTTTGAGTGAATGGAAGGCTTGTTGGCTATCTTTAGTCCACTTAAAAGATGTGTCTTTCTTAAGGAAATGGTGAAAAGTTTGACATCTATTTGATAGTTGAGAGATGAAGTGATGGATGGATTGGAGCTTCCCCTATAGACTATAGAGTTGCTTGAGGTGGGTTGGAGGTGGCATCTCCAAAATTGATCTGACTTTAGTGAGGTCTACTTTGATCACTTGAAGAGAGATAATGAAGCCAAGTATCTTTCCTAAAAGGAACCCAAAAATAAATTTCTTAGGGTTAAGGAAGACATGAAAAGGAATAAGGCATTCAAAGATGATTTTAAGAACATCTAGATGATCCTTGTGATATTTTGATTTCCTAAGGATATCATGCACATAGTCTTATATAATTTTATGGATGAGGTCATGGAAGATGTCAGTCATGTCATGCTGGTAAGTTATTCCAGCATTATTAAGACCAAATGGCATGATCTTGTAGTAAAGGGTTCCCCATGGGGTGATGAAAGAAGTTTTATGTTGATCCTTGGGGGAAATAAAGATCTGATTATATCCTAAGAAACCTTCCATGAGAGATAACATCTTGTGGCCAACAAGTTGGTCAATACTAGGTAAAAGAAAGTCATCCTTTGGACAAGCAATGTTGAGGTCATAAAAGTCAATACAAAGGTAGAGTCCCCTTATAGGTTTGGTAATTGGAATGATGTTATAAAACCATTGGGGATAGTTAATGGGTTGGATGAAGTCGATAGACAAGAGGCATTGAATTTCCTCTTTGACTAAAAGGGCAATACAAGGGTGTATTCAGTGAAGCTTTTGCCTAGCAAGTTTAGCATCAGAATAGGTGATAATGTTATAGAAGGAAATAGAAGGGTTAATTCCAAGAATATATTTATAGGACCAATAAAATGCTATGCCATGGTCATGAAGGAAGGAAGCGTAATCCCATTATTCTATGAGATTCAATGATTGACCAATCTTGGCAATGCAAGGATTATCTTGAATACTCAAGTTGACATCGATGGTATATTTGTTTAACATGGTTTGGTTCTTAGGAGGAAGGTATTTATGGATATAATAATCGCTCACATCAAGGTATGTGAGAATGGAATCATTGTCTTGATGTTAGATGCTGTTGATGGTAGGAAAATCATTTTGTACCATTTCAAGATGGATGAGAGGAAGGGTTTTCATTTAGCCACCCTTTTGATAGGTAAAAGGGCCAAAAATAATTATATTGATAAAAAAGTAGATGGGATGATATCAAAATCCTCAAACTTTGAGGGAGATGGGGTTGGTGAGGATGGGATATCCTTGTCAATGGTGGATATCCTTCTGGTGGTATGAACCTAAGGTTGAATAACTCATGAGGTTTTTGGGTTTTGATTATGGGTAGTTCATGAGGTCCCTATTCATAATGGACAATGCCAAACCCCTTCCAAGCACACATATGAATATACACTTTGGAAAATGCAATTTTTTTTAGATAGGAGAAGTTAGAGGTGAATGGTCAAATGTTAGAGGTAGTGGTGGGAAAAAGAAGCAAATGATCGAGTCCCCCATAGATGAAATTGGTTTGATGATTAGGTGGCCCAAAAGGGATGATGGTTCCAATGTTTGGATCATTACTAGGGTCATGGTCAAGGTTCCCATACTATTGAGGAGTTAGGAAGGTATTCAAGGCTAAAAGATGGTATTCTCCCAGTGAGAGATGTTGGATCATAGGTTCTAAGGGGTCCTTTATAGGGATATCTGAAGAAGGGATGGATGAGCTTATTGAATATTCATCAATGATAGGGGTGGATTTGTTGATAGTTTTTGGTGAAGTGGATGGATGAGGAAGAAGAAAATCATTAGGCATATACATCATATTGCAAGATGCAATAGGACTAGGGTTAGTTGGTATGGTGATGACGTGACCCTCATACTCAAATTTGACATAATGATGTAAAGTAAAGGGGATGTAACTCATAGCATGAATCCAAGGGTGTCCAAGCAAGACATTTTATTGTAACTTGACTTCTATAATGTAAAAGTGTTATAGAATTGTGTAAGGTCCCAAGCAGATATGGAGAACAACTATTCCCAAGGTAGTGGCCATATTATCATTAAAATAATGAAAGATAGTTTTGGTTTCATATATGATGTTTTTTGGCAACTCAAGTTTGTCATATGCATGGGAGGAGATAATTTTGATACTAGCTCTCCATCAGTCATCACCCTTTTGATGCGGGTTTGATTGATATATGTTGTGATGAAGAGGGGAGGATCGAGATCCTTAGGATACACAAAAGGTATCTATGAATCCTTCAATGTGACTAAGGTGGAAAGTTGAAGGGATCCAATAAAGGCTGAAAAGGGTTGAGGATCTTCAGTTTGAACCTCTATGGATTATAGAATCTATATTAGTGTTTGTCAGTGAGGAGGTGAGGTTTTGATTAATTCATATAAGCTCATCTTCATTAGAGTTTGGTGAAGTTATTTCAACACTACATGCTAAACATATTATAAAAGGTTAGAAGGAGAAGCACCCAAAATTTATACTTTAGGTTTTGGTAATGGTGGAGGTGAAGGTGTTTGGGTTCGGTTGGAATGTTGAGGAGTTGAAGGGTAGGTCCATGGAATGGACACTTTAGCTTTTCCCTTATCCTTTTTCTGGGCCCAAGATTAGGTAACCATATGTATGGTATGGATAAGAATAAATGTTGGTTTAGATTGCTACTTCAATTCCTCCTCACTCTTAGGTGAGAGTGGGGGAGTAGGTAAGTGTTGGGAAGCTTGAAATGGTGGTTGATTTAGTAATGGGCTCAAGAGAAGTTCACCTGCTAACAGATCATCCTCATCTCATAAGCTATGTATAGGTGTTTGGAGAGATTTATAGTTATTTGTATCATGTCTAGTTTTCTTATGGTATAAGCAAATCAAATTTTCATTGAACCATGTTGGTTCAGGACATGAAGGTTCTAAAGGTTTGATGGGTGGTAGGCACAAAGAAGAGGTTTAAAACAACCTTTATATAATTGTTGAATATGATTCAAGCAAAGGTGTTGGATGTGGTAGGTTTTTGGTTTCAAGAGTGGGTGCCTTCTTGGGAGTAGGCTTTACCATGGAAGTTATGGGTTATGGAATGGTTTTGATGGGTTGGTTAGGTTAGAATTGTTTGGCTGGTTTAGAGGTGGAACATTTAGATGTGGATGATTTGGATGGTGATGGTTTGGAAATGGTTGGGAAAGTAGAGGTGGATAGGGTAGTTAAGAAAGATGGAGAGTTTGTTTCTTTGGTGGAGGTAGGTGCAGGTAAAGAAAAATGAGAGGGTTTACTAGATGAGGTATAGGTGATTATGTGAGGGTTCACATTCTTCGTATATGGATGAGATCCTAGGATGATAGAAGGATGGGATCCTAAAATATAAAGTACGTAGGAAGGAGGTGGTATAGCTCTAGTTTGATATGTTTTGGGTGGTTCCAACTTTTTGATGGGTTGAGTCAAATTTTTCTTCTATGGACTAGATGGGGTTAAGTCTAACTTCAACGATGGGTGAGCTAAGCTAGGAGTAAGAAGGATTCCTAGATTCTTGATGGTTTTGGTTAAGGAGGTGTAAGGTGATTTAATTTTTTTAGATGAGGATGCTTTGGGTAATTCTTCCATGATTTTGGGGGAATAAACATTTGATGATAGGGTCTTAGTAATGATAGGTTTGAGGATAGGGGTAATAGGAGATAGGGTAGATGAAAGTGAGGTTAAAGGTTCAGATTTGTTTTGGTAAGGGGGGCCAAGATGGTATTAAAAAGTGGATTTATCAAGGTTGGGTTGGGAGGTAAACTCTATATTTTGAACCAGTCTAGAAAAAAATTTATAGATGGGTTTGATTCCTTGGTCATTAGTTTCAAATATTAAGCCCATAGGTTGAGATGAGGGAGTAGTTTCTTCACCTTTGTCTTATATGGAAGAATATATATTTGGGGAAGATGGTGACTCTAGGGAAATAATAGAGGAGATTATCTCTTCTTTTGGAATGGTTTTCAAGGAGGGAGTGATTGATTCCATGGTAGGTAAGGAAGGTGTGATGGTGTGAAGTGAAAGAAAGGAGGTGGTTTCTTCCTTTATTTTGATATCTAAAGGAATGGGTGGTGATTCCACCACTTCAATAAGTGGAGTGGAGGAATAAGTGGTTAAAGCAATAATTTCCTCCTTTGGTATTTATATCAAAGGAGAGGTGGGTAAATTGATGGTATCATTAATTGAAAGAGAGGAGGTTTCTTACTTTGTTTGGTTACCCAAAGGAATAGAAGAAGGTTATATTGATTTGATAAGTGGCTAGAAGAAGAGGTAGTTGTGGTAATGGTCTCCTCAATGGTAGGTTCACTAATAATGACATTAACTATGAGCACCTCATGAGTGGGAGATGATTCTGGTTGGTCTATTGTCATGGTTAGTAGAAGGTGCATGATTAGGAAAAGGTTTTTGAAAGATGTCTAATGATTTATTCGGAGGTGCATTGGGATTATCTAATGCTAGTTCACCCTTATCAATCATGTTTTGGACAATAGTTTTAGAGGTATTGAACCTTCTAACATCAACATAGATCATTTTCATTGTACCAACCAGGTGTGGGGTAAGAGACATCAAATTGTTGGGGGGGTTTGATAGGAAGAAGTTGTATGAGGTTAGATTTAAGTAGTTTATCCAAAATTGAAGCATTTGACTCTCTTATTAGAGTATATTATCTTTGATAGACTCGGTTTTGGTTGTGAGTTTGTTGGTTTGATGGGTTAGAAGAGTTGGTTTAATTTGGTTTGTTGATAATTGGATGTGGAGTAGTTTTTAGGACCACCGTGTTTGTGGTTGCCTTTGTTTTGGTTTTGGGATGGTTGGATGGGTTAGTATTTTTTGTTGAAGAAGGGTCATTGGATTTAATCTAGAATTCTTTTTTCACAATTTTAGTTTTCCATCTTCATTGGATTGGATTTATAATTTACATGCCATGGTAAATTCCTCATCAAAGGTTATAAAATTTTGAACCTAAAGAGTAGGAGCAATATGTTTGGCACAACCCCAAGAAAAGATTTCAATCAGTTCAGGTTGGGGTAAAGACAAATAAAGTTGGTTAATGAGACCTCTCCATATAGCTATGAAATCAATTCATCATCAAATTACATAATGGAGTAAAGGTCAGTAATGGAAAACTTTTTAGATATATTGACTAAAAAGTGATCTAAAAATATTTGAGCTAGTTGATAAAAAGAGAAAATGGAGTGCTTGGTAAGAGTACTATACCAATCCAAGGCTGGTCTAGATAAGGACATGCAAAAATTATGAAGGAGAAGAGCATCATCATATGCAATCAAATAGTAAGAATAGTAGAATGATCTTAAATGTTTTTGGGGGTCCTCCTTGCTTTAGATTTTCAAAAAATTAGGTAGTTACCATTGAGGAGGATAAGGTCAGATAAGAACACATAGGTGAATGGGTTCATTGTAAATTTGATCATAAGATAGAAGGTTATGAGACCCATAAATGGATGATTCAAGATTGGAAATTTTATCCTTCAACATCTTAACTAAATCTATTTGAGGTTGAGGAGCTCCATAATTGAGTGGTAGGTTTGGTCGAGGTTGGGTGGATATAATGTATGGATAAGAGGTAGAAGGTTGAGAAGATGCCACCTATTGGTATGTGGTCATTGAAGGTTGGGATGATGCCACATATTGGTATATAGGCACAAAAGGTTGGGTAGAAGGTGTTATGTATCCTTGTGGGTTAGGAACATATTAGTAGGATGTCATGGGTATTTGTTGAGGGATAAAGGTGGGTTGATTTAGAGGTATGGTTGAAGTCATAGGTTGAAGTTGAGTGGTGACTCTTGTAATAATAGGTGGAAGGGTAGAAGGTATGGAAAACACCAAACTTTAGAGTGGGGTAGAAATTGGTGGGTTGGTAGTAATAAGGGGGATGGTAAAAATAGGAGTAGAAGATAACCCCATGGTAAATGGGGTCCTACATTGAAGGTGTTGGTTGGTGTATGGGGTGTTTGGTTAATGGTTGGAATATTGGATTGGGTTTCAATGGTAGTAGTGGATGGGATATTGGTAGAAGAAGAGGCTTGGGTAATCAAAAGTTGGGTGGAGGTAACACCAACCATAAGAGGTGGAGGCATACCATAAGGTGGATCTATGAGAAGAATTGAAGTAGTAGAGGTGCAATGAGATAAGGTGTTAAGGTAATGTTGGAGGGTTGTGGGGTTATTATCAAGGAATGCAGTGAAATATGCATCACCCTCAAAAACTATCCATGGCATGTTAGGAGGGGGAGAATGATGAGGATAACCCTCAACATCTTAAGTATACTCCATAGAGGAGGAAGAGGAAAAAGAAGGTGGTCCTCGGTTGGTTTGATTCCTCAATTGTTTTATAGTAAAAACCATGAGAGGAATAGAAATAAATGACAAAAACTCACACCTTAAACATAAATAAATCAAAATAAAAGAACTCAAGGCAATAAAATCATACACTAAAGTACGTTTAAAAAACTTAGGATTCTTTTTAAATCACTTTTGGCTTATGTCTTAGAAAGTGTGAAGAGGAAATTTGGCTTGTAGATCAGGCACTAAAGAGGAAATCTAAGGTTGGTTTCATGTTGTGTTTATGTGATAAAAGACAATCTATATTGAAATCTACTACGTGGCTTGATATTGGGGCCTACCCCCTCACTTCACACACCATAGTGATAAGGGTATCGGGTGTTTAGCCAAGATATACTAAATTTCATAGTTTATACTCAACCAAAGAGTCGAGTTGGTTCTCTCCTTGGTAATGACCTCCAAGTGGGATTGCTGAGGAAGGGTAAGGTTTAATGCTAGGTGATGAAATCCTAGTTGGGCCTTATATCAAGTTTGTTTTAATGTGTTGATTGTATGTGGTTTGGTAAAGTATGTGATAACAAGAGTGAATCTATGATTAATTACTTTGCTTTTTAAAGTTAACTAAATGAACTAAAGCAAGCAAGCAATCAATGTAATGCAATATTTATTTTAATCCCAAAAGAAATTTTAGATTTTATTGCATGAGCATAGAATAAAGGAAGAAAAAAAAGGGCACCTAGATGATGCTAGGTCCCACCGAGCATGCCAAAATGTTTCTCTTAATTTCTACTCATTTCTTAATTTTGGAAGAAGATGAGAAACTAGTAATAAGGGTGTGGTAGAAATACATGGTTGGTATACACATAATCTAGATGAAGATGGAGAACTCTTTGGATAGGAAGGAATAACTTGTAGATAAGAAAACACTAACAAAAGGGGTCATTAGCAAGATAGTTAAGTGGTTTGCCTAACATGAGCTAGATTCAAGAAGCACAAGATTTTCAGGAGGTTGCCAATCCACTATTGATAACAATCAAGTTGGAAATGATAAAGTAAGGTACTTGCATAAAGAAAATGAAATGCAATACAAGAAGAAAGTATAATTTTTATTAAAGAAAATGACTAAATATAGCAAAAGTGGATCAATACTTATGCTAAAGTGGGTGGGGTCAGGTTCAAAAAATTAGAAAAGGGTCTGTGAATAGGTAGGAATACAAAAATTTAGGTTTAGTTAGGATTAAGGGGCTAAAAATCACTTTCTATTATTTTTTTCCATAGTGACCATCGATGGTTGGGTAAACCATCGACGGTTGTGGTGATCATCGATAGTTGGGTGATCCTCAGTGATTGGGGTGACTGTTGGTGGTTGTGCTAAACATCGGTGGTTCTCTATGAATTCTAAAGATAGTCAAAAAGAGAGTTGCAAGTTAGGTTAGAAGTCTAATAATGAGTCTATTAAGGATTTGATAGTTGGAAAATAAGGTGGAGATAGGTCTAATCAGGTTAGGGGGTGTTACAAATCTAATAAAACAAAGAACAAGTACAAATATACCTGTAGCTTGGTGTATGGTTGATGGTTGAAGGTTGGAGTAATTGTTAGAGTAACAGTACTTTGGCCTCAAAAGAAAATTCAATAGAGGTTTGGGTCTCTTTTGCTATTGTTGAGTTTTTGAAGGAAAACTAGATGCTGGAGAGTTTGAATACCTATATGCTTGATAAATATTGTGATGATGGATCCTTTTCACCTCCTACTCCCCTCTTTTTATAGGAAAAGATAGATAAAAGATTGAAAGTTCCCTAGTAGGTAAGGTTGCTGATTTTGATTCTTAGGAGTTCTTTAGCACCATATAAGGTGAACATATTTAATTATGCTTTGTTAACTCACACATAGCTGGTGATATGTTAAGAAGGTGAGGACCTGACTATTGATGATCAAGCTAAATATCGATGGTTAAGCTGACCATCCATGATCAAGTGTCTAGAGGCAAAGGGGTCAAAAAGGGGTTAAAAATGTTTGGTTATAGGTTAAGATAGTAGGCTGATTAGTTTAGCTAACTAGGTGGTCAACTAGACTCAAGGTTTGATAGGGTTAAAAAGGGTCTGCATGTATTTTGACATCTAGAATTGTCATGTGCAATTTTCTAGTGTCTACAAGGTCCCCACTCAGATTATAAAGTGCTTACATAGAGAAATGATGTCCACCCAACCATATTTTTCTTTTGATAATGGTTTTTCTCCTTTAGTGTAGGTGCTGTTAGATTTTGGGATTTTTTATCACTCCCTCATTCAGTTTTGAATGACATAGAAATTCATGAAACCCAAGGTCCATAAAAAACAATTCTTTCTTAATACCTCCCTCCTCAAGCATGGGCCCACTATGATGCAAATTAATAGAGTTCATAATTTGGATCCCTATCTATCCTAATATTTTGGTTGTATTCTTTGGTGGGATGATGCCATTAAAAGGACCTCTCACTTTCTAAAAATCTATGGCCACTAACTTGTTAAAATTCAAAGATACTCACTCTACTACTTCCTCAAAGCTCAAATGTGTGGCTTTAGCACTAGAAAAAGATCCCTTTAATGAGATATTATAGGTCGTAGTCTATTATTTGTGGCATCATATCAAGATTATCAATAATTATTATTGGGTCATATGAACCAAAGGATATTTGATTATGTATTTTACTTTGTTAGTAAATTAATTTACTTTATCTTATTAAGGTTAGTTAGTTCATGGGAATTGGTTATATCCCATAGCCACTTGTAAAAGATTTTAAAGGTTTTACTTTTACTATAAATATTATCTTGAAATAATATATTATCAATTTTTTGTTGAATAATTTCTTCATGATGTAATTTTCAAATTTCTCTCCCATTCCTAGAGCCAACAGTGGTATCAGAGTTGGAGAATTAAACACATGGGGGGGAGAGTGAAGAATGAATTTTTACAACCTTAATTTCATATTACTATTAATTAGATGATGTTATAGGGATAAAAGATTGTGCTTATAATTTTCACTAAATCTAATCAATTTTTAATTCACTAAAATCTACTCATTTGTGCCTACATCCAAATGGCAAGCCCTGACTAGAAAGAAAAGAGACACAATTGTGATACCACATGTGGATTTCTTTATCAAATAGTTAAATTCAATCACTCCTAAAAAACTAATATTGGGGTAATGGAAATAGATCAATCAAAACCAAATGTCTGAAGGAAAATGGGAGAATTTGTATGCATTTTCAACCTTGTGAAGTGGTATGTTATAACAAAGCATATACAATTTTTTTTTCAATTTTAAGTTAAATATTCCATAGAAGATATAAAAATCTACATTGTTTTTTTATGGGCTCCCTCAAAGATGCAAAGAACAGTAGTATGACACTTTAAAGGCATTAAATCTTCACTATTTTTTCTTATCTGTTAGCTAGATCTCCAGAAATCAACCTTTGTCCAACATTCAAAAGGATTAATAACAAGTTCTAAGCATTATAAGACATCTTCTAGGCAATGGCATAGTAATTCAACCTATGACGTAAAGTGGTGCAATGTAAAAGTAACTTTTTTGTTTATTTTGATCTATACAAACTCTTAGTGGGTCCCATCTGGAAACAACATCTGAAATACAAGAGTACAAATATTACATGCAAGTGAAAGATGTGTTGTATATTTAATTTTTCACATCTAGAAGACAAAAATCTTGTAGAAGGTTCTACTTATGTATTTTTTAATTGAATTATGGGAAGGTGGATAGGCTCATTAGGTAGTTACTTGAAAACAAGGAGGTGAGGGGTTCAAAACACTTTGGTCATATTTATGTCAATTTATTTTTGTAAAAAGAGTTATATCAAAGTTATAATGGTGATATAAGGTGTAAGTGATGAGTCAAAATATAGTTTTTTGAATGTTATAGACACATTGTAATAGTTACTTATATGATTTTAAACCTATTTTTATGTTTTTTTGTTATAAATATATTAAAACTGATGTATAAAGGTGCATTTTTGATGAAAACCGACACCTTTGACATGAAAATTCTCACTGCCACCTCATGATTGTGTTGTCAAAAAACACATCATCCATTACATGTCCTAAGATCCTTTTGATTGACACCAATTAAGTGAAAATTGGAGGTTGGAGGATCCATTGGAGGCTAGAGGATAATTAACCTATCTAGTTAGTTATTCACTTAGAGTATGGGTTCAATGATTAAATGGAAAATTTTAGCTTGTGTTCTTGATTTTAGTTCCCTTTTTGTATTTCTATATCTGATATTCATGACATGGAGTGGATAGAGTTAGTTATTTTTTCTCTCATTGGTGTATGGTTTCTCACATCTCACCTGATAGGAGGAGAAGATTTAGGCATTGGTTAGACTTCGATCAGTCATCAGTGACAATATAGGTTGATAGGGGTTGTTAGCACCTGCAATGTTAATAAAGGTCATCAAAATTTGTTGGATATTAGTGAGATGTGCCATACATAATATGATTTTATCACTTAGATGGTTTTCTATATGGGACTTTATGTGGGTCGATGTAGTTGGACATGCTTGATTATGTTCTACTACATTATAATACAATGATCACTAAGGATGAATAGGCCTTGATCATATTCATCAACCAATTTTTACCATAAATCATAGGGGTGGGATTATTTATAGAGTGACATCCATTTTTGGTCAGTGTCATAGGTAGAGTAGACCACTTATAGTTATAATAAAGATCCTTTGACAACTCAGAGTCATTGCTTTAGTTCATTTATCTGCTATATCCTTGTGGATTAAGGGGGAGTTTATTGGGTTATATTATCCAAAGTATCTATAATTATTTACTTTGATTTGTTACTAAATTAATTTAATTTATCTTTTTAAGGTTAGTTGGTTCACATGAATTGGTTACATCCCGTAACCACTGTAAAAGCTTATAAAGCTTTTATCTACATTGTACATATTATTTCAAAATAATATATTACCAATTTTATGTGGAAGATTATTTTTAATTTGATATGGTAAAATATAGGTTTTACAGGGACTAAGGACCATAAAAGTGAATTATAGAAGTTTAAACAGGCCAACTAGGGTCGAGAAACCAAAAAATAAAATATAGTACTTAGAGTAGAAGCAAAAAATAAGAAAAACTAGGAGGAAGGTCCCTCCTAAGGGTCTTCAACTTTAGTAGTGTCATTTATCGAGATGGTCAGTTTTTACTTTGAAACTTTGGCCTGAGTACAGTTTTTGGGGCCTTCAGTCACTTCACCAGGGAGGATCATTCTAGGATTCTTTTTACCTTTTACCTACAAGGGAGATTATTTGGGGAGGAATCCTTTAGGGAAGCCTAGGAGGGATTTAAAAAACTTATAAGAATTCATAAAAGGGGTTTGAGGGGGTTGAACAAAGTGAATAAAGGCCTAGACATTTGCTTCAACTTGTTTGTGTATGCATTCCAATCTTGGATAAGTTTGGCTAGGGAAAAACTAGTTTGTTGCACCTTAGAGTTAAATTTTTCTATAAACTGTTTGTTTCTTTCCAACTCCTCCATAACTATGGCCTTTCCTTTTAAGGTATATTTTGTAGGGGTCCCTATTTTAGTTATTTTTGGTTTTGGGATAAATAAAAATTTGAGAGGGAGGTCATCTGGGGGGGATTGTGATAAGCTATTATGGGGCATGTGGTCAGAAGGCTAGTGGGATCCCTTGATAGAATCCTCCTCAAGGGAATCCTCTTTGGAGTCCTCCCCAAAGGAGGAAACCCTAGGGGGAACCTCATAGCATAAAATGACTTGGATATGCTTAATAAGGAGGAGGATCAAGCCTTGATATAGAATGGGATTGGTATAATTAACTTAGTGAAGCAGGATAGTGTTTTGAAGGGACCTAAACAAGAAAATGGGCAGACTGATATTATACCCAATGAAAATATTTATAATGAGGAAATGGTGAGATAAGATTAGTGTATACTTAACTTCTAATGTCATATATTTCATGATCTAAAGGAAACATTTTGGCCAATAATGTAGGAGGTTATCCTGTGGGAACCCTTTTTTGTTTGTCTACATGAAATCATTTGTTGTAAAGAACCATTGTAGGGACTTTTACTTTTTGACTATTCCTTGAATTCTTTGGCACCTGCTCATGACATGTTGGTGGCATCACTAATTAACTCATTTAAGACATTTATGGTAATGTCGTGCATGGAAACTTTCCACTTTGTCTAAGTTTTAATGAAGTATTAGGAAATCTTGAATTTATGCTTAGTGACCCATTCCATAAATCTATAATGCCCCCCTTTTTGAGCTTCTTCTAAACTTTATTTTTCTCACATCTTCCTTACGTGATGTTGGTTTCATTTTATCTACATCACCACCCATGGAGATTTAGAATACGGAGTCAAACCAGGAGAGATAATCTTCTTGATGGGGTAGAGGTGAGTAAGACATAAATGGGTGGGAAGTCCCATCAAGAGCTCATAAAAATAATTTAGACCTTTTCTTTTGAAATGATTCTGGATCAACTTGATTAAGATCCACCCCATCATGGTGAGATCATGCACATGTATAGGGATGGATTTTTTAATCTGCATTAGTACTTTCATTATAGATAGGATTAAGGATATTATAGGGGATGCTACTTGGGGAGATCAAATCAAAGTCAAACTCCACTAGCTCAAGATAGGGGACAAAGCCTCCAAATACTTCTTTCAAATGCTTTGAGATAAAAACTCAAAGCAATAAATTCAAGTTATCTCTGATGCTGGAAGGAGACTATCATAGACATTGTAAATTATTTAAGTATTTATCCTCTATTATCAATAAGTGTTTAGAGTTCAAGCATCCTCTATAAAGCGTGACATTTCCCTTCAACATTATTTCATAGTGGTGCCTTGTAAGCTCACTCCTATTCAGTGGGTTGATTATGATAGGCCCTTCACTATGGATGATTTGCATGAGGTAGTGGATCATATGTAAAATGACAAAGCTCTAGGCATTAATGGTTTCCCCTATGAATTCTATAAAACCCTCTAGGATATTATGGGTGTTGACTTATACCATGTTTATCAAAAGGCCTTTTGCACACACTCTCTATGGAAGAATATAAATAAAGGAAACCTTAAATTCATACCTAAGCAAGGGAATCTTTAATTGATCTATAGTTAGCGACCGATCACCCTCCTGAATGTTTCCTATAAAATCATTACTAAAGATTTGATGCTTTGATTATGTAATCTATTACCACACATCATTCACCTTGAGAAAATAGGATTCATCAAAAGTAGATATATAGTAGACAATATCATTGTAGTTTGGGAAAGAATGGACTAAGCTAGAAGGTTTAAGCAACAAGATATGTTCATAAAAATTGACTTTAAAACATTTTATGACCATATTGAGTGGCCCTTCATCATGACCATGCTTAAAGCCATAGGCTTTAGGCTCAATTTAATTCAAACCATCCATATGCTCTTTTTAGATGCCTTGACCATCCTCTTTATTAAAAGGGTCACTTCTAAGCAATTTGGTTTGTTTCAATCTATTCATAAAGGATTTGATTTGGTGCCCACCTTTTATGTGTTTGCAACTGAGGGTTTTTGATATCTTCTTATCAATGCCCAATTTAGGGGCCTTGTTAAAGGAATATATCTCCATCTAGATAAAGAAAACCCTCAAGAAGATATGAAACTATTGAATGGCCACTTTACTGATGATTATTTCCTTACCATTATTGAAGATGAGAACAATGTGGACAATGCCTTGCAATGTCACAACACTTTCTACCTTACCTCTAGCTCAATCATTTAATTGAAAAAACTCATTGATATAGGTAATCATACCTCCCCCTACTAGCATGGGATGCCAAGTATGGATGGGCCTAGATCCAACATGATAAAATATTCAAAATTTTTGGCATCCCTTTTTTCCTTTGATGCATTTCCACCCATGGAGTAGCAAAGAATCTAGAATATTAGGTCACTAAGCCCTTATGGTAAATTCCAAATCTACTTGAAAGTGCTTACAACGACCCATGTTTAATATGTTTCATGCTAGGTGCCTTCCAAGAATTCTTATAAAAAACTTGAGAAACTTCGTAGGGATTTTATTTGGGCCAATTCTTATCATGTTCATGGATTCCACAAGGTTACTTGGGGATACTTCTACCTCACATAGGATGTCAGAGGTATGGGGCTCATTGATGTGGCTCATCAAGGAATTGCCTTATGTTCCAAATAGATTATGTAGACCATTGATGGAAAGGAAGCTTAGAGGGTGTTATTTCAACACTACATCTCTTTGGGCCTACCTAAAGGCAAAAAAGATGAGAAAGGGCTTGGCTTTACTAATCTACTCATCATCAAATCCCTCATTAGATTTTAAGGTCTTTTATGGCAAAACTTATCTTGAAAGCATGGGAAAGGATCAAACCATGGCTTCTCTATAATGTCTCAAGTCTCCAAAATGGTTTATCCATTAACTCACACTCACTATGGGAGTCACTTATTATCAATTTAAATGAAGTCCCTTTCACTGAGGTTCCTTATATCATGCTCTTAAGTTATTTCATAGAGGCATTCACACTATCTAAGATATAATTTTTAAGCATTATCACTCTTGGTTATCTTAGGAAGAGGTGAAAACCAAATTTTGATTAGCCAATGCTGATAGATAATCTTACTAAGAAATCCTTTAAAAATTTTTACCTTCAATGCTTCATAATTTTTTTTTCATTTCCCTCATACTTGTTGGTAGGACTGGAAGTGGTATATTGAAATGTTGTTTTGTAATTACACCCCCTAGCTTGGCTATGGGTGGCTTACTCCCCACATGTTTATGGTAGACAAGCTTAACTTCCACTAGGGTCTACATTCTTCCATTTGTACTTGGTGCTTCCATTTTCATACTATTTGGGAGGCTTTCTTGGAGCCTAAGTTAGCTCATTTCACTTGGTCTATTTTATATAAGGCCTACCTATAGGGAAAAGGCTTGTGCATTTAGGAATTTCCCTTTTGATATGCCCTTTCTTTGGCCATCTAGAAATGCTCCCTCATCTTTTTTGGCACTATTCAAAAGATCAAAGGGTCTAGACATGGATTCATGACCTTTTCAAGCCTTTCTAGCCTAAATTTTTTCACTGGTAGCATATCCTTCTTAGAGATAAACCCACCTTGCCTTTTAAAGACACCCAAGTCTGGCATACTTTCATAGTTGATATTCTATTTTGGTTATGGAAAGAAAGAAATAATGTAGTATTTAACAATGCTTGTTTAGATTGTAATTTTTATACTCTTAGCAAGTCCTCTATTATCTCTAATGTTCTTTTATAGATACAAGTGCAGGAAAATAAAGTTGCCATTGAGATTGGTCATCTCCAAGACCTTCTCACTCATTAGGGAGATGCTCCTTGTGCTATGGTGAAGATTCCTCATTCTCCACTTAGGGATACTAGAATTGATGAAAAAATTACCATTATGACTTAAGGTGGGCACTGACATAACCGATATTAGGGTCACTCTCATAATGGCACCTTATATCAATGAATGACCCCTCCTAGGTAGCAGTGAGGGTGGCAACCCCCAATTTATTCCCCTATTGGGAAAGATGGTTGGGATTTTCCTCCACCTCCTTTAAATACAAAGGCTTAGGGGCACCACTTGGAGGTTGGTTAGACATGTTGGATAAGTTTCCCATACTCTCTCTAGCCATTTCTCCTACTAGGCCATAAGAAGATGATAAGGACATTGATGTGGCTTGTGGGTGGGAGCCAATTCTAGATGACAATGACTTTCCAAGCTCAGGCTGAGGTCTAGATGATATGGATCCTCTACCTTCTGGCCTTGATTTGGAATCTTAATATTATCTTTTATAATGTTTTGATGACTTGTTCCTAGGTGGGGCCTAGTGTTGTTTTTGTTTTTGGTATCTCCAGCTCCTAGGCTTAGCCTAGCCTGACATTGAGGCATGATTCCATACTACTTTTTTATGTGAATTATTTGTATATTATATATTTTATTAATATATTGATATATTACATCAAAAAAAAATTTGAATTAAATCTTTATACCAAAAATCCTACTAATATTCATTGTCATGTCAATTCCATGTACACCACATGCTTTTTAAATGTTATTCTATATTTGCATCCATGCCATCAAAATAATATTATGTTTGCAACATTTTTAATGTTAATACTCCATTTAATTGTTTATAAATATTATATATAATTGAATAAATATTTTAAAAATATAATATCATATTAAATTATTACTAAATATTATGTACAATTAAATAATATTATTTTCAGGATCCACACTCCATAAGAGCACACATGATTACCTTTGTATAAGCAGCTTAACACAGAATTAAACTAGAATTAACAAGTAACTAGAATTCAGAAATAACACAGAATATGAGAGACAATACAATCTTGTATTAATACTCATCTAGAAGCAAATACAATGAAGAAGTGCTACACTCTTCTTCCCACACCTCTAGGGCTCCCACACCTCTAGGGCATACAGATATTCTCCCTCAAGAGGTCACTCTCTCAATTATAGTCACAATAAACAACTCAAACATAGAGTTGTTTACTCAACTAGCCAGTAACAATACTGCCAGTACACCAAGTACTCAACATACTCCAAGTAGATCTTACCTGATCTTGCACCTTGTTATGTTGCAGATCTCCTTTGATCTTGCTACCCCACATATCTCCTTTGACCTTGCACACACACACACCTGCAGATCAACCAACCTTACTTACCTATGTAGATCTTACCTGATCTTGCACACCTGCAGATCAATTGATCTTACACACCATGTAGATCTAACCTGATCTTGCACACCTGTAGATCAACCTAGTCTTGCACACTTGCAGACCTAGATCTTACAATCAGGAGGATCCCTTATTTGATCCCTCTCCTTACAATATAGCCCATGGGTCTCTTAAATAGATCCCATACAAACAATAATTAGAAACACAGCCTCAAGATTTAAATTATTCTTCACATGCAAACACTCGAACCTCCTAGAATAGACTAAGTCTAATTCTAGAAATGCATGTAAATGCATGCACACACACAAGTTACCGACGTTGGTCCCTGTCTATCCACAGATGACCGATGTCAGCCAATTTGTGACCGATGTTGGTAGCTTCCTGTCTACCTCTGACTGACATCAGTTGGCTTGACTGACGTCGGTTACTGTGACACTTAGCAACCTCCATTTCCATGTTTGCATCAGTGAATATTTTAGCTCCACAACCTAACAATCTCCCACTTGGAGATAAAGAGTTGCATCTATACCTGTACCTGTATATCATCTAATTTTGTTTCCTAGCTTGTATCCCTCTTCAAGTTCAATCTTGAAGACCAACCACCACATATCTTATGGTGCTACTCCTATCATCCAAGTAACCTACCACATCCGCATCTACAAACCCATGTAGAAAAGAACTTGACCATGCATAACATGAATCCATACTACTAGTCCCTCTCAGATACCTGTGAATCCACTAAACTACTTTTCATTGCTTCTTTCCTAGATTGGCTACAAACTTGCTGACAGCTCCCACTATGTGGGCAACATCAGGTCTAGTACACATGTACTTAACCTCATCATGTGATTGGGGACACTATTCTGTGAACTGTCCATCCATAGGTGTGCTAACTAGTTCTGCATCTTGCATCTTGAACCTTGCCACTACCTTATTCACACAATCGTTTGGAGACAAAATCAACCTGTGATCTTCCATGTCTCTAAAAAAACTCATGCCAAGGATTTTTGCTCCTGAATCCTTCCTGGCACACCTCTGAGCTACCTTTACCTTTAGCTCAGAAAATCCCTACATGTGTGAACCTACATCAAGCACTACATATAGTAACAGGATAATGTTGCAATCATTATCCAACCTGGTAAAGTAAACACAATGGTTACATTGACATTGACTAAATCCATGCTTTGTCATACACTCATCAAACCTGTACCACTATCCTGGACCTTGCTCAAGACCATATAACATGACCTTCCATCTCACCTGTCCATTCACTCCTTTCTTTAACCTAGGAATCCATTCATATTTTAGTGCTTTCATCTCTGCTGGCAACTCTACCAAATCTCCTGTTTGGTTCCCCAAGGAATCACATTCCTCATTCATGCCATGCTCCCACTGTTTCCTAGATTCTACCTACATTGCCTCTTTAAGACTTCTTGGTTCTTGACCATCAGTGAGAAACAAGTAGTATAAAAAAGGGGAATAATGAATTTGAGGCTTACTTACCCTTTCAATCCTCCACATGGGCATTTGAGACTCCTTAACAACTTGTTGTCCACCCAAAATTTGTTCTGACAGTGACCGATGTTGGTCACCCTTTAGTCTACACCTAACCAACATCAGTTTCATGTGATCAACCTAACTATTGATGTCAGTTCCCTGATTGACGTCAGTGTCCACCTGCCTGACACCACCAAATCTGGTCTGCACATGACCGACGTCGGCACCTACCTGATCGACATCGATTCTCACCTGACTGACATTGGTAACTATGTTTTCCTGTGAGTGATGACCTTTACCCGTGAGCACACTTTGGATCAAAACCTTGTCAAAATCAACCTTGCCCTACTTAGAATTATTCAGCCCCTTGAGCTGATCTCTATCCATCATCTCCTGCAAGAAAACCAAGGATTTCTAGTTCTTAAGTTTGTCAAAGACATCAGAATTCCTCTTAAGAACATGCATCCCCTTCTCACTCATGTGACCAAGCCTACAAAGCCACATCTTTGCAACAGAAGGAGAATCAGTAATACAAGTAGATAGATAAAGAGTACCTACTTTCTTACCACATGCTAATTTAAGTGCATCCACTATGAGAGTTACTGTGCATCCCTCATCACCCAACTTTCCTAAAATTAGACTCCTCTTCAGGACTGGGACTCACATGACATCCTTCAACACCCATGTGTTTCCCATCTACAATTTCAGCTGTACTTCCCCTTTGACAAAAATTTGACAAGGCTCACCAACCCCTAAATAAATCTTTCCAAAGTCTCCCTAGACATAATCATGGAAAAATACTCTATTTGGGTCTGCATGGAAAGAGGCAATAGAATCTAAAACACAAGATTCTACTTTATCCAAGGAACATACAAGAGCATCTTGTGCAACAATACCTACAACAACTGCTTCTTCATTTCCTTCATGCTGATCTTCTACCAACCAACAATCTTTCTTTACCTACCCTTTCTTTCCATAATTCAGTAATTGATTATTCTTGCCATTGAATTCCTCCATTCTTAGTGTACTTTCTTCTACCATTGCTATACTCCCACTCAATAAAAAACCCCTGAGAGTGACCTGTAACCAACAAACACTTAACACACTCTGAAACCAAGGTGTTAGTGACCCAAGCTCTAAACCAAGCTCAGATGAACCTACTCTGATACCAACTATCAATTGGTATCACATGGAGAACCTGCAACCTTGCTATGATACCACTTGTCAAGATCCACGCTCCATAAGAGCACACATGATTACCTTTGTATAAGCAACTAAACACAGAATTAAACCAGAATTAACAAGTAACTAGAATTCAGAAATAGCACAAAATTTAAAGATAATACAATCTTTTATTAATACTCATCTAGAAGGAAATACAATGAAGAAGTGCCACACTCTTCCTCCCACACCTCTAGGGCATACAGATATTCTCCCTCAAGAGTTCACTCTCTCAATTATAGTCACAACAAATAACTCAAACACAGAGTTGTTCACTCAACCAGTCAGTAACAATACTACCAGCACACCAAGTACTCAATGTACTCCAAGTAGATCTTACCTAATCTTGCACCTTGTTGTGTTGCAGATCTCCTTTGATCTTACTACCCTACAGATCTCCTTTGACCTTGCACACACACACACACCTACAGATCAACCGACCTTACTTACCCATGTAGATCTTACCTAATCTTGCACACCTACAGATCAACTGATCTTACACACCATGTAGATCTAACCTGATTTTGCACACCTGCAGATCAACCTAGTCTTGTACACTTGTAGACCTAGATCTTACAATCAAGAGGATCCCTTCTTTGATCCCTCTCCTTAAAATACAGCCCATGGGTCTCTTAAATAGATCCCATATAAACAATAATTAGAAACACAACCTCAAGACTTAAATTAGTCTTCACATGAAAACACTCAGGCCTCCTAGAATAGACCACGTCTAATTCTGGAAACACATGCAAACGCATGAACATACACAGGTGACCAACATCGGTCCCTATCTATTCGTAGATGACTGACGTCAATCGATCTGTGACCGATGTTGGTAGCTTCTTGTCTACCTCTAACCGACGTCGGTTGTCTTGACTGCCGTCGGTAACTATGACACTCAACAACCTCCATTTCCATGTTTGCATCAGTGAATCTTTTAGCTCCACAACCTAACAATTATCAGTTTAATTTAAAGGAGGGAAAGAAGTATAATATAAATTTTTATATAAAAGATGTCAATATGAAAAATATGATAATGTAGATACTTAATGTTGATATGGGTTGTAATTAGTGTTTGTTGATCATTAGTTCTGATTAGGTTTTTATTGACTTTTCTCATGTTTCTTATTATTTCCCACTTTTATTTCTCTCATTTTATCTCTCTCCTTTTTATATTTTTAATTCAAAAATTAGGTCTAATATATTAACTATGTTAGCTAATTAGTCCCACTATTATTACTTATGTAATAAATCTTTGCAACACACTTCTAGAAAGACATTAAACTGTTAAGAAATCATTTGGAAGTATCTACAATAGTTAGAGAAAATTAATAACTTCTAATACAAGGCCTAAAATATAATATGGGTGGTATCAAAAATAATCTTAGAGTACATATTTGGGTTCCTCTCAAAAAGTTATGTAATTTAAAAAAATGGCATGTGATTTTGAGTATGTATGCAAAAGTTATGGCCTTTGAAAATTATAGGACATCTCATAATGAGTGTGTAGCTAAGGATGTGATTTATGAAAAAAGCCTATGAATTGAATTTATTGAGGACACACATTGTCATAAAAAGGTGTGGTACCATTGATTTTAGTTACAAGAACAAATTAATTATTAGGATAATGAATCATCGATTGTTGAACGAGTGAGAGAGATGTTTTATCTTTTATTTCTTATCTTTGTGATTCTAGATTCAAGCCGAGGTATTGTTATTGTGTATATATGAACCTATAGAAGGTAATGGAAGAAAGATAATTAATATTTTGTAGCTCATATGTGATGTCCCTCCATAAAATGGTTGGACTTGAATTCACCTAGGTGTTAGAGTACAAATCAAATTTGAACTACATGCCTCAATGAGGTAGAGATTCTCATTTTTTTCACAGTAGTTATTATTATGTGTTTATTGTATGTTTTTTTGGAGTTGGGACAAGGTAAATAAAGTGAAATGTATAAAATTTCAAAGAATGCATGGATGTGTGGGCATGTGAAAATGTAAATAATGTTCACAAATTTCTTGAGAGGGTAGTAAACCTATAATTACAAAGGGATATAGTGGAAAGAGGAGGAGATATTTCACTCTAATATAATTCTCCAAAATTGGGATTCTCCAAGTTAATATTTTTATCTCTTTTCAATTTTTTTCTTGTGTGTGTTCTTTCTCTATTTTCACATTCAATTTCCTTACAGGTATGCAAAATTTACAATTCATGTATTGTTCACATTGATTGACTATTTTAAAGCAATTACATGTGCAAACAAAAAGATAATCAAACAAAGAATAGTTAATAGTTTAATATGATTCATATTAGTGAATTATATGTGGAATATCCACCAAATCATGAATAGATTGGTATTAGAGCTAATATGCTTACAATCTAATCCATGTTATTTCATGTAAATTTTCACTTAAGTTCTAAAGAAAGAGAGAAAATAAATTTGATACGAGTATGGTTGAAAAACCTATTTCGTTGTGCATGCACTAAATCAAAAAATTATGAAGAGCTCCTCTTTGGCTTGGGAGGAAGACCTGCAGATAAGAAAGCACTAAAGTAAACTTGTTTGCTAGATAGATAGTTGGGTGGATTGCCTAGCAATAGATAGATCTTAGAAGTGAAAGCTTCTTTAGGGGATGTCAATCTACACATTTCAAACAATTAAGTCACAAAACTAGAAAACAGGTACTTGCATTAATTAAAAAAGATTACTAAAACTAAACATAAGAATGATTATTGAGAAAATAGATTAGAAATGATCAAATTAGTGATAAACTAATTAATAATAGTGCTAAGGGGTCGGGGTATGCTTCAAAAAATAGTATAAAATTAGATATGGTTAGGGTTAGGTACGTCAAATTATCTTCTTAGTGTTTCTACCAAAGGTGATCATTGATAATTGGGGTGACCATCGATGATTATGCCTGACCGTCGATGGTTGGGGTTTAACCATCGACGATTAACTATGTATTTCTAGATTTGATCAGTAATTGAATGACATGATTCGATAGGGGAATTTCAAGAGATGAGCAAAGGCTAGGCTAATTGTAAAATGGAATAAAAGTATGTGAATAGTAACAAATAAGCACTTGTCTTACTATAAGTTGATTGGGTGAGTGGTTGGTATAGTTAGCCTATGGGTGAAATCTGGCTTGATTTGAGTAGAGTAACAGTACCTAAAAACTCAATTAAGAGGTGATGGTGAGTTGGGTATCAATAAGATAGCTTGATAATGTTGATAACATTAATTGACCTACAAAATAATTATTAGATACCTAAGATCTTGATAATTATTTTAGATCCATTTGACCTCCCAGGCCTCTCTCTCTTATAGGCACAAGCAAGAGGTGGAAGTGAAGGTGTAAGTGGGTCATCTAAATATAATTTGTACATGTAAAGGCTCACAACACAAATTAGATAAGGTTATATTTAGAAATGGATTGATAGAGCTTGAATGCTCTTGGTTAAAAGGTGGATCCTAACCATCTATGGTCAGGGGTTCCTAAAGCTGACCATCGATGGTCAGGGTCCACAAGAATAGGGTCCTAAAGTTTAGGGTTATTTTTTAAGGTGAAAATGAGTGTAGATTATTTGGTTTAGGCCTGATATGTGTAGGTTGATCCCAAGGGGGTCCTAGGGTAGGCTCATGGGTATTTTGACATTTGAAAGTGCAGGTGTGTGGATTTTTGGTGTCTACATTTTGCCCCTATTTATTGTGTAACTTATATGAATGAGATGAAAAACAAAAATGGATTATGCGTCAAGGGTCTAGTTGCCTCGAAAGTGGGAGGAGGTGTTCTCCCTTACTAAGATTTGGTGAGGTGAAGCTAAACTAGGTATAGGTTTGATAAGTGGTAAATTGTGAGTCACAAGGTGGTGACATGAAGTTGGGCATTTGAGAAGAAAACTTATACATAAAATGAAACAAAAGTTTTTATAGCCAAGATCACAGATAGACTAGGTTTCCATAGTTGGTAAAAATAAGGGTCAATACTAAGAAGGACACGTGATGAGTGAACTACATGACCACCTATAGGTGTGTTGGATGGGAACACTTGTAAATGCAAGTCTCTTAAGTAATTTATATGTTTTTGGTGGGTATCTAAGGTAGGAAGTGCTCTTGGGGAAAACACAAATGGGTCAAGTGTCATGGGTATCTGAGTTAGGAAGTGCTCTTGATGAGACACAAGCATGTTAGTATGCATAAGGTGGTGCAACATACAAAAGGGGTCAACATGGTAATGTTTTCACTATGGTCAAAGGACTAATCAATAAGTGTCACTAAATTGTGTGCTAGATGGGCCAAAATAGATCAATGGTGAAGTGGTCAATTTGGTGGGACAAAGGCATTTCCAAAGTAGGCAAGACCTTGGGATAATGTGTTAGGAATGGTAGGTTTTAGGGAAAAAGTGAAATTGGGGGTTTAAAGGGTTTCCTAAATATCATTGGTTAGGGTCCCCAAAAGGTGACCGTTGATGGTCACCCTGACCATCAATGGTCAGGGGAAACCCTAAAATTTTGGGGGGAAATGTCAAAAAACAAAAGTTATTTTGTCATTGTTATAGTTTTGATATGTTTGACTGAGCTCTAATGATTTTAGTGCTTTGTGAAGAAGGTATTTGTTAAGGTGGGTGTTTCTCATTGACCAAAGACATGGGTAATTACATGGGTTTGAGATGCAAGGAGCACAAGGACATGGCTAGGCACCTATTTATGGGCTCAAATGATGGAAGAGGTCATGGAATGAGGTACTGGGTGTATTTGAATTGGTAGTGTAGTTTGATTTGTCAGTTATGAATTTGATTGGGTTGGGTAGGTGTGAAAATTATTATTTTGGCCTATATTGCAATGTTAGCTTACCACTATTATAGATGAGAGAGACTAGGCATAGGCATCCCTAAGTATAGTTATGCAGGATATGGACCTACTAAGTTAGAGGGTTGGAGTAGGTGCAGTAGGAGGGACACTAGAGATAGTGCCATAGTCATGATACCTAGCCATCATTGAGGAGCTTGAATACTATGAGGTGATGGTGCTAGACTAGTTACCCTAGGCCATGAGATATGTAGAGTATAGAGCTAGTTTGGTCAGTGGGCCCTCAATAACTACTCTAAGTTAGTGGGTTGGTATAGTGGTTCAGGGCAAGGTCCTAAGGGGACCACCACTAGGTATAGGTATAGGCATAGATGGGGCCAATGGTAGTGGTGTAGGCTTGTGATTATGTTTAGATGTGTTATTGTGATGTATTATTTTGATACTAACCTACACACTGATGTAACAAGATGTGTTATTTTTTAAGAGAGTTGATACATTGTTATATGTATTATTTTTTTGATGATTCAATGTATGGTTTTTGATGTTATATATGATGGATGCTTATGGTTCATGTGGTGCTCATGTTTATGTTTATGGTTATGGCTTATGGTCCCTAACATGTGGTGTATGATGTTAGTGTTCTTATTAGTAGCTTAGGAATTTTATGTTATAAAGATAGTTATGATGTTGTGATTTTATTAATGGATATGATAGGATGTGTTATTTATGGATGTATGTTATATGATAATGTAATGGCTTTATTTATGGTCATATAGATGGAATGTTAAATGGTATATGCTATGATGTATTACTCATTGATTTGGTTTAAGCTTATATTGGTGTAGTGATATGCTTATAGGATCATATGATGTGATAATTTTAAATGGATAGGTTAATGTTTATGGTCTATTGTGATATGTTTACATTGTGTTTGGCACATAGAGATATAAATGTCATTGCTTATTGACACAGTTGATGTGATGTTTTTTGTTCATGGTCAAAGAGGTAGAATGTGAATATGGTTAAAGATGAAAAACATGAAGTAAGTAGGTAAAAAACTAGATGTGTAAGAAAGTGATAAGAATTATGAGAGGTATATCCACATGAACTGATAAAAAATAATAAAAGGAACATGATGGATTTTCATTGGTAAGGACCAACTCAAAACCCAAAGTTGGGTCAGTTTAATGAAGAGAAGCCTTTTTAGATGCTTTTCATTAGCATGCTTAGGTTGATAAATAGGTATCTTGATCACATTATATCAAGTAAGCTCATAGTCCTATGCATATAATATGTGGAGGGAGAATGGGTGAAATTGGAACCGTTAGTGAGACTAGTATGCCTTTTGTATAGGTTTCCAAAGAGGTAGTATAAATAAGTCTATGTTTATATATAAATTGTATACTGATCGATGTGAGAAGTCTACTAAGGAGAGTTGATTATGGCTTTCCAATATTATTGCATTTATGAGAGTTGATTGTGGATTTTTAATTTTTTTAATTTTTGCTTGGGGTTTTTTTCTATTTTGCTTTTGTTTTAGGGTTGGGGAAGTTGATTGATGTGGGAAGTGTTGATTCTTAAAATTGCGCTTGATTCCAATCAACAACAATGGGAAGTTTCAAGCTGATGGATATTTTGGCTTGAAATAACCTCCAGATTTTAGAGAAGCTGGTCTCTTCTTTTGTATCAAGTGTGGGGGGAAAAAGGATATGAAATTAAATAGAAACACAAATGCAAGAAATGAAATCTATCTATGGTGATGCGCTTGAGTGTAATCTTGATCCTAATCATGACCACATTGAGACTATATGTAGGATTCATTTACATTTAAGAGCAAACAAGTGCATGATCAATGTAAAAGATTGAAATAATAGAAACAAAGGCTCACAACATAGACTTCTTTTACTAAGATACAAAAAATGTCAACAAAGGCATAGGGTTCAATCTTCTTATTTGAATCTTTCAATCACATAAGAGGCATAGAAACACATACAGTTATGTAAACCTTCTGACTCAAGAAAATGAGACAAAAGCAAATGACATCCCTAATCATAGCTCTTAGAAAATCTATAGTATAGACCACTTTTGTAAATGACACAGATAATATCAACAAAGGCATAGAGTTCAATCTTCTTATTTGAATCTTCCAATCATAAAAAAGGTGAAAAAATGCATACAGTCATATAAACTTTTCAACTCAAGAAAATGAGACAAAAGCAAATGATATTCCTTAGTCACAAGCTCTAGAAAGTCTAAACTTGGTACAATCCTTCTCCTATTCAAAAATTCTCCTCCTTTTATAGCCTCAGATTTGGAGATAAAATAATGTGAAATTTAGTGCCTTCAATGCCTTAGATGCATCTTGGTCTTATCAGGAAGGGGCCATACTGGAGTAGAGCGGCTACCCTGACTGCGGCATGTCGATTCATGTCTAGTACCTCCTTTCGTGCTTGAATTTATCATTCCATCACCTATTTAGCCATGTAACTGTCCATTCTACCTCCACTTATAGGGGACAAATAGACGGATCTTTTAATGTTTGCAAGCCCCAAAAATCTACCCAGAGAACTGCTCCATCTACCAGAAATAACTCCCACTGAGTTCCCCCTATCTCACTTATTGAAATGGATACATAGAACACTCTATTCTATTAAAATAGAAGAGGACACTTAGTCAATCCCTAAAATTCTCCTTATTGCTTAGAAGGCACCATAAAATGACACTTGGCACTTTTTGCCTGATTTATCGAAGACACGCGGCACTTTTTGCTTTCCCGATATCTTGCTCAGGAATGCTCTACCTTTGACACCTATCACAATCCACTTCTTCAATACTTAATAATTTTAACAAAATAAAACTCACCTCATTCCTTGCCTGAGCAACCCTTAAAAAGGGGAATGGATGCATGTGGCAACCTCCACTTGCTCTTCAGCTATGCTTGTAGAAATATTTGGGACGTATGTTAGGCTCCTCTGGATGGTGACACTTGGCAGCTTCTACAGACCTTTGAAATAAAACCTGGGCCCCACCATAATCTTTATTTAGCAATGAAACTAAAAGATGATCTCTTAGATGTTGACATGTGGTGGCCTCCATTGCTCTTGGGAAGATACGTGGCATCTTCTGCTTCTCCTTTTAGGGGGATGTGGCATCTTGTGCTACTTTCGAGGCTTGAAAAGTGACACTTGGCATCCTCCGCTTATCTTCAGCACTTAAACAAAATTAAAATAACACCTTACTGCCTTCCAAAAGGGTACTTGAACCCTTTGGTTTTTTAGGACACTCCCTTGAACTACCTAATGAACCAAAAATGGTTCAATGGCTCAATGATTCAACACTGTGTGCCGTTTACGCATTAATTGAGGTATTAAACCCAAAAAATTTAAACCAAGGCATTGAACCTAGGTGTTGAACTGACTGTCTCTCAAATGCTGACATGTGGTGACTTCCACTTTCTTATAGAAATGGAGTTTAGATCCTTATGTGACTGCCACTTGGTGCTTTCCACATGATCTTGCTACTTAGCTTGATGAAAACCTTTGCTAAAAAATAGATGAAAAGTGTATGCTGATATGAGATGCAGATGCTAACATGTGGTGCATTCTGTTGTGTTGCTATTGGATATGTGACATGTTCTACGGCCCTCTTGAAAGTCATGAAAAGTGCCTTGGATGACACTAGTTGGCCGGTTTTGTGTTTCAGAAAGTGACACATGGTAGCTTTTGGTCAAATTCAACACTTAGGCAAAAATGAAATAAAAGAATCAAAAGGGGGAATGAGAACCCATGCTCAAACTACACCACTTGGAAACTTCCACTGCACTTCTTTACTTAGATGAAAAATGAATAGAAAGAATCAAACCCATGCTCTGTTTCAGAACTCTACTGCCACAACCAAGGTATGTGGGAACAAAACTACAATGCATGACTAAAAACTTAAATGCAATGTAGAGTAAAAATTTACTCTATAGTTACTAGTGACCCCCCAAGAATTTTGAGCCTGCTCAAAAAGAAACCTCCACCTTCCGCTTAGATCAAAATTGCAAAATTTTATAGCTTCAAAAGTGATGTCTGGTAGATGGACCATTCATGGTCAGATAACCCTTGCTTGTTCTACAATTCAATGAAAGATAAATCAAGGTTGATGATATCCTTGTGTGAAAAATTTAGCAAAATTTAAATTGTAGCTTCCAATTTGAATTCCAGCTGGGAAACAAGAACAAGAACAACTTTGACTTTTGATACTGAGGAATTGTCCCGTAGGTTCTAGAAAACTGTTTGATCATTCTGTTTGGCCAACAATAATGGCTTAATTTGATCAACCATTAGCACCGTGTTTGCATCTAAAAATGGAGAAGGAAGACCTAGTCACACTAGATCTTCAAGATGCTGCCTCATCTCACTGATGCCTTCTTTCATGACTTCAAGAAGCTCTTTGCAACTGTTGGCTACAGAATTGCAATTGAGAACCTCATTGATTCACTTTGTGGTGACCATTCTATCAGTGAATCCTGTGGCTACCAATGTCATGTCTATTACATCATAGAGCTTTTGCAACAATGTTTGTGAGTTTGTGACTCTGTCAGAGACTGTAGCCAGAGTGTTCTTCACTGAATCTTCCACCTTCTCACATAATTTTTGTGCATTGAGCAGGAAGGTGAGAGATGGCCTGAGCTGAATAATCTCTGAGGAGATTCTTTTCCACGTAGATTTGTAGAGCTCCTTTACTAGTTTTATCACTCTAACACCTTTTGGCTTATTAGCTAGCTCTAGCATTAGTTGTGCCACTATTTGTTGCTCTGCTTAGAACTGGGATTAAAAAGCCACAATATTGTTTTGTTCATCTAGCAGCTTCTATTGCAATTGAGTAACTTATAGCTGATGTCCTTCATATCTTCCTTGTAACATTGCTTTCTCCTACTTAAGGGCCATTACTATATCCTTTACATGCACTAGCTCTTCTTTTAATGAATAATTTTGGGCCTGGACTACCCGATGAATCTGAAGGGAAATAATATCTTACAACTATTTATTCAAACTTGTTATTTCATATCTTTCTTGTTGATTTCTTTGGCCAAACTGTTACAATTTGCCTTTTCTTTGGCCAAATCAGCCTCCATCTTCTATAGTCTTCTTGATGTTTTCAAATAATCTTCAGTGACTATAGAAGTGTATTTGATCAATAGCTCAACTCTATCCTGGAGCCTGAATAGGGACATATCAATGGCCACTACGTTCATTGTGTAGTCCTCAAGTTAGATCTGCTCACTCAGCTTGATGACGTTGGGTGACAAATGGGTTACCATTAGTTTCTATTGAATAAGGTCAAATTATGACCATAGATGTGGGGAAACCAATGATTTATTCTCTTTAGCCTTCTTTTTCTCCATCCAGGCTTCTCTTGCCTTTCTAGCAGTGTCGGCCTACGTCTGGAAGGTGGAAGGGGATGCAATGTGTCCTCTCACAAAAGGATATCCCTATGGCAAGCCATATTGAATAGCCAGTGGTTGGATATGGGTGAGTTGAAGGGGCATCTATTTGGGAATAAAGGGGGAGAAATGGGGTAACTTTAGGGCTTGAGGCATCGAAGATGGGGTGAAGTGTGAAATGGGGATAGCAGAGGTGGCAGGAGGTGTCATTTGGCTAGGTGGAGTCATCATGCTAATAGGGGGAAGAACAGATTGAGAGGGAGGAGGAGGAGTAATACTTACTTGAGGGGGAATTATAGTGCTCTATAATTGGCATCATGAAGGTTTCTCTTATTCCTCTGAATCAAAATGGAATTGCACCCTTTTTCTCTTCTTGGGTGTCTCTACCTCTGGCTGCATTTTCTTCCCTTCCACATCTGGTGTTGCCAATGGTGCTTGCAAAGAGCTGAGGATTTCAATAACATCTGATGATGAGGAAGCTTTTGGTGGTGAAGGCACCATGTTCCTTTGTTACTCCATGATGCTAAGAGGCTGGGGCCAATTGGATATAGTTATTGTAGCTGTAGTTTGCCTTGAGGCCTATGGTTCCTGACTTGGTCCTACTCTAGCTTCTTGCCCTGCACCCAGTGTCAGCAATTTGCTTGTTTTTGGGCTAGATGTAGGGGAGGGATGGAATTCATCCCTGAGTTCTTCCCATCTTTCATCTAAATCCACACTTCTGAAAGTATGGGTAGTTTGAGAAATTTCTTGCCTATATTTCTAATAGGCTTCAATCTTCTCTGCATCCCAATCTTTGTTCTTCAATGTCCTTCTTAAGCCAGAAGTCATCCTGACTTTGGGATCATAATCCCTTTGCTTATCATAGAAGGTTTCCCATGGCCTATTCTATGTTAGGAGCAAATCTGTCAATTAAACATAAAGACCAGGAGCATCTTCTATAGGGTTTTTTTTGGTCTCCCAAAAAGGGCAGCCTTCATGTGCAATCTTGGCTCCAATCCTATTGGTCCTTACCCAGGAAGCTATGAAATCACTTTGGTTGTAAACCCATTTGTTTTTAACTAGCAAGAAACCTAGGAAGGCCAGCTTTCTCAGTAGCACAGTCTCAGCATCTTTGGTTTCTAGCACCATGCTATTGGTCATCCATGGGAGATTGTACATTTTTCTCTTCTTCTTCTTGGAGCCATACTCATTTTCGACTACTGACACCTACCTGGTGACCTCTAAGAATGCCAACCTAAGATTTAAAGTCTTCGATAGCAACACTGGTTCCCCACAAAAACCATGAACCCTTATGATCATGTGGTGGGATCCAAAATAGAAGTCACACAGGATTAGACAACTGACCAGGAGGTTCGAAACACTTGGAAATAGCCTATTCATGAATGGTTCAAGACTGAGGCAACAAAATTTGGGGGTAACAAGCAGTTCCCAAAAATCATATAGGTCACTAGTCCTTGATAAAACAAGTGTCCATGCAGACATAGGAATGGTCCTTTGGGGGTCAAAACCTGGGTCATACATGTTCAGATTCATATGTTGGGCAAAAAGGTCAGGGTTTTGATATAGTATGAGATGAAACAAATAAGAGGAATACATGAACACCTATTTTGATTTGAACTGGGTCAGCTGTTCCACTATTGAAAAGGCAATGTGCTCTGAGAAGTCAAGTTAATACTCTTGCATCTTGTTGACTATCTTCAACCTGAAAATGATGGTCATTTGTTTTGCATACACTGCCATGTCATATTTCATGCCAAAGATGAGAGCCATCATTGATAGTGCATCTTGGCTAGCTAGCATGAATTGAGCTCTTGGTGTAGGGAGTGTGGGTATTGTAGTATCACCATCACTCATTTGTAACTCAGATCTCAAAAACCTTGTCTAAGTGTTGATGTTCACCCACATTTTTTGCATCTTAGCAATAGTGGGGAATGTAGTTGTGTTATCATGATGTAGGGCTAGCATATCCCTGATAGCTTGTGGTGTAATCTGGACCATGAAGGGATCTTGTTAAATTGTGCATGATGGTGCATGGATCAAGTCTGTACATAATTCAATCAAGTTGGAGCATGGATGCACAGTTGGGATGATGAAGTGAGCCAGTTGTGAGGTCCATATCCTCATTGTGAACATCTGGTATTGCCTCACTCTGGCTCTTTGAAGACACCTTTGATGTGCCCCTTCTCTAAGGTTCTTGCTACTAATTTTTGCAAGATTGGGTCCATGATCCTATCTACATAATCCTTTACTTTTGATGGGTCACTAGTTTGACCAACTCTTGGGATTCTCATCCTCAGATAGGTTCTCGATGGTTGTGTAAGAGCTGAAACATATGATTTACTAGCAAGCAACCTATGTAGAGATTCAGATGTCCTAGCTCCTTATTATGAAGATGATGCTCCCACCATCTCTATATCATTTTTGCAATACCTAGTATGAACCTTGTGCAAGACAGGAACACTCTCGCTGAATAAAGTTTTACTAGGTGCTAAAAAATTGCAAGGAGCAGGATATTTTCTCATGAATGTAGGAATGCTTGAGAGTTTGTAAACTTTAAACCTTGCTAAGAGGTATTTATGGACCTATCAAGACTCAAATGGCATTGAATTTGGATAACCATTATTAGATCTTACTCAATCTTCTAGGGACAGTGAGATGGACACATTATGCAAGTTGCAGTGTGAGGTACCTTAGATATTTTAAAATATTTGGGAAGCATTAATGCAAAAAAATTTGAAGAATTTAAAAAAAACTTCCTAAGGCACTGACACTATGTTTAAACACTTATTTAAAAGGAAAGCAGGAAAACAACAATGGAAAAACAAAATAATGGAGGAATGGGAAACTACCTAACTACATTAATTAAGCATCTCTATCTCCCTCCAAGATCAAAAGCAAAAATTTTAAATTTTCTGTCACCACAAGCCAACTTACATTGCCATACAAGTGATTGAAATAGGTATACCTTTGGTGAATTGCCCTTTGTGTATGCTACATGGATTTGCCTAGATTTTAGTGAGTCTGAGTCAAAAATGTTTTTGACATTCATAATCTCTTCTTGTTCTTGGAAGCCTGTCAAATATTGGGTCTTGATGTTGGTATGTCTTACCAAGAAATCATTGACAGTCTGCTCATCAACAAAAGCCTTTTGACCTATATCATCTATTGACTTAACTTCTTCCACTTCAAACTCCAGCTCTATTACATTATCCTCCTCTTTCATGACTTTAACCTCTTGAAATGATAATCTTGAAAAAGTGCAATAATTTTGCACATGTAATTGAGGCTCAGTGTTGTTCTATTCATTTGTAACTGATTCACAGCTATCTTGAAAAATGGTATAACTTGATTCAATAATTTCAAACAAATCATTTAAATCATGGTCAAGGAATTTTCCATGTTTCTCCTTGTCATCTTGCAAAGTAACAAGAAAATATGAGATTATCTCTTCTTCATCAGGGGTCAAAATATATGCTAGTGATTTCTCACTAGGAATCTAAAATTCATAAGAGACCCGAGGATTAATAGAAGAGGTATCCTTTGACCTTTATTCCTCCAGAACATTTGGAATTCTATGATCCTCATCAAGTATAATGTAAGTGCCCAGACTAATGGAGTCATAATTTCCAAATGGATCACTTTGCATCATAGCTAACCAATGATCATTTTCTTCTTCTTGATCATGCTCAGTCCAGTCACCTAGCTCTTCCACAAAAACCCTCTCTTCTTTATTCATCATGGCATGGCTTGCCTCTAACTTTGCAGTGGGCCCATTAGTGATATGATTTTTATGTAATGGTTCAAACAATATCTTCATCCTTGAACCATATGTGGTTCTTAAGATGAGATGAGACCAATCAAGGGACATATATGCCCCTATTTTGGTTGTAAAGTCTCTTGAAAAACATAACCCAAAAATAGGAGCTATATCTATCACCACTACATCTTGATTTACAATTATATTTGGACAAGCATATAATTGCAATTGGAGTTTTTTGATTCTCCCTATGGTTTGTACTACTTTGCCATCCAGTTGTATGACTCCTTTAGTGAGTGGTTCATACTTAATTTCTAAAGCATCAGCTATTTGCTTGGGCATTACTATGGTACTAGCCCCTGAATCAATCATTGCATTATGCAACAGTTTCTTGCCAACTATTAAAGTTAAATAGAAGGGATCTAGTTTGGATTTGCTTACCTCTGTTGTGTTATTCACTAGGGCTGTTGTTTGCAGATGAACTGTATCTTTGAGCTTTTCTCTCCCAGTAGGTCCTTCTTTGGTAATAATACCTTTAAGTATTGCTTGGCCTTGAAGAGCTTCTTGTAGTAGTGTCTTCTATTTAGGAATAGCCAATATATCCCATATTGATACTTGTGTTGGAGTCTTCTTCAATTGATCCACCACATTTATTAGTCCCAGATTTTGAGCTTTTTAAAAATAGGGGTACCTTATTTTTTCCTAAATTTGGGCTGGAGTTCCTTGATTTTGCATTGGCTGAGGTGCCTCTTGTCTGATAGTAATGTTCTTTTGTCCTTGAGATGGAGGATTCTCCATGACTTGACTATTTACAATCTCAGGTTGTTCCACCATCCTTCTCTTTGATCTGGTGTAATAATCAGATTACACCACTAGTTTTTGGGAAGTAGATGCTTCATTCAAGAAAATTGATTCTTCATCTTCCACCCATGAGAACAAAGCATGTTTCAGGGCTATTTCTTCCTCTTGTTACAAGGACATTCTTTGCATCTGAGCCACTAGGACTGAATTCTACATACTAGGAGACTGGTAGGCTTGATTATTACTGGAACTTACAACTGACCATCCATTCTTCTTTACTCTACCACCTTTTGCTGTAGATTACCCTTAGGACAATCTCTAGGTGTATGAGCATCATGACAAGGGAAACACCAGGAATTAGTATCATCCACATAATTATTTTGTCTTGGAAACATCTCCCTATTTGAGTTTGGGGGAATAGTCTATGAGGGTGTGGGAACTGCAACTAATTGATTTGCTGGCTGATGGTTAGTTTATCTTGGAGGACCCTAATTTTCATTTGGCTAAGATGGGAATCTATTTCCTTGATAGCCTTGATATGGAGGCTTAGAGAAATTATTCTTCTATCTCTTAATGTTAATTAACTCATTATAAAATGTCCTTAGGATATTCTTGATATCATCCATCTCAGATGACTAAGCCAGGATAGGTTCTTTAGCAAGTGGTTGAGGATATGCATACATAGACATAGGTGGGCTTGCAAATTTAGGAATTTATTTAGGTAATGGCAAGGAAATTTTTGGAAACAAGGGCATGAGGGGCCTTGGGGGCAACTTTCCAGCATCTATCAAATTGTTTTTAGCTCTGACTGCATAATCATAAGCTTCCAATAGATTCTGACCTCCAAGTGACTGAATCATAATAGATATATTTGAATTTAAAGCCTTGAGATAAAATACTATAGCCATACCTGGTAATGGTCTAGTTGTAATAAGGATCCTATCCCAAGTCTTTTGAAATTTGGAATTGAAGTCAGTCATGACTTCTTGTGGTCCCCTTTGAATGGTGATTAACTGCTATAAAAAAGAAGACTTGTCACCCTTCTCTACAAATATTTCAAAGAAAAGATCTCTGAGCTCATCCCATGTGGATATGGAATTGGGAGTTAGAGATCGGTACCATTCCAAAGCCTTCCCTTTAAAAGAAGCTGATAACAACCTTATAGCCACATTTTGTTGTGTGACAACGTGTATACCACAAACATCTGATACATCTTGAAGATGTTCTTCAAGTGTTTTAGAATCTTGCCCATTGAATTTGGGCAGAGCTTTCAAGGCATTTACTAGGATTGGATCCCATGTAACTGGTGGTACTGGGAGGATCAGAGGACTATCAGTATTCCAACGAGTATAATTTTTTGGGGGGACAGGAGCTCCCATATTTACTCTTGGTACCAGTTAGAACTGATTGACTCTCTTTCTTGGACTAGTTACCAAAGGTGGTAAAAGAATACCTAGATTTGTAGCAGATTGAGATCTAGTTACTGGTCCATAGCTCTAACTCCTTGTAGCTCTCTAGTTCATATGGTCTTGAATGAGACTTCAAGACTGGTCCCATCAGGTGTGCCAAAAGCTATTGATGCTTAAAATTGTGCTTGATTCTAATCAACAAGAATGGGAGGTTTCAAGCTGTGGGATATTATGACTTGAAACAACCTCTAGATTTTAGAGAAGCTGGTCTCTTCTTTTATATCAAGTGTGGGGGGAAAAAGGATAGGAAATTAAATATAAATGCAAATGTAAGAAATGAAATCTATCGATGGCGATGTGCCTGAGTGTAATCTTGATCCTAATCCTGAGCACAGTGAGACTATATGTAGGATTCATTTACATTTAGGATCAAACAAGTGCATGATCAATGTAAAAGATTGAAATAATAGAAATAGAGGATCACAACATAGACTTCTTTTGCTAAGATACAAAAAATGTCAACAAAGGCATAGGGTTCAATCTTCTTATTTGAATCTTTTAATCACATAAGAGGCACATAAACACGTACAACTATGTAAACCTTCTGACTCAAGAAAATGAGACAAAAGCAAATGACATCCCTAATCACAACTCTTAGAAAATCTACAGTATAGACTACTTTTGCAAATGACACAGATAATATCAATAAAGGCATAGATTTCAATCTTCTTATTTGAATCTTCTAGTCATACAAAAGGCGTAGAAATGCATACAGTCATATAAACTTTTCAACTCAAGAAAATGAGACAAAAGCAAATGATATTACTTAGTCACAAGCTCTAAAAAGTCTAAACTTGTTACAATCCTTCTCCTATTTATAAAATATCCTCCTTTTATAGCCTTGGATTTGTAGATAAAATAATGTGAAATTTAGTGCCTTTAATGCTTTAGATGCATCCTGGTCTTATCAGGAAGGGGCCATGCTGGAGTAGAGTGGATGCCCTAACTGCGATGTGTCGATTCATGTCTAGTACCTCCTTTTATGCTTGAATTTCTTGTTCCATCACTTGCTTAGCCGTGCAACTGTCCATTCTACCTTCTCTTATAGGGGACAAACAGACGGCCCTTTTAATGTTTGCAGGCCCCAAAAATCTACCTAGAGAACTGCTCCATCTACCAAAAATAACTCCCACTGAGTTTCCCCCTATCTGACTTGTTAAAATAGATACATAAAACACTTTGTTCTGTTGAAATGAAAGAGGACACTTAGTCAATCCCTGAAATTCTCCTTATTGCTTAAAAGGCACTGGAGAATGACACTTGGCACTTTCCACCTAATTTATCAAAGACACACGACACTTTCCACTTTCCCCATATCCTACTCAGGAATGCTCTACCTTTGACACCTATCACAATATAATTATTCGATACTTAACAATTTTAACAAAATAAAACTCACCACATTCCTTGCTCGAGCAACCCTTAAAAAGGGGAATGGATGCATGTGGCAATCTCCACTTGTTCTTCAGCTATGCTTGTAGAAATATTTGGGACATATGTTAGGCTCATCTGAATGGTGACACTTGTTAGCTTCTAAAAACCTTTAAAATAAAACCCAGGCCCCGCCATAATCTTTATTTAGCAATGAAACTCAAAGATGATCTCTCAGATGTCGACACATGGCAGCCTCCACTGCTCTTGGGAAGATACATGGCATCTTTTGCTTCTCCTTTTAGGGGGATGTGGCATCTTCCACTACTTCTGGGAATGGAGTAGAAAGGGGCTCAAAATGTGACACTTGGTAGCCTCCGCTTATCTTCGACACTTAAACAGAATTAAAACAATGCCTTACTACCTTTCGAAAGGGTATTTGACCCCTTTGGTTTTTTGGGACACTCCCTTGAACTACCCAATGAACTAAAAATGGTTCAATGGTTCAACGGTTCAATACTGCATAACATTTACACATTAACTGAGGTATTGAACCCAAAAATTTTGAACCAAGGCATTAAACCTAGGTGTTGAACCAACTATCTCTCAGATGCCGACATGTGGTGACTTCTGCTTTCTTCTAGAAATGGAGTTTAGATCCTTCCGCGACTGCCACCTGGCACTTTTTGCATGATCATGCTACTTAGCTTGTTGAAAATCTTTGCCAAAAAATAGATGAAAAGTGGGTGTTGATATGAGATGCAGATGCTGACATGTGGTGAATTCTACTATGTTGCTATTGGATATGTGGCACATTCTACGACCCTCTTGAAAGTCATGAAAAGTGCCTCAAATGATGTCAGCTGGCCGGTTCTATGTTTTGGAAAGTGACACTTGGTGGCTTCTGATCAAATTCAACACTTCAAAAAAATGAAACAAAAGAATCAAAAGGGGGAAAGAGAACCCGTGCTCGGACTACACCACTTGGTAGCTTCCACTGCACTTTGATACTTAGATGAAAAATGAATCAAAAGAATCAAATCTGTGCTCTGTTTCAAAACTTTGCCGCCACGACCAAGGTATGTGGGAATAAAAGTGTAATGCATGACTAAAAATTTGAATGCAACGTAGAGTAAAAATCTACTCTACAGGAAGATTTCAAGAAATTTCTAGCTTTGACAAATGATTTACTTAACCATCCTTCAACAGAGTGGTCTAAGTTTATTTGCATAGTTCAAATGCTTTTGATAGCTATCCTTAAAGGGAAATGTCCACCTTATGTTTGGTAATTTTAGATGATTTTTCAACATCTATCCTTTAAGGGAGCAGTCTAAGAATGCTAAAAATGACCCATATGTTGTTTATGACTTTTGATATTGTTTTCAGTTGACATAGAGTTTATTATACATGCTTAAGGGGTACCTTTATGAAGGCAAAACTAGGTTGACAAGAAGATCCATTTAGTGAAAAAGGGGTACATGTGACAATGACCATAGGAACCAATTTCAAAGAGATGGGAAGTACTATGAGAATATTTCCATGGATAGAGCTGTGGTACCCATAGTTCAATATTAAGCTATAATTATGATGGATAATCACATGATTTAGTTTCAATTAGTTTCCCCTAAAAAGAGCGAAGAGAATGTGGTTGTAGGGGATGAGCTTAAGTTAGACAAATGATGATTGTGATCCATATTTAACAATAAAATGGATGTAGATATGAAGCATTAAGAAGCTTAGGTTTTGGTTTACCATTAAGAGAGGAAAAACTATAATCTCTTAATCCATACTTATGGGTTATGATGTAGGGTCCAAGCCAATTAAAATCAACTTTGCCCCTTTTGCTTTTCTCCATATTAGTTACATGTTGATTTTCCTTGAGAACAAGATCTCCAATATTGAATTTTTAAACTTTCAGGCGATTGTTATAAGCATGTTTGATTCATTTTTGATAGACATGAAGATGGGAAAGTGCGTCTAAATGATGCTCATCAAGTATCTCATGTTGAGCTAAACATTCTTGATGATAGTCATTTTCCAAAATAAGATCATGCAAATATATGCAAAGAGAAGGTATTTAGACTTTAAGAGGCAATACAACCTCAGCTCCAAACACATGAGAAAAAGGTGTAGCACTTATAAGGGTTCAAATTCTATTTTGATATGCCCATAAGGTGAAAGGGATGTACAAGTGCCAATCCTAACTTGAGGCATTAATGATTTTGGTAAGCATGTTATTAAGGGTTTTGTTAGAGGCTTCAGCTTGTCCATTTACTTGTGAGCAATAAGGTGATGAAAAGCTATGTTTAATACCAAATACATCATAAAGGCCCTAGACTTGTTTATTTTTGAAGGATTTACTATTATCAATGATGATCTTATGGGGAACACCAAAAAGGTATATGATATGGTGGGTGATAAATTCAATAATATTTTCAGATTTTGTCAACATAAGGGGAATAAATTCCACCCATTTGGTAAAATATTCAGTCACGATAATGATAGAATGATGTCATTGTGAAGTGTGGGGATTGATTTCACTGATAAAGTCCAGACCCCATTGTGAAAAGGTAAAAAAGTATATATAAACGTGAAGACTATTGCCAGGTGCACAATGTAAATTAGCATGTTATTGACACTTGACACATTTTTTCACATAATTGCAATAGTCTTGGTTAAGGGTGGGCCAATAATAACCTAGGTAGAGGATGTACTTAGCCACAATGAGTACACTAAAGTTGTCCCCATAGATACCCTCATGTGTCTCCTTGATAGCGTGAGAGGATTTTAGACCATGAAGGTTATGGAATAAGAGGCCATCAAAACCATGTTTATAAACAATTCCTCCCATAATGTTGTAATAGGAAGTACTTTGAATTAATGTCTAATGGGCATTCCTAAAGATGCTAGAGGGAACTATGCCAAGGTGAAGGTAGTCAAAGGTTTGCTAATACCAAAGGTCAGGTAGAATCTCTTCCACACTAAAAATGGTTGGAGTGTCTGATTTAGTGTAGGAAGGTTTGGTGAGGTGATGGACAATGACTGATAGTTTAGATTCTAAGGGTGCTGATAGGATCTGAGAGGCAAGAGAAGCCATGGTATTGATAAACTTATTGGTAGATCATGGGGTGGTTTGAATATGGTAGTGTTTAAATGATTCTAGGATTTTTGTAACTAGTTGTCTATATAGTTGCATCATTTCATTCTTACACTGGTAAATGCTATTGACTTGGTTGACCACAAGTTAGGAGTCACCAAAGATATTGATTGTTCTGAATCCTAAGGCTAAGGTAGTTTGGAGACCTGTTACTAGGGATTCATACTTAGCCACATTTTTGGTGCATTCAAAGTTGATTTTAAATGATAGAGGAAGTGGTTCACCAATAAGGGGGATAAGGATGATACTGACTCCCACACCCTACTAACATTTAGAACCATCAAAAAACATGGTTACTTGATTGGTAAAATCCACTTGAGATAGACTTGTGATTGACTCATCTATAAATTCAAGAGGGGGATGTTTGGTATCTATTAAGGGTGTGTCAGCCAATTGGTTGGTAATGACTTTCCCCTTGATTGATTTCTATTAGAGTAACTCAAGGTAAAACTTAGCTAAAAGCATGAGCCACTTAGCCATAAACTAGTTTTGGTATGGTTTGGAGTGTATGTACTTAAGTGGGTTAGTATTAGTTATGACAAAAGTATTGTGGTTAAGAAGGTAGTGGCAGACTTTGGTGGCCATGAAGAGTAGAGCCAAGAAAAGTTTCTCAGTATACGTGTATCAAGTCTCATACTTGATAAGTGTGTAGCTAATGTAATAGACAACTTGATCTTTGTGGTGTTTATCCTGATGGGTGAGCATTGCCCCTAGGGAATGGTTAGTGGTAGAGATATAAAGGTAGAAAGGTTGTTTATCCTTAGAAGGTGTGAGGATAGGTGGAGATACAAGGTACTCTTTAAGTGCATTGAAGGACTTTTGACAATCAACATTCCACTCAAAAGAGATGTCCTTTTTTAAGAGGTGGTGGAAGGGTTGACATTGATCAGAGTGTTAGGAGATAAAATAGAAAATGGATTGGAGCTTCCCTTGTAAACTATGGATTTTATTAAGATTGGTTGGAGGTAGCACCTCGAGGATGGCTTTGATCTTGGCTGGGTCAACCTCGATTCCTTGAAGGGAAATGATGAAGCCTAGAAGTTTGCCTAATAAGACCCCAAAAATACATTTCATGGGATTGAGGTAGACATGATAATGGATAAGTCACTCAAATATAATCTTGAGAATGGTTAAGTGGTCTTTGCAAAGTTTGGATTTTTCAAGAAGGTCATCCACATAGTCTTCGATGATTGTATGAATAAGGTCATGGAAAATATAGGTCATGACCCATTGGTAGGTTGCACCAACATTATTAAGACCTAAGGGCATGACTCTGTAATAAAAGTCCCCCATGGGGTGATAAAGGTAGTTTTATGTTGATCTTCATGGCTAATCAAAATATGATTATAACCCAAGAATCCATCCATGAGTGACAACATCGCGTGGCCTACTGTGAGATCAATAAGTTGGTCAATGTTAAGTAGAGGAAAGTCATCCTTTGGGTAGGCAAGGTTGAGGTCATGAAATTCAACATAGATACATAATCCCCCTACGGCTTTAGTGATAGGCATGATGTTCAAAACCCACTAAAGATAATTAATGTGTTGAATGAATTTGACTTAAAGGAGGCATTGAAGCTCTTCTTTGACAAAGAAAACTATGTAAGGATACATGTAATAGAGTTTCTATCTGATAGGCTTGGCATCATGATTAGTTACAATGTTGTGGGTGGTAATGGCTATGTCAATATTGGGCATATTGGTATATGACCAGGTGAATACAATATTGCAGTCTTGGAGGAAGGTAGACAAGTCATGTAGTTCCTTAAGGGTGAGAGTTTGGCCTAGTTTGACAATATGGAGGTTGTCTAGAGTGACTATGTCAATATATGTTATGGGTTCATTCAACATGGTTGAGGTCTTTGAAGGTAAGGATTTGTGGATGGATGAATCAAGTGTACCAAGGTAAGTGAGAATGAAATCATCATCCTAACACTGGATAGTGTGAATGATAAGAGAGTTGTCTCCTACCAATTCAAGATGGACTAAAGGGATGGATATAGGTTCCCCTTCCTTTTGATAAGCTAGGGGGCTGAGGGTAATCATGTTTATGAAAAATAGTTAGGCGGGATGATGTCCTCATCTTCATCCACAGGTGGAGGGGGTATTGGTGAGGAAGGGGTTTCTTCTTCAATAGTGGTAGGGGTAGTTTGTTTGGATTTATTCTTATTTTGTAGAATGAAGCCAAGGCCATGATTCTCATGAGGCTTTCAAGGCTTAATCAAGGTCAATGTGTGTGGTCCATGCTCATATCATCCTCAACAAAATCCCTTTTGGGCACACCTATGAAGGTATAGTTTGGTGAAGTCTGGTTTGTCGAAATAAGAGAAGGTGTAGATGAATGGTTAAGGTGAAGAGGGAGTGAAAATAAAATTAAGTGGCTTATCAATTCCCCATAGATAAAGTGGGGTTGATATCTCAAAGGCCCCAAGGGCCTAATGGCTCCAACATTGGGGTCATAACCTGGTTAGTGGTTGAGCCTTCCATATTCTTGGGGAATTTGGAAGGCATTAAAGGTGAGGAGGAGATATTCTCCAAGGGTAAAGCATTGAAAGGTGCATTTCAAAGTATCAGTGATGGGTATTTAGGTTGTGGGTATAGATGGACTGGTAGATGCCTCAGTGGAAGGGAAAATAATGGCTTCTACTTTCATGTGTAAGGGCTAAGTGGTGTTTTTTATAGTGTTTTGGATGTAGGTAGGAGAACATCATTAGGTTGGTAAGTCTTATTTCATGCTGAAAAAGGGATAGGGTCATATTGTATGGTAACATCTTGAACTTCATGTTCAAACTTGACACAATGATGGAGGGTGTAAGGTACACAACCCATGGCTTAGATCCAAGGTCTCCCTAGTAAAACATTATAATAGAATTCACCTTTGACCACATAAAAGAGTTTAGGGAATGTGCAAAATCCTAGTTGAATGTGAAGGATGATGGTTTCTAAGGTAGTGGTCATAGTGTCATTAAAGGATCTAAGGACAACTAAAGTTTTGGACATGACATTGTCTAGTAGCTTGAGTTGCTCATAGACATGGGAAGAGATGATGTTGATACTATCTCCCCCATTGATCATAACCCATTTGATATAGGTTTGGTTGATGTGGGTCATAATAAAAAAAGGGGATCCAAGTCCTCAGGATGGATAGAAGGTATCTCTAAGTCCTTGAAGGTAATAAGCATAGAGAGTTGGAAAGTGCCTATGAAGGCCTTTATAGATTAGGAGTCTCTTGGTTTAACTTCAATAGCTTATATAGCCTTTATCATGGCCTAACGATGGCGGGGTGAGGTGGAAATGAGATCATAGAGGTTCATCATAGCTGGGGTCTGGTGAAGTTGTTTAAGAATGAACCTCTTGATGGATTTAGAGGGGTTAGCCTCTAAGTTCCTTACAATGAACCATTTATTAAACAATGATCCACTTATATTACTATAAAATAATGATATCTTGATAGTGTTGAACTTAGTTATGATTCTTATTCATCAGCTAAGTATATATGTAGTTGATGAACTATATTGTATATGATGATCGTCGCTAATTAGATTAGTACATGGATTTCTTCTACTGTAAATATATGGTAAATATCATGTACTTAAGAGATAAATATGGAATAGATAGTGAATACTCCCATAAAGTAAATCACTAGATAAATATGCGTTAGGATAAAGTTTCTATATTAATATTTATTCTTATACTATATGTATATTATCTAGTTAATTGATAGTGATTATTAACTTTTTAGAGTGGGATATATTAGGAATACCATATAAACTATTTACAAAAGACTATGAATTCTTTAGTGGGAAGTATATAATTATGTTATATTTGGTATTAATAATTTGATATGCATCATGTAACTTAATAAATAAATGAAGAATATGAATACGTATTTTTGCTTAGTAAATTTATTAAATAATTGAATCAAGTTCTCTTATTTTCTATTGCAAGGAATAAGGTAAGGATAACTAGTTAATTGTTAAGCAATGTATTCTATTAGTAGATAGTAACTAGTGACTAACTAATATAATATATAATAATGATTATATATATATACCATGTGGGTTAATATATTTTTAGTTAGTATCTATTCCTCTATAGTAATGTATTCTAACATATTGTCAGATCAAGTGGATAGTTAGTTAGTATACCATTAGTTAACTATAATTGGGGATAGTTCATAAAGTTAACAAAATCAAGTTAGGAATATGTATTTTATAGTGATGTTGATATAATAGTTATGTATTGATAATCATGAGGATACATGTAGTTAATATATAATTTTGAAGTATGAAACGTCAATTTGACAATTATGGGTTGTGATTTTAGTGCTTATCATAGAACATACTATAAATTAAATATACTTATGGGACTCGGAAATGTATATTTATATGGATTAAGTATTCATACAAAAATATTATGTATAGGTGTATTGGGTCATATGCCTATATCCATAACTAAATGGATAGTTTAAATAAGTCAAAGGATTCCATAGATTGTGAAACTGTAAAACATATGATTACAGTTTCTTAAAAATGTAATAATTATGTATATAAAAGAGTATGTTCACACAAGAAATAACCTAGCTATCTGATTCTCTTGAAATATTATGACTATAAGTATATACTCATACAATATTGAAAACTTGTGTGTAATACATGTTGTGAGTATATTAATGTGTACAAGTGTTTAGACATATATAACAGATAATAGTTCATCATGATGTGAGTCTATAAGTTATGTTTTTTTTATTACTATTATGTAGTTTAAAATTAGGGTATACCTAGGTGGTATAACTCATACTTGATTATTATTTAGGATTAAGAGACATTTGATTCTTGAAATAATAAGACTGATAGTTCATGATTGAGTAGTGTGCTCATGTGCAATAAACTATGATATTATGGGATGTCATAGAGTGTATTATGTTTGAAAACTACACTCTAAATTTATGTTATACCCAAGTTATACAAACTATAATTATTATATCTAGATACATTCATATGTTTGATAGATTAAATATATGCATGTTGATTATTCTATGAATAGTATATTTTATGATAGTAGGACCTTATTTATGTGTGCATACAACACCCCCTAAGAATATATCAAATGTTATAATGGAATATTATATGTTTCATATGAATGAAAACTTTCTTTGTTATATCTAATTCTTTGAATAGAAGCTTATGCTTCCATCGATTTATACTACCTTATTTGATTGGTTGTGATATTTAGTAGTTATGCTTAAGAACACTAGACTATGATAATATGAGTTATCATAGGGTGTAGTATATTTAGAAACTACTTATCATAATTATAATTTATAGTTAGATGTATTTTATACCTGTATGGTATAAACTATAGTCATTTTTTATATTATGGGATAGATAATGTGAGATCTATTCATACGTTTGATGGAATAAATATATGTGTTTCTATGGTTCCTATGCTTAGGATGTTATGAGAAATGATTTCTAGTAGGTTGTAATCTATATGAATATTTTATTTATATTATGTTAACCAAATATTGTGTTTTTGATACTGAGTAAGTAGTGATATGGACTCCACTAGCTTACTAGCATCATCATGTTAGATGAAGGTAATCCAATCAAGTGGTGTGTATGAATTTTGATGGATCCTTAGATCATTATTATTATTAAAAACTTTGTACAAAGTAATGTTTAGTGAGACATTATCATTTTATGAGTATGATTTACATGTTCATGCAATATCTTACATTAGAATGGGGTTCTATGATACACTGTATGTTTGGTTTTAGATATCATACAACACACATGTACTAACTTATCTCTCTAGTTTTTTATGTCATCAATATCTACTCATCCATGAAGGGAGGGTCATTTCCTTATGTTATTAGTGTGGGGAATCATTGGTCTGTGATTTATGTGGAAAATCACTCTAATGATGCTCTCCCTCCCCATAGTAGTACTTATGTGGAGACGACACCTAATATTTTTGCAAATACTAACGAGTTTGGGGAACTTATGGTCTAGGGAACCATGTATCTTATATATATGTACATTGTATTATATTGTATTTATTATTGAAACATTATAATAATGATCTATAATTACTTATTTATGTACATTGACAGTAGTGGTTGTAGGCATGTATCATGAATGGTTTCTTAATTGTAATTACCTTCTATGTTCATATTATGTTGTGTTTCTTATGATGATAGTGATCAATGATGTATGATGTAGTGTGATTTATTTACAATTATCACATTTATAGTATATTGTATGATCACTGATTAGATTCTCTTAGTGTAATCTATTTATAGTATATGTGTTTAATTAAAAATAATCATGTATTTCTAGTTAGCTCCTAGTGGGGTTGCTACACCTTTAGACAAAATTAGTTATTTAAAGTCCATTAAAGTTTGGTGGACAAAAGGATGATAGTGGTGCTGAAGATAATGACTTTAAAGAATTTTGGATAAAAATGGTCTATAAAACCTCTAAAAGTGCATTTATTTAAATATGCTTAGTTTGTCTTTAGCTTCATTGTGATTGTTTTTATTTTCATCCTTCTCATCGACTCTATCCTTTTACTCTTAAAACCTAATTTTTTCAATGAAGTGTCATCTTTCAAATTATCCATCAATGGTATACTTCTTATCTTTCTTTTTATTATTTTGATTCTTCATGAGTGCAGGGTATTAAAGCATCCTAAAAATTTTAAAAATAGAAAAATGAAATAATAACCATTTAAAAACATAATTTTTATGAATTGAGATATTATAATTTTTAAATTACTTAAGATATCTATGAACCCTTGTGGGCAATCCAAAGAAGGATTCTATTTTTCATTTAAAGGTGTACGTTTTTGAGACTTGAGACATTTAGGACTCCCAATGGGTCCTCTATGAATGTGAAGAGAGACTAAATTTTCTATTTAACTATTCAAAAATAGATAGTGGTTTGACTTTTTCTTTTAATGGTGTAGGTTTTTCCCTTACATGGGTTTTACTACACTCTTATTATTCACCTTGCCTAGGTGGATATATTAGGTCTATTAAGGTGATTTATGAAATCATCATAATGTCATCATGCACTTGTGAGTGAATGGGCTCATACAATGAGTAGATGGGATCACCACCCCACTTTATCCCCCAAGTGCACAATCCACTTAGCTCACTTTTCCACTGTAATGGAATTACTTAGATATTCACACATAATGATTTTATATTTTATAGAATAATAAAATATGAGAGATCACATAGTGATAATTGACATCAGAATAAAATACTGAATAATATAGCAAATCCACTTCGAGGGGGCAACCTCAACGTCAATGCACTAATAGCAGAATACTTAACATAATGAATAAATACTAACCACTACCTCATATATATAGTCTACTTAGCCAAAGTTATTCCATAGGCTGACCTATCTAATAACATAAAGAAATTTAATAAGAAAATAAAAGAGGTATGTAAGCCATAAGTTAGCCACACATATCCTTAGACACACCAATGGTTAAGGGTATAACAAGCCCCTCCCCTTCAAAAAAAACATTGTTCTCAATGTTGTGGAAACTATGGATGCTAATACATAAATTATTTATCCTCCCAAGTGGCATATTCACATGGAAAATTCTTCCATTTGATCAGGTACTCTGTAATTGCTATGGAATGTAGCTGCTTGGTGCACCTTTGAAGGATCACCTCAAGATCAAGAAAAAATCTACCTTCCTCATCCAATTATAGTAATTCTATTTGAATATAAACTCTAGGTCTAATGAATTTATTCAAGAATGATACATGAAATACTAGATATATGCGAGTGGAAGAAAGAAACTCAAACTTGTAAGCCACACTGCCAATTTTCTACAAGATCTAATAAGGCCCATAATACTTAGGGGACAACTTGTTATCCTTTTTTTATTGCTTTAATGACATATGTTTGTATGGATGCAAGAGAACAAATACCCAATCACTAATGTCAAAACTCCTCCACTTCTATGTTGATCTGCTTTTTGCTTCATGTGATTCTGGGTAATAACAAAATTTTCATGTAAACTTGCAAGGACCTCTTATTGATGGTGAATATGTTCTTCAACTGCATGAACCTTATGATGTACCTTTAAGGTTGAGGTGATGGATGGAGGGTGGTATCCATATAGTTCCACAAAAAGAGACATTTTGGAAGAACTATGAATAGAATTATTATAACACCATTCATCAAGTGGTAGCTAATGAACCTATTTATCCTATTTATCAGAAACAAAACAATGGAGATATCCTTCTAGATAGTTTTTGGCTACCTCAATCTGTCCATTAGATTGAATATGATAGGATGAATTGTGAGCCAATTGGGTGCCCAAACATGTAAATAACTTAGTCTAAAAATTACTAGTAAAAATAGGATCTCTATCACTGACAATGATCTTAGGGGTCCCATGCAGTTTTTGAAATGTATTGAGAAAAGTAGTAGCTATTACACTAGAAATAAATGGTTGGGATAATGAAAAAAAATGAGCATAATTACTAAGATGATCTCAAATAACCATGATAACATTTTGACTATTAGATCTTGGTAACCCTATAATGAAATACATAGATACGTCTTCCCAACGCTGGCTAGGGATGGATAAAGGTTATAAAAGACCTAGGGTTTTGATGGTTTCACCTTTATTTTGTTGACATATCATATATTCAGTCACATATTTTTGGACATCCCCCTTGATAATTTCCCAAAAAAAATCTTGCTTAATTCTGTGATAGGATTTCAAAAATCCTGAATGACCCCTAATTTCATTTGCATGAAGTTCTTGAAGGATTTTTTGTTTAAGAAAAGAACTCTTACAGATGTATAATCTGTCTTTATACCATAATGAATTACCTTTGTATGTGAATTTTTCAAATCCACCTAAACCTTGATAAAGATTTTGAATCAAATCATGGGTAGGACTATCATGTTCCCATTCTAATCATGCTTTCTCTAGCCAATCTACCTACAAAATGGTTATGGTACATAAAAATGCCTCAATTGATTCAATTTTTTTGGATAGTGCATCTACCACCACATTATCTTTGCCTTTTTTATAGACTATTTCAAAATCATAGCCTAACATCTTCGTTACCCATTTCTATTGCTCTTCAGATGATAAACTTTGTTCTGAAAAATATTTGAGACTATTATGATCAGTCTTTACCTAAAAGTGATGACCCATCAACTAAGGTCTCCATTGTTTGACTACATGTAAAATGGTTATCATTTTATTCTCATAGATGGGATTATGTTGATTTTACCCTTTAGTTAATGAATTTCAAATACAAGTGGTCTACCTTCTTGCATGAGTACAACACCCATACTATATACCTAAATGCATCACATTCAACCACAAAAGTCTTTAAAAAATTAGGAGCGGTCAATACTGGAGTACTACACATAGCCAATTTCAATTATTCAAATGCCCAAGTAGCTACATCAATCCACTGATAGGAGTCTTTCTTTAACAAAGATATGAGTGGGGCTAAAATACTACCATAATTTTTGACAAACTTGTGATAGTAACCAGTAAGCCCCAAAAATCCCTGGAGTTGCTTGAGTGTCTTAGGAATTGGCCAATCCACCAATCCACCATTGCTTGGATTTTTTTAGGATCCACTTTCACTCCTTCATAAGACACCAGATGACCCAAATATTCAACCTCACTAGCCCCAAAAATACTTTTGGAAGGTTTGGCATACAATTGATTTTTGTCCAAAATGGAGAGTACCTATTTTACATGTTGAAAATGGTCTTCCCAATTTTTACTATAAATAAGGATATCATAAAAGAATACTAGAACAAATTTCCTCAAAAATGGCTTAAAAATAGTATTCATCAAACTCTAAAAGTAGATGGTGCATTTTTTATACCAAAAGACATAACCAAAAACTCATAACGGCCTTCATGAGTCCTAAAATAGTTTTGGGTATGTATTCATCATGGATCCAGATTTGATGATACCCAAAATATAAATCTAACTTGGTAAAATAAATAACACCATTCAATTCATCTAAAAAATCATCAATGATAGGAATCAAAAACTTATCTTTGATAGTGTACTTGTTGAGTTCTCTATAGTCAGGGTACATCCTCTAGGTGTTATCTTTCTTTCTCACCATGACAACTGGTGAAGAGTATTTGCTTTGGCTATGGTGAATGATTCCTACATCCAACATCTCTTGTACCATATTTTCAATTTAATTTTTTTAGGCATAGGGATACCTATATGGCCTGATCTTGGGTGGTGTACTACCAGGAATAAGTGTGATAACATGATCATGCATGCAATTAGATGGAAGTCCTTTTTGTATGTCTCCAAAAATAATAGAATGAGTATCAATTATTTGTTTCAAATAAAGAGGTGGGGATGGCTAAGTTGGTTGTACTTCCATAGAAAATAAGTGAGCTATAAATCCCTTAGTACCCTTACAGAGAATCTTTGTCATTTGATGGGAGTTAACAAGTTGTGAAGGTTTAGCCTTTAATCCCCTTAACTCAAATGTCCTTTCTTCAAAATGAAAATTCATGAATAATTCTTTAAAATTCATCTCAATGGTGCCCAAATTGGTGAGCCACTAGACTCCTAGAACAATATAAGCTCCACCCATGAGAATAGCAAACATAGGATAATCCAATAAGTAATCTCCCATGGCTAACATAATACTATGACATTTCCCTGTACAGCTGGAAATACCACATCTACAATCATAACCTAAAATTATGGAGTGAGATAAATGAAATAGTTCAAATGAGCAGCCAACTTATTAAAGATGAAGTTGTGTGTGCTCCCAAAATCAATCAAGATATTTACCTTTTATTTCTTAAGGAAACCCATCACCTTAAGATTTTGGGGAGCACTAATACTTGAAAGGGCATGATAAGAAATAGTAGGTTGAGTGTCTTCAAATTCCTCCTTAGGAAATTTTACATCCTCATCATGTACTTCTACATCATCTTCATCATCATTAGCACCTTCAATGTAAAATAGCTTCTTTTCAGCACAATGATGTTATTTGCTTCATTTGCTATCACAACCATAACACAATCCTTTAGCTCATTTATCCTCAATTATTCATTGTGTTAAACTAGTAGGCTATGGAAATGATGGTGCTATAAAGTTGTGATCATGACGAGTAGTGAAATTTTCCTTTTGACCATCTCTTTTTCTTCTATCATGCATGCCTTAGGGATAGCTTTTGATATATATGTTGGGTTAAACATTCAAACCTCAAATTGGATGATATCTTTGAGGCCACCCAAAAATAGATTAGTTAAATTTTCCTTAGTGATATCTTCCACCTGTAAAGAGAGATTCTAAAACTGATGAATATAATCTTTCACAGTTCATGTTTGTCACAGCTTGGCTAATTGGCTGAAATAGTTCTTAGAGACATTATTTTGATAATGAGCTAACAACTCTTTAAAAATAGTCTAGGTAACAGGAGCACCATTATTTTTATTTTGAGCACATAGCCAATGATATAAAATGAATTGCTCAATTTCTAAATACAAGGATGTCACTGTCACCCTCTGAGAACTAGGGGTTTGATGCAGCTCAAATAAATTCTCGATTTGGGTAATCCAAGTGAGAGGATCATTACCATGAAACTTATGCATGCCTATTTTTGGAAACATCAATGTCATACTAGTATGGGAGTTGTTGAGAGGAGGATTTGAATGTTGAAGTGGAGGGTTGTTGGGCTTAAATTGAGATGTAAAGGTATCCAATTACATAATGATATGCTATAATTCATTTTGAACCCCATTAATCTCTATGTGCATCCTTAAAACATCATCTTGGATTAAAACAAAGTCATCATGCCTCACCAAGTTCTTTATGTCTACTTAAAGTTGAGAATCATTAGATTTGAAGTTCTAGAATCCATGTCATCGATAGGAGTCTTAGGAGTTTCTTGCCCCCTTTACTTTCTCGATCATCTAGACCTACCATATACAAACCCTAGGAGGGTTTTAACCCCAAAAAAAGTGTACCAAAAAATGGTACCATTGTGATCACCTTATCAAGATAAATCCAATGACTACCTTCATGTACTAGCGTAAAAAGTTTGGTACCAAAAAAGTGTACTGATAGAATATACCATTGCAATCATCTAACCGAGATGAATCTAATGATGATAGTTATGCAAGGGAAGTTTTTTTCCAGCCTTTTTTTTAATTATTTTTTTCCAAAAAAGTGTTTTGAGCAATACTATGCGATAGAAAAAATTAATTCTTCCCAGATTACAAGATATGTTTTTTTGCTCTCACCATTCCCAAAAGCCATGCCTTGCTAGTTCTAAAAAAATGCTACAGGAAACTTACCCAAATCAAAGCTTTGATACCACTTGTAATGAAATTACTTAGATATTCACACATAATAATATTATATTACATAAAATAAGAAAATTTGAGATATCACATAGTGATAATTAATAATAAAATAGAATACTAGATAATATAGCAAAGCCACTTCAAGGGAGAAACCTCCACATCAATTCACTAATATCAAAATACTTAACATAATGAATAAAGACTAGCCACTACCTCTTATTTATAGTCTACTTATCTAAGGTTATTCCATAGGTTGACCTATCTAAGAACATAGAGAATGTAACAAGAAAATAAAATATGTATGTAAGCCATAAGTCAGCCACATATATCCCTAGACACACCAATGTTTAAGGGCGTAACATCCACTATGTTCCCTTAGTACTTTCTCCACCCATAGTGGAGGAGTTCACCCACTCACCTTGTTTGGTTGAGTCATCCTACACTCAACTAACCTATTTATATCTTTATCATCATTTGTATTTGGTGGTGGGGAAATAATGATCTTGCATTAAGGATTATAGAGTTACATGGACCTTGTGCCATTTTTGTGATAAGTGTAGACACCTAGAAGTGGCCACTAATGAGGGGGAATCATATAATTAGTTCATCAAAAAAATTATAATTAGTGCATTATTTTCCCTTGAATATTGGATCTCAGGAGTCAGTATTTATGCATATTTCATCTAAGTCCTCATGATGGTATAGCATGATGCATACCATCACATGCTATAGCAAAAATCAGCTTCAAGAAGTCTACTCATCAATGGAGGCATTGATAACTCCTTGGCACTAGCATCATCAATATCCCAATCATATCCCAAAAAAAGTAATTAGCAATGAAAGAATTTCAACCGTTGTTAGTTAGGATGATCATCTCCCTACTAGTAGATTGTCTCACTTCATCTCTATTATCTGTATCAAATTATCATCATCAACCAAATCAATCATGTTTTCCATAATCAGGGTCCAATGATTATTCATTGCACATTGTCCCACTTGCATTTATCAATATTTATAACTGCCTTTGGGCACATCATTATGTTCTCACTAATTTACTTGTTTCTACACCAATAGGGGCATGTTATTATATTATTTATCTATCTTAATTCTGGTAGCTCCATCTTCTCAATGATTATAACTATCTTTGGAAAATCATTGTGTTATCATACCACATTGCCACTATCAGGGTACAATTATTATAACCACCTTTGGGCAAACCATTGTACATTGTCACACTTGTATTCTCAGTGATTTTGACTAATTTTTCAATAACATTGTGTTCTCACCCCATCATCTTCCTTTTATTTGGTCCCTTCATCTTTATTCTTTCTTTTTAGGGACTGTTTGCTAACTTTCCTTATGCCAACCATTCCCTTGAGGGGGTATCATATAGTTAGTTCATCATCATTAAATTTTTAGGCATATAAGACCTTTTCATTCTTCAAAAAGACGTTACTATGCTTATAGCTTGTAATTCCTTCCCAAACAAGGGAAAACTATAGACACCTAAAAATAGCCACCAATGAAGTTTAACCAGGCTTTTGACTAATTTATACTAAAATGCACAATTTGGCTTAAAAACACTAAAACACGTTAAAATCTTTAAACCTATTATATTCAAATTCTAATTTTGGCCAATGTATACCTAAATGGGGTAATACATTTTATTAAATAGGTAACATTGATTAGATCATTTTGATTTAAAATAGTGTTTTCACACCTGGGTGCTTTGGATTGCTTATTTCTACCAAATTTCTTTCACAATACATGTTCATTTGTTATTTTGTGTTGGAAATATCCTAAATGAGATAATAGTTCCAAAACATCTAACATCACATCCTAATTTCAATCTAGTCAAATTTTGAACTAATAATATGACATTTTAACCAGTTTGATTAATTTATGCACCAATTGTCAAGATTTGCATCAAGGTTAACTAATCATATTTAAGGCTAATCAATTTGAATTAAGATATTAAGTTAATTTTCCATGGAACTTGTTGAATATTTATTTTTGGAAATTGATATTGAATAATTGTATCATCAAGTGACATCATTTTTTGGGAAGGCATCCTTAGGCCATAAATTCATAAAATATCTTATTAAGCCCTCCCATGCCTCATTAAGCCCTTCCACACCTCTTTAATGTCTCTCTATCCCAAATATTTATGAGGGCATTTATTGAATTTGGCCTCTAAAATTGAATGGATTTTTAGCCACACATCTTCATCTTGAGATGGATAGTTTAGGTTCATTCTAATCATTTTGAAAAATCTATAAATAGAAGGCCTTGGTTATTTAATTTTAAGCTTGGATAATGTAAAGCTATAATGATAAAAATATCTCTCAATTTTTGATGTAGTGATATCATGTCCAATTATTGATACCAATCCAAAGTCATTACATGTCAAAGGTGCCAAGTGGAAAGGGAGATAGCCAAGCCTCCTTTGATGAAGACTCATTGAGCACAAATCGAGAAAGCCATCTTGGAGACACAAGGAAGGTAAAAGGATTTGTATTTTATGTTTTAGTTATATTTTTATCTTAGTTTTTTATTATGCTCCCCATTTTAGATAGGCTTAAAGTGTTAGCATTAATGTTTTTTGGATTTTGATTTCATACACTAACACTACACTAATCTCCTCTTATTTTAATCCTATGTTCACAAATAACACATCCAGTAGGACCTAGCCCCATAAATTTGATCAAATAGATCTTGAAAACAACATAACAACCATTTTCATGTAGTATCTTGGAGTTTGGGAGTAAAGGGAGTGAAAAAAATAAGCAAAAACTTATTATTTTGGAAGTCACAATTTTATCTCTGTGTAGTTGTGATATTATCCTTTGGACTATAATCCCATGATTGACATAGTCATAGTTTTGTCTTAGTAGTGATATCACATCTTAAACTATTTTTCTCTTAAAATTTGTCTCTGTATACAGGTCTAGTAGTGATATTACGATCTCGCTATTCACTAATAGTGATATTGCAATCTTGCTACTTGATGGTAGTGATATTGCAATCCTGTGACTTCTAATTCATGATATTGAAATACTACTATTTTGATAATAGTGATATTGTTGATCCAAGTCATGGTATTGTAGTTAAACTACTAGTAGTTAGCCTAAACTATTAAGGTTAAGTGATAATACTACAACTCTATTAGTTGTGGGTTTACCCTATTAGTAGTGATATTGTGCATTAGAGTAGCGATATTGTATGTTCTATTGACTAACCCATGAATGAAGACATTACCATAACCAATTGTGGTATTGGATTGTAGAGTTGTGGGATTACACTATGTGAACCTGAGAGCTCAATTTGCAAAGTTATTTCACTTGAAAAAATGCTTCAAAGCTAAACAACATACTAAATTTTTCCTTATAGGACCAACTTGAAAATTTTCTAAATCATGCTTTTTAGACCTCTTTTGGATGTTTAAAATGAACTAGGAATAATTTATTTGGTGCTTAAAGGAACACTTAGATGTTTACTTGAATGCTTTTGTTGATTGTTCTTTCAGAGTTTGCAAAATTAAAGCTAAGGGGATAAAAGAACATCACCAAACCTTTCATTTGGTGCTTCAAAATTGAACACACTTCAAAGTTTTTGCAATTTGTTTATCATTGTTTGTTTATTTTAGACTTGTTTGAGCAAATATGGAGTTATGCATGTATGCTCTCCCCCATCCCCTATAGGGAACTTGTGGGATCAAAAGCACCAACTTCATTGCAAATTGCCTTAGTCAAAAGTTGTAAAAATGATATTGTGAAGACTCTCCCCAAAACCCACATGGCTTGGGTGATCTAAAATTAGTCAAGCTCTTTTACCTAGTCTTTCTTGTATTACATCTTCACTTATGAGGGGCGCTTTATTACTTCCCATGAGTTATTTAGGGAATATTTGACCTAGGGATTAATCTCTTGGTATTATCTTCAACCCCTCTCCATAGGGGGTATATAGATTGGGATCACCCCACTGGGGTTGATAGTTTGAGAGGTTAAAACATCTCCTATCATTGGGGCTAAGCTTGGGATGTTTGCGAATATTGAACATCACATTAAACTAAGTGAGAGATGTATGTAGTGGTTTTAAAAAGAGAAATACCTTTTTAAAACAAGCCATGTGTTATGGACTCAAATGACGTGATATTTTTTTACTTATTGGATGTGAAAGTCTTGTGAAATTGATCTATCTATAATGTTCAAAAAATTATAGCCTTTTTAGACAAACCCCTTACCACAAAAGTATTGTTGGTACAAGGTAGACCTCAAGGTCCATGTCAATTAAGGAAGGGGGATGTAAAAAACTTACTATATAATTCACTTTTATTTTGGATGAGCAATTAAAATCCTCTCAAATGAATGTATAAAAATTGACTCTAACAATATCATGCAACCTTGTCAGTTTAGGGCTTAGGATGATTAATTAGTTAATTTATTTTTGTCCTAGATTACTTGGTCGTGTTTGGAGTCAAAACTTGGTGTTAACAAAATGACATAACTATACACATTATCCCCAAATTTTCTTTGAGAAAGGATGTGTTATGTTTCCCATGTGAAAAACATCTTTTTCCTTTTTCAAATTTATCATCATACACTTTATGTCATATCTTCCATTTTATCACAGTTATGTTACCCATTTAAGTCTAGGCCTTTTCCCCAATTTTCTTAAGTCCTTCATTGACAATTCAAAATTGAAGTTGCACCTTTACAAGTTCATAAGGTTGATGTGTTAAGTGGGTTCTCTATTTTCACTAAACTTGAGAGAACTTAGGTTCAATTTCCAATTTGAATTGAGGGTCATTTTAGACTCATAATCATTATCATCATTTGGTATGACTCAAGTCATATTGTGTATCACTCATGATTTGAGTCCTAGGCTACATTTTGTGCTATCGTTCCTATTTTACAATTTGTCTTGAGTCCATTTGATATAAACACCTTTTTCCTTAGGAAAACTATCAAAATTTTATGTTTGTGTCATTTGAGTTAAGGAAAGTATTGTTACGCTACAAAAATCATTTTAAACCATTTTTACCCTAAAGTCTTGATAGAAATATCTTGTTATATATTTTGATAATTTTAGATTTGTTACGCTGCTCAAATTATTTTGAAACTTGTTTCATAGAGTCCAAGTTTTTCCAAATTCCAAGCCAATTCGAATTTACCTTTTATGAGTCTTTGTCTAGCATGATTATGCCATTCACCTTTGTATAGTTTAATGGTCAAAATAATCTATTTTGTGCCATTATTTGGAAGAAAATAAACTATTTCCAAAGTGCCTTTTGTTTCATACCTCATACCTATTTGATCGAGTTTATGTCCAAGAGTCAAATTCCTAGTTTTGTTAGAAGTGTTTCAAATCTATTAGATTAAAAATCTCATTTTTGTTTAAAAGTCTAGATTTTAATGCTATTTGGCCAAAATTCCTATCATATGCTTTTTTTGAGCCTAGATTTTGATGCCATGTTTGGCTAAAAGACCTAAAAACTTTTGTTTTCTTAGATTAGACTAATTTTAAACACTTTGACCTTAGATTTTTACATTTTTATTGTTGGTCCATCTACTTGACTTTTTTTTTGTGAGATGGGTAATGTTAGACACTTGAAATTAACTTGTTTTATCACAAGTCTTTGCATAAACCTTTTTGGATACACATATCCAAGCTATTGATTAGACTAGACTGAGTTTGAACATATTTTTAGACATTACCTTTGTAGAGTTTGTAGAACTATATTCCCTTTTTGTTGTAAATAAATTACTATTGATCCCAACATGTCTTCCTACACTCATATTGGCCTCATGTACAATTCAAGATATAGTAATGTCATTTGATAAGAATAAATGGTTCAAGACCCCTATGTAAACAATGTTGCTTATGAGATGGATCCCTATCCATCTTATAATGCTCAAACAAGGGCACACAACCAAGATCCATTAGCTCATTATTTGGTTAACATGCCACAATATTCAGAGTAGGATCTAAAACAAACTAATCAATACCTAGCTATGGTACCTATAGTTGAGGAACCATTTATTCAACAATTGTACTTTATTAATGCACCATCTACATATGATCCTTATTTTTTTAGAATCATTTATCAGAGATAAAAGATGAGATTTTGGTTAGAGATATAGAAATAGGGTCTAATTTTCTAGCACACTTCCCCCACAATAATTTACCAAGTCTAGTAAGAATGCTTCACAACATACTATATAGTTAATAGGCTTCTTTTAACAATCTTTTAGCTCTAGTCTAAATAACATATCAAGACCCTAATATGCTTGTCAAAGGAAAGGACCTCATGGAAGATCATTTTTTACAGATGTAGATAGTATACCAAACCTACTTGAACCTAGCATATAATTTTAATTAGATGACTATGTCAAATTAGCCTCTCATTGATCTAGTTACTTCAATAGGAGTTTTGATAGAATTGACTGGTCAATATAATCAAGGTATAAACCCATTCACACAAAACACTTTAGTATACAACTTTTTTGATATGCTAACTCTTGAGGTAGTATCTCCTACTTCTACATAGAATAATGAAAAAACATAATGGATAATGCACAAGCAACATCCAATCCAAACCAAGGTGATATAGTTACACAAATGACTAGTCCACAAATAAGTGTATCTTTAGTTAACACCATGAATGGTTCTAAAAATCAAGGAGTAGGAGTTTATATGTCCCAACCTCAACTAAATACTACCACTAATACTCAATTAATTAATTATTTAAGCACTCAATTAATAGGATTAGGTAGCCAACCAACAACTAATGATGTGCCTCGACAATAGAATGTGATGAATCCTACTCCTTCCCAATAGTTAATAAGTAGTATTACACAACAACATGCACAATCAAACCTAACAACATAGTATAGGTAGAACATATTTCCACCTCAATAAGGGGTAACTAATATTCCACCTCACTAGGTAGTAATGAACATACCTTTTTCCTTATAGACCAATATGCAAATTCAAATCTAAATGATGTCTAATAAACAATTTACAATTTTTGGTTAGCAAAAGATGAAAAATATCTAACATGTACCCACTTCCCAACAAGGATTCATGTAATAAATAGGTTCCAATGTTCCTCAAGTACCAATCAGGCAACCATTTACTTTTGTGTAGAATGTGACACTAGTTGAAAGATAGGGTCTTGGTTCACAAGTACCCACTCAACAAGGTTCAAGTAGTAAACAAATATATCCCTAATCAACTTCAATAGGCATAAACACTTATATCCATCCATCCCAACCTCAAAATCCCCAAAATCAGGCTTATATAGCTAACCCAAACTAGAATATTATACCATAATATGAGTAATTCCAACAATCAAATCCTCATCCACACATGCATATTATTGGTCTATTCACCAACCAATACAACATAACCCAAAAAATACCTCCATCATACCTTGGTCAAAGTGATCCATTTGTGACCTCTTAACCATCTATCTAGGCCAATGTTCCCCCTAGTTTCTTAGCCCAAAAACTGTAATAAATGAAGGATGCAATTGTTGCCATCCAAGCTAGGAAATAGACCAAAAATTTCACGTTGGATGATGTGTGTTCTTATCCATTTAACATGGAGTACTTGTAGATAACATTTCCTCCAAGATATGAACCACTTAAATTCAACAAATACAAGGGGAAAGGTAACCCTAAAGCTCATTTGATAGAGTTTTTTGTTGCGTTCTAGCTAGTAGAATATAGCAACATTTACCTTTTCTTGTTGTTCCCAAGGAGTCTAGCAGGACAAGCCTTGGAGTGGTTATTGAATTTCCCCAAGAATTCTATATCAAATTTTGATGATCTTTTAGATAAGTTTGTGTAAAACTTTTCATATAATATTAAACATGAGATTCAATTAGTTGATTTAATGCAAGTAAACCAAAAAGATGGTGAGAGTTTTGAAATTTATTTATAATGATGGAGAGCCCTTGCAAGCTGATTCACCCACAGTTTACTAGATAAATAATTAGCTACTGTAATTACTATAAATTTGCATAGTGAGATATCTTATCATCTAGAACTGTAGTGTGCACATACCTTTATAGAGATCATTGACAAAGGTTTGTTTATTGAGTGATCCCTTATCAATAATGGAATAATCAATCTTACTTCATCAAATCAAAATCAAGGTACCAATCAAGGAAATGGCCAAAACCAAAATCAAGTCCAAGTGTAAGTGTCTCAATTGGTATAGGCCAATAACAATGATAGACCAAAGCAATTCAATCACAACAAGAACATTGTTTTAAATGGAGTAATAGAATCATGACATGTACAAATGGTTCAAACACCATCTTCTCAGCTTATGTATCATATACAAATTACTCATAATTTGTAACCTTTTTAGCAAACACAAAAAGTGTAACAACCTAAGCTCGTGCAACAAACACAACCATCTTTGCCCTTATAAGCCCCTCTTCTAAGGAAAATAGTGCCTACTCATCATGTTTTTAGTGACCTTGGAGAGCTTATTGAATTTTTGTTTCACAAGCTCATTGATACTAATCTGATTAGTTGGCCTATACCGAGACATTATCCTTAAGGCATTCCTTACCTTGATTGATACCATGAAAATGAATTATGTGAATATCATCAGGTTAATGGACATAATTTGCGCCATTGTGTCCATATCAAACATTTGAGTTATAATATGTTGGAAAATAGGGAAATAAAATTAGATGGTGGTGCTTCCACTTCCAATCAGACCCTTGAAATCTATCAAAACCCTTTTCCACAACATAACCAATAGAAATAACAACAAAAAAGGCTAATGCAACACCAAAAACAATAGATTTAACAACAAAATCTAAATCAATAGAATTATTAGAATCAATAGTAAAACCAATAATGTCTAAATAATGGAGAGAACCAAGGTCAGAATGGAAACAACCAACAGAACTACCATGCAGTTGCACATGACTACAACAATGTTTTGGGAAATATTGTAGGAGGTCACATTTACACCATCTCCATCAATACAAGAACAAATACCAATTAGTCAACACCTTTAATAAATAATTTGAATCCACCTACTTGCATTGATAATCCTTCCTTAATCTAGGACTGCATACAGGTATACCAATAAGCAAGGATTACTAATTTTAGACCCTATACTGATAACTTGTCATTACCTCATGACCATGCATAAGTGCACCAACAATTGAGATTTATCCTATTTGGTCCCCCATCATCACCATCATTTTTATAAATCATGGTCCTATGTTTAATCTTGATTGTGTAATCACAACTTAGAGGTCAAATATTACCATCCCAAGTCCACAACCATCTACCACTTCACCCATCACCCAACTAGTTTTTTAGCCTCAAAACAAACCATCTACCATTGACCAAGAAAATAAGTTTGACATTATGAAACAATTACAAAAGATTCAAACACAAATCTCCATCTTATATTTGTTTCATAAATCAACAATCCACAAAAACATTTTGAATGAGTTCTTGATCCAATCCACTATTTCAAGTGACATATCCCCTAACAAATTTCAAGCTTTGGTTGGACATCTAGCTCCATCGTAATAAGTCACCTTCAACCAAAGTGATATGTCTTCCCTTGTCCTATTACATAACAACCCATTGTAATTATAAGTTTGTATAAAATGACACAAAGTGAAGTGTGTGCTTATAGACAATAGATCAATTCTAAACATAGTGTCTCTAAATTTCATCAAGCTTCTTGGATACACAATGGTAGATCTCCAAGTATAAATAATAACCATCAATGCCTATGATAATGAAGAAAAAGAATCATTTTAGGCCCTTGACCCATGATACAATTTTCCATGTGCTAGATCTCTACTTCTCATATAGTATGCTTTTGGGTAGATCTTGGTTACATGAGATTCATGTCATCCCATTGATGTTGCACCAATGTATCAAGTTCTCCCACTCATGAATGGAAGTTTGTATATCATGAGATTTATACTCGTACGATCATTGCAAACACCTAGAGGTTGAGTTCAAGAGCTATAACTATCATTTTTTCATGAATCCAATCACCAAAAAAGACAAAGGAAAGGAAACACTTGATGTGCTAGAGGATAACTACATTAATCCTAATACCCTTGATTCACTTTCCCACATGTCACCTCCTAAAATATCCAATCATTTTACCATCTCACCTAATGGCCCAAGAGAGTATTTAACCCATGATACCTTTCATATTACAAACCTTCCTATTGACCATTTTTTGGCCCACATACTAGCTTGTGTATAGTTGCCATGATCTGAAATAGAGTCAAAAGAAATAGAACCCCCTAGTTGATCATATGACCAAAAAGCAATTTGGATGGTATGAAGTGGAATAGTGAGACTATAAATCTCACAAACACTGTAGGTTCACCTAAAGTGTATTTTTTCAATCTCTAAAGGATAGGTTTAGATCTATAAAAGCTCCATGGAATGCCTAAGATACATAGGATGAACATGGTTTCCTCATAATTGATCTTGAGTTACCATGTATGAATATTTAGATCACCCACCTCAATATAATAGATGACCAAAATGTTTAAAAGGCCCCCTTAGAGTGAAACTCATTAAGTTTCTATACTTATTCAATTTTTAGAGAGTCTAGATGAAGTTGAGGGAACATTTTCATGGGTTCATATCATGCATGAATAGAAGAATCAAAGGAAATGGTCAAAAGGGTTTGTTCTTATCGACATCAATTTCATCCCATACAAAGTTTTTGCCCTCACAAGTTTTGTGCTTCAAGATGCAAGACTATAAAGTTAGCTAAAATATGATGACCTTCATGCAGGTGTCAACTTTATGCCTAGGCAAGGATCCATATGAGCTTAAAATTTGTGGTCTACAAAATGTAAAACATGTCATCATGGATTTTAGATGACATTCATGCAAACATCAAATTTAGTCTCCAAGAACTAACCATTGGGGTTTAAAATCCTTAGTGGAGAGCATAAGAAGAGCACATGACTAACAAGCGTCGAACCCATAGAAGCTTAGGGTAAGTCAAATGGTTAGTGGATCCCAAGGACCAATAAAGGTTCAGCTCAAGGTGGTGGGTCCCAAATATCCATAGACCACATTTTAAACTAGGTCTCAAGATCTAATAGCATGCGATGGATAGCTAAAATAAAGGACCTAAGTCTGAATCCAATTCAAGCTGGTAGAAGAGGAAAACATGATTCTAACTCAAATATGACCAAACATTTGAATATAATTCTATATATATATAGGAAAACCAATATTCTTAGATTGGTTTTCATCTATAGATAATTCAATCCAAAAATCAAGGCATAGAATAAGTACATGACTGAAGTGAAAAGACCATCCCTAGTCAGGGTTTGACAAACCATCATTCAAGGTAGGTGTGATGTGTCTCTTTCAGATATGAGGATCTTATACTCTAGATAAGGTCTAGTGGAATATCAATGGATCAAAACTTGGGGATTTGAAAAGCATTTTCAACATTCACTTCTGGCCAAATTATGGGTCATCACTTTGGGTAAACTCTTGTCTTCTAGTGCACTTTGATTGATCAACAAGTTAACCATAAAATATCACTCCTGATGATCTAATTTTATTTGATTGAAGGCATGAAAAAACATCATAAAATATAACATTTCATTGGTTACCATGAATAATGTGCTTCCCCTTATCTCTCTCTTCTACTTCTCCTATATTATCTCATTCTTTCATTTTGTGAGTAGAGCTCTTATTTTTCAATTCTTAGATTTTTATCTTTCTAGGAGATAGGACATTCCTTGAGATACTAAAAATTATATTCATCTTGATTAGGCTTGAACCTATCAAACATTTGTAAGATCTAACTTTTGATATAATAAAAGGATTTTCTTTGCCTATTTTTTTTCTATGAATATGTGTTTTGTGAAGCTGTGCACTATGGCATTGTGTGAATAATAATCTTCCTCACCCTTGGTCCTCATTTTTGACCTTGTTCAAGGTATTCTAAGTTATTGAAGGTCTATATTAGTGTTATTTCCCATTAATGTAAGCATTCAGTGTGCCTTAGGACTTCTTTTTGTCTGCATTCATTACATCTCAAACCTCTTATATTAAATACTTATGCAAGCAGTTGGATTTAGATATTTTGTATTGTCCTTTATAGATCTAGTGTGGGTTCAAGCTTATGGGAATCTCTACTTTATTTTGGTGCATCACCCCCTTGTTAACTTTCTCAAGAGCCCTTACCCCTTTCTAATCTTTTTCCCATGAAGCATTTGGCTTAGTTTTAATTTAGGTGAGCATCATTGAGGAAGCCATCCTACTTTAGAGGCTAATCCATAACATATGTGACCCATAAATTGGGGTTTTTCCCATTATGTGACCAAATTTTAGGTGAGGAGGCTTGAACAAACTCCCCATCCAACCTAGGGTACAATTCTAGTTATCAATAGTTTTTGACATTCCTGATGGGATTAAGGTCCAAAGAAGTTGAAGAGTTTTGTTGTTCTCTTCACCCAATCATCCTTTGGAGGCACATCTACAAACATCAATGACAACTCTAAGATTTAACTCATTACAACATTCTAGGTAAGTCTTCAAGTAACATTATCCACATTTAATCTCCTTTTATGAATTCCTATGGTTGGATTTAAGGCAAAATTTGAACCTCATCTAGTTGGTGAGCCTTATCCCCAATCAAATGAAAATTATCAGCCATTTTATCTTCCCTATCAACCTTATAATAAATAGACCCATCCTTCATATCATCCTATTCACCCCTCTAGCCAAACCTCTGGTATCATTTCCTTGCTGGCCCTTAAACCAAATATGATAAAAATAGAATAGGTGATGAGGAAATGGGATGAAGAGTTTGAGGTGATCCCATCTCATATCATAAAAAGGATGAGGGAATCAGTCTAAATGTTGGTAAAGGGTGGATGGTTGTTGGAAAGGAAGTCTAGTATGGCACCATCAGTAGTGACCTGTACGAGATGAAGATCCTAATCCAATGGTGGGTAGATAGATTAGGGAAGGTAAAGAGAAAAATTTCAATCAATCTCTACCCTCCATCCCACCCCAACCTCCCATTTCCCCCTTCTTCTAGGAAGAACACACTTTAAAGAAATAAAATGAAGAGGTGGTAGAGGATTAAGAGGATTCATGGATGTAGTTATACCATGAATTCATCAAAGATATGGACATGGTTGGGGATCATACAATCTCTCTATCATATGAAGGTGAAGTAGTCTTGAATGATCAACTTGAGGTGCCAAGAGAAGAATTGTAGTCTCATGATTGTGGTTGAGGGATTGACATGCTTATTCCTGAAGGAACTTCAATTGAGCTATAACTTCATAAAGACAAGTCTTAAGAGGTAATCATTTTCTTAGGAGATGTCATGTCTGTGCTTGTAAATCATGGTTATCAATTCCTCCATTTAAACTCAGACACCTCTCTACTATTGGAAGCCAAAGGTAAACTTATATGGCCTTAATAAATAATAATACCAGAGGTTAGCCCTATAGATATGCTAAAGGAGATGGGTGAAGCTGACCCATATGTTCATTATCAGTGGTTCATGAATGAAGAACTTGAGTTTTTCTTATAAAAAATGTAGATCATGGAATGTGATGACTAGGTCTTGGGCCCATACTCTTAGCTGATCTACTTTAAACTAGTAGTGGAGGAGCTAGTTACTCCCCCAAGAAGATGAGAAATTAATTGTTCTTAACTGTAGAGGAGAGCTATTTAGAAAAGGCAAGTGTGTTTCAAATATCTAACATGCAAAAAATAATTTTCCATTGACCTAAGAGGGGGTCCTTATAAATTACAACCTTGTAAATATTAGGTTAGATTTCAATATTTCCTCTAAGTGTTTTCTACAAGTTTTATTTCATAGATTAGTTGTTCCTCTTTCTAGGTGCTTGTACGCACCTGCCTATTTCCTTTAGTTTTGTTCTTTTGATTTAAGAGAGGTTAGAATAAGTTTTAAATCCATGCCCAATGGATCATAATGGGTTCCCAAAACATATTATGCATAATTCCCTATGATTTTCCAAGAATGTTGGCCATTTTCTAGCCCACATACCAACTTGTGCCCAGTTGCAATGATGTAAAATAGATTCAAAAGAAATAGAACCCCTTGGTCGATCAAACACTAGAACAAAATATGGATGGTATGAAGTGGAATAGTGAGACCATAAATATCACAAACACTTTAGGTTTACCTAAAGTGTAGTTTTTCAATGTCTAAAGAATGGGTTTAGATCTGCAAAGGCTCTATGGAATGCCTAAGATGATTAGGATGAGCAAGGTTTCCTCATAATTGATCTTAGGTTACTATGTATCAAGTTTTAGATCACCCACCTTAGTAAAACAAAAGAACCAAAGGTTTAAAATGTCCCCCCAGAGTGAACCTCAATAAGTTTCTATACTTAGTCAATTTTTAGAGAGTCTAGATGGAGCTGAGGGAATATTTTCATGATGTCATATCATGCACACATAAAAGAATCAAAGAAAATGGTCAAAAGGGTTTATTATCCTCATAATTAATTTTATCCTCTATAAATTTGGTGCCCTCATGAGTTATGTGTTTCAAAATGCAATCGTATAAAATTGGCCAAAATATGATGACATCCACACAAGTGTCAACTTTATGCCAATGTGAGGATCCAAATGAGCTTAAAATTGATGGTTTTCAGAATGTAAAACATGTCCACAAAATGTCAGATGACATTCATACAAACATAAAATTCAAGATCCAATAACTAACCATTGGGTTTTAAAAGTCTTGGTGGAAAGCATAAAAAGAATGCATGACCAACAAATATCAAACCCATGGAAGCTTGGGGCAAGGCAAATGGTCAACTAATCTTGAAGACCAATAAAGGCCATACTCAAAGTGATGGGTACCAAATATCCATGGACCACATTTTAAACTAATTCTTAGGATTTGATAGCACATGATGGATAGCTGAAATAAAGGACTTGAGCCTGAATCTAATTTGAGCTGGTAAAAGAGGAAAACATAATGCTAATTCAGATATGGCCAAACCTTTGAATATAATGCCATATAGATCTATAGGAAAACCAATATTCTTAGATTGGTTTTCATCTATAGATAATTTTATCCAAGATTCAAGGCATAGAATAGGTACATGACTGAAGTAGAAATACCATCCCCAATTAGGCCTTCAACAAACCACCGTTCAAGGTAGGCATTACGTGTCTCTTGTAGATGAGAAGATATTATCCTCTAGATAAGGTCTAGTAGAAGATCAATAGATTAGATCTTGAGGATTTGAAAAATAGTTGAAGCATTCAATTCCAACCATATTATGGGTCATCACTTTGGGTAAACTCTTGTCTTCTAATGCACTTTTCTTGATGAATGGGTTAACCGTGAAAATATCACTCATGACAACTTGTTTTGATTATACTGAAGGCATGATAGAACATCATAAAATCTAATAGCTCATTAATTACCATGAATAATATTTTTTCCCTTTTCTCTCTCTTCCCCTTTTTTTATAATAGATCATTCCTTCATTTTGTGAGAGAGAGCTCTCAGTTTTCAATTCTTAGATTTTTATATTTTTGGGAGATAGGACATTCCTTAAGATACTATAAAGTATACTTATCTTGATTAGGCTCGAACCTATCAAGAATTTGTAAGAACTACCTCTTGATGCAATAAAAGTATTTTCTTTGACTATCTCTCATTTTGAATATGTATTTTGTGAAGCTGTGCACTATGGCATTGTGTGAAGGATAATTTTCCTCACCCATGGTTTTCCTATCTGACCTTGTTCAAATTGTTCCAAGTTATTACAGGTCTAGATTACTATTATTTTCCATTAATGTAATCCTTTAGGGATCCTTAAGACTCCTCTTTATCTACATTCATTGCCTCCCAAACCTCTTCTATGAAATACTTATGCAATCAATTAGATTTAGAGATTGTGTATTGTCCTTTACAGATCTAGTGTGGGTTCAAGATTATGGTAATATTTACTTTATTTTGATGCATCACCCCTTTGTTAACTTTCTTAGGAGACCTTACCCCTTTCTAACCCTTTTCACATGAAGCACTAGGCTTAGTTTTAATTTTGATGAGCATCAAAGAGGAAGCCAACCTACTCCAGAGGTTCAACCCCAATATAGGTGATCCACAACGTGGGGTTAATCCCATTGTATGACTAGATTTTGGGTGAGGAGACCTAAACAACCTCCTCATCCAACCCAGGGTGAAATTATAGTTGTCAACAATTTTTGGCATGCCTGATGGGATAAAATTCCAAAACAACTAAAAAGTTTTGGTGTTCTCTTCACCCAATCAACCTTTAGAGGAACATCTATAAACATCAATGATGACTTTGAGCTTTATCTAGTTAGAGCATTCTAGGTAAGCCTTCAAGAAATTTTATTCACATCTAATCTCATTTTATGAGTTCTTGTGGATTGATTTAGGGTAGAATTTAACCCTCATCTAGTTAGTGAGCCTTATCCCCAATCGAACAAAGCCTATCAACAATATGATCCTCCCTGTCAGCCCTATAATGAATAGACCCATCGTTCATATCAACTTATTTACCCCTTTAGCCAAACATCTACTATCACTTCCTTGTTGGCCCTTAAACCAAATATGATAAAATTAGAAGATGTGATGAGGAAATGAGATGAAAATTTTGAGGGGACCCCATCTCATCTCATAAAAAGGATGAGGGAATCGGTCTAAATGTTGGAAAAGGAGTGGATGGCTATCAAAAAAGAAGTCCAGTATGGCACCATTAGTAGTGACATGTACGAGATGAAGATCCTAATCCAATGGTGGGTAGATAGATTAGTGAAATGGGAAGGTAAGGAGAAAAATTTCAAGTAATCTCCACCATCCATCCCAACCCAACCTTCCATTTACCCCTTCTTCTAGGAAGAGCCCACTTTAAATAAATAAAATGAAGAGGAGGGAGAGGATTAGGAGGATTCATGGTACCAGTTATACCATGACTTCATGAAAGAGATGGACTTAGTTAGGGGTCATATAATCTCTCTATCATATGAAGGTGAAGCAATTTTGACTGATCATCCTGAGGTGCCAAGAGAAGACTCACAGTCTCATGATTACAATCAAGAGATTGACATGTTTGTTCATGAAGGAACTCTAATTTAACTATAGCTTCATAAAGACAAATCTTTAGAGGTAGTCATTTTCTTAGGAGATGACATGTTTGAGATTGTCAAGCATGGTTATCAACTCCTCCCTTCAACCCCAGACACCTCTCTACTATTGGAAGCCAAAGGTAAGCTCAGAGGGTCTCAATAAATAATGATAATAGAGGTTAGCCCTATAGATATGCTGAAGGAGATGGGTCAATTTGACCCATATGTTCATGATCAATGGTTCATGAATGAAAAATTGGAGTTATTATTTCATAAAATGTAGATCAAAGAATGTGATGATTAGGTCTTGGGTCTATACTCCTAGCCAATCTACTTCAAACCAATAATGGAGGAACCAGTTACTCCCCTAAGAAGACATGAGAAATTAATTACTCTTAACTATAGAGGAGAGCTATTAAGAAAAGGAAAGTTTGTTTCATAGCTCCAACATACAAAAAATAGTTTCCCATTTAACCTAGAAGGGGTGATTGTAAATTACAACCTTGTACATCTTAGGTTAGATTTTAGGCTTTCCTCAAAGTATTTTCTGCATGTTTTGTTTCATAGATTAGTTATTCCTCTTTCTAGGTGTCAGTGTACACCTACTTGTTTCTATTTTTTTGTTATTTTACTTCAAGAGAGGTTAGAATAAGGTTTGGATCCATGCCCAATGGATCATAATGGGTTCCCAAAGCATAGTAGGTATGCTTCCCTATGAGTCACCAAAAATGTTGGCCATTTTTTGGTTCACATACCATCTTGTGCCTAATTTCCATGATCTAAAATAGAGTTAAAAGAAAAAAAACAATTTAGGTTCACCATATAGATGGTTTGAAGTGGAATAGTGAGACCATAAATCTCACAAACACTTTAGGTTCACCTAAAGTGTAGTTTGTCAATTTATTAAGGATGGGTTTAGATATGTAAAGGCTCCATGGAATGCCTAAGATGCTCATGATGAGCATGGTTTCATCATAATTGATCTTGGGTTACTATGTATCAAGCTTCAAATCACCCACCTTAGTACAATATAAGACCCAAATGTTCAAAAGGGGCCCCCAGAGCAAAAATCACTATGTTTCTATACTTAGTCAATTTTTAGAGAGGCTAGATGGAGTTGAGGGAACATTTTCATGGGGTCATATCATCTGTTCATAAAATATAGAGGAAATGGTCAAAAGGGTTCATTTTTCTTAGAATTAATTTCATCCCTTATAAATGTGGTGCCCTCATGTGTTCTATGATTCAAGATGCAAGCCTACAAAGTTGGCCAAAATATGATGACATCTACTCAAGTGTCAACTTTATGCCCATGTGAGGATCCATATGAGCTTAAAATCGATGGTCTATGGAACTTTAAACATGTCCTTGAAGACATCAAATGAAATTCACACAAATTTCAAATTCAAGCTCCAAGAACTAACTATTAGGGTTTAAAATCCTTGGCAAGAAGCATAAGAAGAAAACATGACCGAAAAGTGTCAAACCCATAGAATATTAGGGCAAGTCAAATGGTTAGCAAATATTGAAGACCAATAAAGGCCAATATTAAGGTGGTGGGTCCTAATTATCCATGAACCACATTTTAAACTAGGTCTCATGGTCTGACGACACATGATGGATAACTAAAACAAAGGACTTGGATTGAATCCAACTTGAGTTGGAAAAAGAGGAAAAGACAAGGTTGACTCAGATATGGATATAGCTTTGAATAGAATTCCATATAGATTTATAAGAAACCAATATTATTAGATTATTTTTTGTCTATAGATAATTTGGTCTAAGACTCAAGGCATATAATAAGTACATGATTAAAGTGAAAATACCATCCTCAGTCAGGCCTTCACCAAACCACCATTGAAGGCAGGCATGATGTGTCTCTTGTATATATGAAGATATTATCCTCCAAATAAAGTCTAGTGGAAGTTCAATAGATCATAGCTTGGGGATTTGAAAAATAGTTGGAGCATTCACTTTCATCCAACTTATGGGTTGTCACTTTGGGTAAACTCTTGTCTTCTAGTGCACTTTGCTATATCAATGGGTTAACCATGAAAATATTGATCATGATGGACTATTTTGATTTTATGAAAGGCATGATAGAACATCATAAAATATAATAACTCATTGGTTACCATGAACAACATGCTTCCCCTTATCTTTCTCTTCCCCTTCTATATTATCCTATTCTTTCATTTTACAAGAGAAAGCTCTCAATTTTTAATTATTAGATTTTTATCTTTCTGGGAGACATGACATTCCTTGAGATACTACAAAGTATACTCAGCTTGATTAGGCTCAACCCTATTAGGAATTTGTAATAACTACCTCTTGATGTAATAAAAGGATTTTCTTTGCCTATCTCTTGCTATGAATATGTGTTTTGTGAAGCTGTGCACTATGGCATTGTGTGAAGAATAATCTTCCTCACCCATGGTCCTCCTTTATAACCTTGTTCAAGGTGTTTTGAATTGTTAAAGGTCTATATTAGTGTTATTTTCCATTAATTTAAGCCTTAAATGAGCCTTAAATCTCCTCTTTGTCTGCATTCATTGCCTCCTGAATGTCTTCTATGAAATACTTATGCAAGCAATTGGATTTAGAGATTGTGTATTATCCTTTGTATATCTAGTGTGGGTTCAAGCTTATGGTAATCTCTAATTTATTTTGGTTCATCACCCCCTTTTTAACTTTATTAAGATCCCTTAACCCTTTCTAACCCTTTTTATGTGAAGCACTTGGCTTAGTTTTAATTTAGTTGAGCATCAAAGAGGAAGTCATCCTACTCTGGATGTTAAACCCTAACATAGGTGACCCATAGCCTGGGGTTGTTCCTATTATGCAACTAAAGTTTGGGTGAGGAGCCCTGAATAACCTCCCCATCTAGCCCACAGTGTAATTCTAGCCATCAACACTTTCACAGAACCTAGAGTCCTTTAGAAAACCTAAAGCCAAGCCAATTCATCTAGAATGAAAAAAATAGGGAAAAGGTAAAAACTATAGTCTAGGACCCATTAATTTTATACTGGCATCTAACCTAGAATAAGGCCCTCTTGAAGGAGATTAATCATGGTTGTATGATGACAAATAGATCAATTGTTATGAGAATGTAAAGTATCATATTCCTAATAGGATCATGAAGAATCAAGACTATGAAGGAGGAGGCCTCGAACCAAATCAACAAGGAACACTTGAGTTAGTTTCCATTACTAGATATAAAGGGCCCTTTGAACTTGGGTTTAAACTACCTCAAGCTGACCCCATGTACCTTAATCATGTTCCATCGCCATCAACTAGTGATGATGATTATAATAATGAAGTAGAGTTTGACCATAGCCTTTTTCATGACCTTGATGAGACCAACCTATTTAACCCTCATTTTGTTTATACCCTTAAACTAGGCATTCATCATAATCCACCTCCATTTTAGTATCCCTAATTGATAGACTAGGATCAACAAGAATCTAACATGCCAATTGATGAGTTCCAAAATGACAAGGCTTTCTATGATTTTCTTGACTTAGAGACAATGTTCCATTGGGAGACCATAAATTGGGGTTCTCAATCAAGTTGGATCTTGAAGCTTATTTTGGAGAGTGGGTGAACACCCTTAGCCAAAAACAAATAATTAAAACATTGAGGTCTCAAAGTGAAAACCTCTTTGAGGCACTTTTTGACCAGGGAAAAAATAAATAAAAAGACCAGTCTAGTGGTGAAAACCTATTTCAAGTGTCATTAGATGAGGGTGTTAAATATTATACAAGTATAGCTTAGGATACCACCAATGATGAACTTGACTATGAGTTTGAGTTCAGTTTTGAAGAATAATAAACTTTTGATCAAATCGTTCAGGAGTTTCTAATAGTTTTTATTACATGGCCATATCTCCCATTAGGGGATTCTAATTCATTATGCCTATGAGAACTTGAAGAGCTAGTCCTAATAGAGGACTCTAATGTTGCTAATCAATTCAAATCATTACTCATTATCCTTGAAGATGGTTCGACCCTTCTAGTCAAATACATAACATAAGTAAACATTGGGTCACCAGATGACCCAAAATGGATCAATCTAGGTGCATCCCTTATTGTGAAGGAACATCAAGTCTTAATATCCCTATTGAGGGAGTTTGTAGATGTATTTGTATGGGTCTATCTTGACATGCCAGCTTTGGACCTTGCCTTGATTTTGCACCACCTTATGGTAAATCCTGATGCCAAACTAGTAAAAAAAAGTTACATAAGGTACATCCTCATATTATTGTATTATTAAATAAAGAGTTGGAAAAACTCTTAGAAGCAAGATGTATTCAGTCCATTGACTATTTAGAGTGGATATCAAATGTTGTACCAATCAACAAAAATCTTGAAGGAATCAGAATCTATACTAATTTTTGTGATATAAACAAAGCTTGACTTAAAAATGACTTTTCATTTCCAAACATTGACAAGATAGTTGACTCCACATCAATTTATAAATTTTTTTCATTAATGGATGGCTTTTTAGGGTATAACTAGATAAGAATAACACCAAAAGACCAACATAAGATAATTTTCATGACTATGTGGGGAACATTTTGTTAGCAAGTTATGTTGTTTGTTCTCATAAATGTAGGGGGCACTTATCAAAGAGCCATGACCATCATATTTCATGATGTGATGCATGATATTATTGAATACTATGTTGATGACATTCTTGGTAAATCAAAGACCAGGGTTAATCATCTAGTAGTACTGCATACAATATTTAAAAGATTGCATGAGTGTAAAGTAAGACTTAATCTAAAGAAATATGTTTTTGTCATCACTTCAGGTAAATTTATTGGCTTCATTATGTCTCATTGAGGCATTTAAGTCGATCCATCCAAAGTCCAAACCATAATAAAGATGTCACCACTAACTAATTTAAATTAACTCCATAGTTTATTGGGTAGGATTTAGTCAATCAGATGTATCATATCTTAATTAGCTGATAAGTGCCATCCTTTTACACACATTCTAAAGAAGGGAGTCACATTTCACTAGGATGATCAATGCCAAATAGCTTCTCAGTAGCTAACAGACTCTCTATCAAATCTACCTATTTTATTACCTCTTATGTCAGGAAAGCTACTTTTTTGTACCTTTCAGCTATAGACAATGCCCTAAGGGTACTTTTTGTTTAACATGATGATAATGTAAAGGAACATGTCATGTACTATTTAATTCATACAATAATCATGTATGAACACAATTATATGCCTATTGAAAAATCATGTTTAGTTATGGTCTTTGTAGCTCAAAAAGTACACCATTGCATGTTAAATAATAAGACCATGGTCATTTCAAAAGTAAATCCACTCAAGTATCTACTATCTAAAATAGATTTATAAGGCCACATCCAAATGGATCATTCTTCTCAATGAGTTTGACATACATTATTTCAATTAAAAATTAATCAAAGGGAAAGTCTTTGCAAATTAGCTTGCCAAAGCACCCCTTATAGACATAGAATTGCTCACATTCTAATTTCTTGATGAATCCATAATGACCATCATTGAAACACCTCTTGAAGAGTAAAACTAGAAGATATATTTTGATGGTTCATTCATATCACATGGATTAGGGGAAAGTCTTTTATTTATTACACCATAAGGGGATCTAATTCCTAAATCATTCAGGATCAGCTTTCCCTGTACCAACAACATGTCCAAATACAAAGCACTTATTGTAGGTATTCAATAGGTGGTACACTAGAACATATCTCATCTCAAGATTTATGGTGATTCTTAGTTAATCATCAATCAGGTTATAGACCACTTTTAGACCAAAGATGACAATCTAGTGCCATCCAAGATCATGGTTGATACTCTCAAAGAATATATTGATGATATATAATTTGAACATATACCAAGGCCAAGTAACAGAACTGTAGATGTGATTTAATAATTTTGGGAATATTAGGGTTATATTCCTAATTTAGTTAAAGGGTCTAGATTGATAAATTATTAAATAATATGAAATAAATAAGTTATTTATTTGTGAAATTTATTTGTAATTAGAAATTTTATAAAAATAGTAATAAAAGGGAGGAAATAAGATTTAGCTTAAACTATGCCGACCCAACTAAGATAGGGTCTGATATTCACTATGCAGACTTGGGACACTATAAAAAAAAATATTCTAGCTTTCATTATTTTGATTAGACAAGAGCACCAAAAGTGGATAGGAGTGGCACTAGCACTATTTTCCTTGTCTATCACTATTATCTTGAGAGTCTAAGCTTTCTAGGTTTTATTCAATGGGTCTGTGTGACACTATCTCTAAATTTATAAAGCTTTGCTATCAACATTACTCCCTATAGACTTGATTCTCTTTATATCTAATCAGTCAATGTATTTAAACAAAACTTTGGTAAATAGGTAAAAAGGGTTAGTGTGTATAAGATGCACTAGACATGATTCATACCTTATGTGTGGACACACTGCCTACATTCCAATACTTTGAAGAGGGATCAAGCCATATGTAGTTCTCTCTTTGAAAGTGCTTGATGTAATTATGATATGAGAGTGTAAGGAAATGCTAAATTAGGTGTGCTTGAGATGACTAGGGATTGGTGCAAAGATTTAGAGGTGTTGAGAACTGTACTAGATGGTTGTATGAAAAGAATAGGGAAGATTGCCTAGGTGGTTTCACTTGTATTTTTGTTTGCTTGATAATATTTTCCAACCCTTTCCAAATGATCTTTGAATGGGATTTTATAGGTATCTATTGGTCATGGATTGAATTTGCTCATGTTAGGCTGATAAAGAGAAGGATGGGAGATTATAATAAATTGACCATTAGGGCCAAAATTGAGCTTGGACAATAATGTTTTAAGTGGACAATAGTGGCACTGATGCTCCTATCCTAGTTGGGTACTATTGTCCTAGGCAGACGGGACTTAAGGGGATGGATTGGTCATGAAAAGAAGGTCTTGACTTGGCTAAGATCAAGTTAGAAAGGCTATGGATGAATGGGAATCAATGAAAACAAGCCTATGATGGTCATGAGAGCAAGTAAGAGGGACCAATAGGTTGGGTGTCATTAAGCATGCTTAAGTTACTAATTTTTCATTTTATATGACTAAATTTTCCCTCCTTTATTCTAGTGATGTAGAAAAGTGAAATACTAGGATAAAGGGGAAAAAAAAGAAAGCATACTTGAATTTACATGCAAAGGTGAAGCTCATGAATTTTGTGTGATGCTAGGTGTGCATATAGATAACATGTTGTGAAGTGTAAATATACCAGATAAAATAAAGAGTAGATCAGTTCTTACTAGATATGTTATATCTAAAATAAGAAAGTACAAATTTGGGTAAGAGAGAGAGAGAGGAAGAGAAAGGAATGAATACACCTCACTGGGTATGTGAATTAATACAAAACCTATCATAATGTTGAGTAAGGTTGAATAATGTTGAATGTGTTGGATGATGTTGTACCAAAAGTTATATCGTGAATGGAACTGAGTGCTCAATTCCATATAAAGTGGCTCAAGAATGAAAAGGCTAGCCCTTTTGGCTACATTATCACCTACTAAGTGAGGCTATATGATCATGTGTGTGTTAATAGATGTTTGGACTATGTGTCCAATCCCTCTAAATAGGTGGCTCAAGAATACAAAGGCTAGTCCTTTGTCACCATCACTGCCTACTAAGTGAAGCTATAAATTGAACTAGTATAGAATATGTGTCATATGAGATGGATCCTAAATTCTATGAATTCACTATGATCTAACAATGTTGGCATGGATATATGAATGTATGCTAGAAACAATGCCACTCTTGGCCATTCCAAAATGAGATTAGGCTTGTATGAAATCCACTCTAAAATTGAAAATCTAGCTTATGTGGAAGCCACTCGAGAACTTAGGAAATCAAGAAATCAAAAGTTAGGCTTGTATGAAATCCAAACCAAAAATGATGCCAACCAGCTATAGATGGAGTAAGGGATGCAACTTCTAAGAATGTCTAGATAATGCTAAACTAGGAAAGAGAAAACAAAATGTACCACACAACTTGCCCCTATCATTGGTGTCTAAAACATGTATTCTAAACTAGAATTTATACCAAATTCCCTATATAAAAATATAAATGAGAGTCATCATGCCACGCATAATGCCCCCTATATCTATATTCTCTAAGAAACACTATACTAAAATTGTTGACTCTGGTCTGAATTGTAACTGATAAAACTATAACTGAACTTACCTTTTTGTTTGTTTTTATAAAATATAATTTTTTTTTTTTGGATAGGATCACTAGAAATGGATAGTAGTACCATTGGTGCTATAGTCTAGTCTTGGTGCTATTTTCTTGGGCCAAATATGATGGTTATTCTATATATTTGACTATCTGCTTGGTCTGTTCTGACTGGTTTGATGTCTAGTTATTGTTTTGATTATTTTAAAATTGGATTTTTTGGTTGGTAAGAGCTCTAATCTCTGTGATAAAACCCTTATTTGTTGTTCCCTCTTTTGAGGGTAGGAACGGATACCTTGCAATTATTTCCATCAAAATAAAGAACCTTACAAGTGTGTTATGTTGCACAGATACATGATATGGTAATGATAATTGACAAGATATCTCAAGATATAGCATGGGTTGTAGTGAGAGATTGTTAGATCAACATGGGTATGCCTAGATAGATATAACAATTTAAAAACATGTGCATTATACTAAACTAGAATTTAAATTTTGGCTAGTTATTAATTGTTAGTTATCATGGAGGGATGGATCATGATGTCCATCATGGAATCCAATAAAACACAAATAATGCATGATATGGATCATGACATTGCATACAATCAAAATCAATTAAGCAACAAGCACATAAATTAGGAATCTAGAAGTGTACAAGAGTGTCCAAGGGGACAGGAAAACAAGGGACATGGACACATGTCACTCAAACTAGAAAGCAAGAATACAAGGCATGTTTAAATTCCACATACACATATAATTGAAAAATGTAATTTGGCATGAAATCCACAATCACATAGAAGAGTATAGGTAAGGGACATTGGCAGATGTCCAAGGCACACACATGAATATAAGGAAAGGACATTGGCAAATATGCTAAGGCACACACAAGATATAGAGGCAAAAGACATTGGCAAATTTTCTAAGGCACAAATAGGAGATATACAAGAACTAAAGAATGCAATCACATCAAGTTAATGTTAAACAAGAAAATAAATCATGTAAGAAAATATAATTACAAACACATCTAACTAATCAAAGTAAGAAGTAAATGTATGTAATACATGTTAGTATAAAACTAAGTATATGCAAATAAATACACAAGTGTTAAATACTAGTGAGTGTCGATAGACTAATCTATGTAAGCTAATAAATAATGTACATCAACATGATAACTAAAGTGTGTGGTGTAGGAATGACATAACCTAGATGGTGTAGTCATATAGAATATTACCCCAGTGGTTATGTATATCTATGTGTGTCTCAAATGTAGAAGGATGATGTCCCCTCAATGGGTAGAGTGAAGCAATCAAAAAGCAGGATGTAACTGCACATACTTAATGAAGATCAAGTGAAGCATGGTAATGTAGATAAATCAAAAAACAATAAGTAAAATAGAAAATAATTCTAGCATAGTAGTATCAATGTAAAGAATGGATGATGCATACAATCAAAATGTTTTTGTGTTTTCAAATTATTTAATTGTTTTTGTATTTTGAAATTTTGTATTGTTTTTACATTTAAAAAAAAATTGAGCTATGTACAATCAATCATAAGAAACTATGTACAAGTAAGTAGGGAAAGGATGATATTAACTAATGAGTCTCATGGGAGACTCCCTATCATGGTGTCCTATACCAAGTAGAGGAATTATGCGTGATCATGAAGCACAATGAAAATGTTGATACTATGGCCCTAAAAGATATATAAGATGTAAATGATCTAAAATATATGAAGTATAACCTAACTTTGGGGTTCCCCTGTAACTCTGAGAAATGAATGTAACTATAGTGATCTTAGGGACCCATCTAGAAGTAGGAGAAGCTCTTTGAACATGTACACTATGTGTAGATACATAAGATCTCAATGAGACTACTCTGGGTGTGAATATTGTATCTAGAAACTATCTAGAATATTGAAGCTATGGAGGTGTATGAACCCTCTGTGCTAGTTATGGATGTCTCAACTATGTCTAAATCTATACTGGATGAGGGACTATAACTAGTGGATAAATTGGAATTGGAAGTTGTACTAAAACTGGTGAATGTACTGTAGAAATGGCTCTAAGTGGGGAGTGGGCACTCATATAAAACTCCACCAACTATAATATCCTAATTAGTGTGAATGAATTTCATGCATCTATGAACTATATAAGGTACTAATCAAAGTTTTTTAATCCATGGTTAACCAAATAACATATTTAAAACTCCTTCACTGGGAACTATAGTGAATGGTGTGGTGACATGTCTTAAACCAATTTGTAGAGGAAGTACAATCTCACCCAATAAACTCTATATATGTTAGAACTATAGTAAATGGTGTGGTTATGTGTCTTAGACCAATGTATATAGAAGAAGTATAATCAAACCTAATAAAATCTATATATGCCCATTAAATCCACTGATAATTGTGTTTATTGGTGTAATATCCTGCTTTAAATATCCCAAATGTTACAATAATGTCCTAGTGCACATGTTCACATTGGATCCATTATCTATGAGAACACTATGAATATGATGATTATGAATGTGATCTATAATAAAGAGTTTATGATAATTTGAATCATCCTCCATGATCCCCTACTTTGAGAAGGAGATGGAAGGTCTAGCTAGAACTTTGGAATTGTATACACCAATCATGTTTCTCAAAGGATGTGTCTCAACTGAAGGTGCCCTGTATGTATTTAGTGGTGGATGTACATGATATGCATGGTGAATGCCTGATGTGTCCTCTGTCTCCTATTTGGAATGCTATGGGAAAGGATCTAAAAATATTTTCAATGATTTATCCTATTTTTTTGGCCAGAGGAGGCTTGACTGAAGTGTCAAGATCAATATGATTTCCATCTATTAAAACATGTATATTTTGTCTCAAACTAATGCATCTATTTTTTGTATGGTTTAGTGCCCTATGAAACTCATAAAATGCATACTAATTATATCCCTATGGAAGAGGATTTGTTGGGTCAACTTATTGAATAGGAGGGAAAGATATGATGTTACAATCCAATAGCTACTGTAAAACTCTGGCTAGAGAAATTGGTAGATTGGTAAATATACACTGAGGAGGTGTTGATAAAACCAATCGCTAAGGGGGATCTAAATCCACATTAATTATGGGTTGATTCTAAATCTTGGTATTATTGACCTTTACTTTGTATGGTACTTTGTTGTTACTCTTATTTTTTGTGTCTGAGATAATTGTATACTTGAGTTTTCCCATTAAAATTAACTTGACTTCTCTTTCCTTTAGTGTGTAACACAATTCAGTGAAGGAAGAGAATATCTTGAACATAATTGATTCATGCAAAGTTAGTAGAAGACTCTATTTGAAGAGATGTTATAACTCTTGATTGGCCATGGGGTTAGTCATCTTAACCAAAATATTCTTATATCAAAGAACATAATCTATAAGATTCTCATTTGAGATTTATTTTTGTTGTGCAACTTGAGCATATGAAACCTTATCACCAATGTTAATGCTAAAATAAGCTAGAAACATGTCGTCTAAAGGATTGAATGCACTGACCGACTAATTTGGTAAACTATAAAAACATTGTAAAGCATAATCCTTTAGGCTTCGTGAAAATATATTGGTAAGTAGCCAATCATTTGGTACATAGTCCAAGCATGCTGTGTAAAAATATCTCAAATGTATCTCTAGATCACCCATACCATTATATAGAGTAAGTTTGGGTTGAACAAAACCTTATGGTAATAGTGTAGAATCAATGTGATGTGCCAATGGTGTATGCATAAGAGAAAAATAATCCAAAGCCTGCATAGGTTTGGTGACACCTTGTTCAAGATGTAACACCTTGGATTGAAGATATCTTATCTCTTACACAAGGGTTTCCACATCAAGAGATATGGATGTACTAGCTGTAGATGGTGGCATAGAGGTATGTTGGGTTACTATATGGGGTTGTTGAGACATATTTGCTCCCATTGTATCATTTGCAACTAGCTACTCTGTGGGAATGAAAAACTCAACTTGTTTAGCCTTTTTGATTTTCATGAGAGACTATAATATAAGAGTATAAACTCAAGGCTATTCCTTGAGTTTTTATCTAAAACTTTGGAGGATAAAATATTTGTTTAGTGTAACTTTATTATCAAAAATGGGTGGAAGCAGATCACTAGTCCAATGTGGTGGAGCATGAGCATTGGTGTGTATATCATCATTGGTATTCTCATATTGCTCATTTTTTCAATCATTCTCATTGATATTAGTACAATTTAGATGTGTAAAATCTATAGTTGGACTCTGATTGGGTTGTTTATCCATAGTATATGGTCAAGTTGAAGGAATTTGGGTGAAAATAGGAGGGTTTCCACTAATTCTTGCACTTAATCTCAAAGGAAGAGATGCAAGGAACTTAGGTGGCACAAGGAAAACAAATTGGATAATAGTAGAAAAGATTAAATGGATATAATCTAAACAAAGAACTAGAATGTGCATAAAAATGATATGGAGCTTACAGATATATAAGGTGATACCTCAAAAAGTAATGGGACCTAGTATATGCAACTAGGATTTGAAAGATGATGATTTTGACAAATTATTATGAAATTTTGAAATTGAAAGTAAATTTATGATTTAAATATGAAATTAAAATTTCAAAAAAATATTGGAAAATGCTTGATTGAATAATATCTAGTATGTATAACTAGTGTTTTGACAAAAATATTGTTTTTGAAATTACTATTGAATTTTGAAATTTGAATGGATTTTTTGATTTTAATTTGTAACTAAAAATTTAGAAAATTATTGGAAAATTATTGTGAGCTTGTTGATGCAACTAGGGTTTGAAATGAAATTATTTTTTAAATTACTATTGAATTTGAGAATTTGAATCAAATTTTTTATTTAAATATTCAAGTAAAAATTCAAAAATTTATAGTTAAAATTAGTAAGAATTTTACCCTAGGGTTTTTAGTGTTTTTTGCATAAATAAAGTAAGTTGAGTTCACAAAATGATTTAATAATTTTGGGAATATTAGGATTATATTACTAATTTAGTTAAAGGGACTAGATTGATAAATCAGTAATTAATATGCAATAAATAAACTACTAATTTGTGAAATTTATTTGTAATTAAATCTTTTTTTAAAATAGTAATAAAAGGGAGGAAATAAGACTTAGCTTAAATTGTGTTGATATGATTGAGATAGGGTCTGATATTCACTATGCAAGCCTGGGACACTATCATAAAAATGATTCTAGCTTTCATTTTTTGATTGGATAGGAGCACTGAAAGTGGATAGGAGTGACACCAGTGCTATTGTCCTTGTCTAGTGCTATTATCTTAAGAGTCTAAGATTTTTGGGTTTTGTTTAGTAGGTCTGTGTGACACTATCTCTAAATTTATGAAGTTTCACTATCAATAGTTCTCCCTATAGAGATAATTCTCTTCATTTTTAATCCTTAAATTTATTTAAACAAAACTTTGGCCAATAGGGAAATGGGTTAGTGTGTGTAAGATGCACTGGATGTGCTTCACACTTCATATGTGGGTACATTGCCTACATACCAATACTCTGAAGAGGGATCAAACCAAATGTAGTTCTCCCTTTGAAAGTGATTGGTGAAATTATGATATGAGAATGTAAGAAAATGATAAATTAGGTGTGCTTGAGATGACTAAGGACTGGTGCAGATATTTAGATGTGCTTAAAACTATATGAGATGGTTGTATGAAGAGAATAGGGAAGATTGACTTAGTGGTTTCACTTGTATTCTTACTTATTTGATAATATTTGTCAACCCTTTCTAAATGATATTTTAATGGGCTTTTATAGGGATCTGTTGATCATGGATTGAATTTTCTTGTGTTAGGCCGATAAGGAGAAGGATGGGAAATTGAAAGAAATTGATCATTAGGGCCATAAATGAGCTTGGACAATAGTGCTAAAAGTGTACAGTAGTGGCACCATCACTCCTATCCTAGTTGGGTGCTATTATCCTGGGTAGATGGGACCTAGGGGGATGGATTGGTCATGAAAAGAGGGTCTTGGCTCAGCTAGGATCAGGTCCAAAAGGTTATATATGATTGGGAATTAGTGAAAACAAGCCTATGAGGGTCATGAGACCAAGCAAGATGGACCTATGGGTTGGGTGTCATCAGTCATGCTCAAGTTACCAATTTTTGCATTTTATATGACTATAATATGTTATGGCTACTATTAGCTCTCTAAATGAAAAATGGATATAGATAAAGAATATTAGTTCCTTGTTGACAATTTACTAGCACTAGCGCATGAACCTTCAACTGTCATGATGATTTGTGATATTGATGGACCTAGCTCTATCTAGTATTTAGACCTTTAAAACTACCTCTACAACCAAATTATACCACCTGACCTATCCCAAAAATGAACCAAAGCCTTTATCCACTAAACCACTTGTTATACCTTACTTGGATCAACCCTTTACCATAGTAGTTTTGACATAACTCTGCTTCATTGTTTAACTTTGGTACAATCTATAATAGAATTATGGGAAGTTTATGAAGGAGTATGCATAACCTACACCAATAGGGTAGTCTTATCCAAAAATATCTTACATACTGGTTATTATTGGCTCATGATGGATGAAGATGTAGTTGTATATGTAAAGAAGTGTGATAAGTGTTAATGGCATGCCAATCTAATTCATGCCCTAGCCAAGACTCTAATACCAATGTTGAAACCATTGTCATTTTCTACATGGGGCTTTGATCTCATTATAAAAATCAATCCTACCTTTTCTGATGACCATAAACATATCCTTACTAGCACCGAATATTTCACTAAGTGGGTTGAAGCTATACCCCTAACTTACATTACTAGAAAGCAAATTCCCCAGTTCATTTTCAACCAACTCATTTACCACTATGATATAACTTTAAAAATTATATCTGATAATGGAGGATCATTCAAGAATAAGGATGTTAAAAGGCTATACATCGAATATAACATCACACAACACTTTTCTATGGCATATTACCCTCAAAATAATGGCTAGGCTAAAGCATCAAATAAATCAATTATCAACATTCTCAAAAAGATTATCAATGATGCCAGTCATGATTGGCACCGTTATATATTTCTCACCCTTTAGGCATACCACACCAATCACTGTACACCCACATGAGACACTCTATATTCACTTGTTATGGTACTGAGGCCATTCTTCTCATTAAGGTCAAGTTGCCTTCTCTACACATTTCTTTCTAGCATGTCCTGGATGAAATTAACTATCAATTATCTTTCCTGTATGAGATATATTTACTTGATTGTAAATGCATGGATATGGTAATCAATCTCCAAGCCTATCAAAATGAACTCCAAGGCCACTACAATCATCACATAAAACATAAAGAATTTGAACTTGGTGATCTTGTTCTTAAAGAGAACCAAAAGAATACTACGAATGAAAAAAATCATAAATGCAAGTTCAAACCCAACTAGGTTGGTCCTTTCATCATTATGGTAAACTATGAAACAAGAGCATACAAGCTTGCTACACCAAATGGAAATGAGCTTGATGAGTAAATGAATATTATCCACCTCAAGTGATATTACGCTTTAGTGACTTGGTGTATTGTCTATAAGGACCATTTCAAGTTGTACCATATTATCATATTCTTCTTTGTACTATAAGATTTTATCATCCTACCAACCTACCACTTTTTCCTATCATGTATCCATTCTACCATAACTTTTCCCATCAATCAATTTTTTTTATTCATCCCTAACTGACCCATTGACCTTGGTTCTATTCCATTGGTTCCAAGATGGTTTCCAACAAGAGGATTCAGATTCAATTTCAACAATTATTTCACACATTCCAAACAAAGATAGTATTTTAGAGCAGTAAGACAACAATTTATCAATTACATCTTTTATTTCTTATTCCATTCTCTATACCAAGTGTGCCTGATTATAATCACCTATGGGTAAATTAGTATTTTACCAGTCTTGTTACTAATTATAACCACCTACGAGAAAAGAAGTATCATTAACCTATATAGGTGTATCCTAGTTATAATCACATATGGGAAAAATAGGGGAAATAATTGTTTATCATGCCTTGAAATACTACCTTGTCATTCTTGTACCAAACTATGCCTTTATACTAGTTGTGTATGTTTTATTTGAAATGGCTACTACACTAGTCATATTCCTCCACTATAAGGTGAAACTATAGTGATTTGAGGTCCTATCTTGGGAATATGTAGGTAGTACATGATACATGTTGAGGTCATCTCAATCACCCTTTACACTATGCTCTTACCATTTTATGAACAACCTAAGCCACACTCTCTCTATTTTGAGAAAAACCTAAGCCATGCTCTCACCGTTTTATGAGAAACCTAAGCCATGCTCTCACCATTTTGTGAACACCCTAAAAAACTCTCTTATTGTTTTGTGAGCTTGGACCATTTTAGAATCTCATCATTCTCGATTGAGCTGAGATTCTTAGAAAATTCCAAAAATATTTGTAAAATTGTTAGAAAAAAAATAGAAACTTTGACCACTTCTTTGCCTTAAGGATTATGGGAACCCTTACTAAGTCACAATCAGATCACTTGTTCCTTAGTTTCCCCATCATTTTTGGCCTTTTATCCCCATGCACTTACCATTTTTCAAGACCATTCCTATTCTTCTATCACATCCCTCATGTTTTTTTTTCATTAGTTATCATCTCCTTCCCATTTACTAGGAGAACTACATTTGGTCTGAAGTTTTTATTGGATATTATCTCCATAGAACTATGTAGGAAACATCCACTTGCCTAGTGCATATGAAGACAAATCAACCCACCCCTTCCTTTTCTTCTATTCCTCCATTATGTTTATTTGTTAATTTATCACCTATTTTTTAGGGGAAATGTTTGTCTAATTTAAATCATGTTGTTTCTACTAACATTAAGATTAACTTTTATTTATTTATTTATTTATTTATTTATTTATTTATTTATTTATTTGTTTGTTTGTTTGTTTGTTTGTTTCTATGTTTTTTTGTTTGTATGAATATTTTTTTTCTTTAAGTAATGTTGCCTTGATTCAGTCTCTATGCATTCATTGGGTGATTCATTACACATACTTGAATCTATCCATATTCATATGCCTACATTGTCATCATGGTTTTTATCATTGGTGCATTATTTTTCCTTGAGTTTTGGATCTTGAGAATCATTCCTTATGAATATTTTGGCCAAGTCCTCATGATGTTCTACCATGATGCCTACCATCACATGATACAATAAAATTTAGATTTAAGAAGTCTATTCAAAAATGGTGACATCAATAACTCCTCGGCATCGGCATCATCGACATCCCAATCCTATCCCAAATAGAGTAATTAACAATGAAAGAATTTTAACCTTTTTTAGTTTGGGTGAGCATCTCCCTAATAGCAAGTTATCTCACTTAATATTTATTCTTTATATCAATTTATCATCATCAACCAAATCTATCATGTTTGCCATAATTAGGGTCTAATGATTATAACTGTCTATGGGCAAATCATTGCACACTGTCCCACTTGAATTTCTCAATGATTATAACCACCTTATGGCACATCATTATGTTCTCACCAATTTAATTTTTTCTACCCAAATAGGGGCATTTTGTTATCTTTTTTGTCTATCCTAAATAGGGCAACTCCATCTTCTGAATGATTATAACCACTTTTGAGCAAATCATTATGTTATCATACCACATTGCCACTATCAAGGTAAAATGTTTATAATCACCTTTGGGCAAACCATTGTACACCATCCTACCTAAATTATCAATGATTTTGACTAACTTTTCAATATCATTGTGTTCTCACCCCATGATCTTCCTTTTATTTAGTCCCCTCATCTCGCTTCTTTCTTTTGAGAGACCATTTTTTGACCTTGTGCCAATAATTCCTTTGAGAGAGCATCATACAATTAGTTAATCATCATTAAATTTGTAGGCATATAGGACCTTTTCATTATTTAAGAATACATTACTATGCCTATATGTTTCAAAACCTTCCCAAATAGGGGCAAACTGTAGACACCTAAAACTGGCCACCAATGAACTTTAACTAAGCTTTGGACCAATTTCTATTAAAATGCACAATTTGGCTTCAAAACACTAAAACACATTAAAAGATTTGAACCTATTATATTAAAGTGAAAATTTTGGATAATTTAACCATAAATTGGGTAATACATTTTATTAGATAACTAACTTTGATCAGATCATTTCAAGTCAAAATGACATTTTTGCACCTGGATACTCTAGATTGTTCTTTTCTATCAAATTTCTTGCATGAGACATGTGCTTTTATTATTTTGTGTTGGAAAAATCCTAAATGGGATAATGGTTCCAATTTATCTAACATATCATCCTAATTCTAATCTAGTCAAATTTTGAGCTAATAATATAACATTTTGACTAGTTTGATTAATTTGTGCACCAATTGCCAAGATTTGCATCAAAGTTGACTAATCATGTTTAAGACTAATCAATTTGAATTAATATATTAAGTTGATTTTATATGTAAATTGTTTAATATTTATTTTTGGAAATTGATATTGAATAATTGCATCATCAAGTGACATCATTTCTTGGGAAGGCATTCCTAGGCCATAAATGCATAAAATATCTCATTAAGCCCTCACATGCCTCATTAGCCCCTTCCATGCCTCTTTAATGACTCTCTATACCAAATATTTATGAGGGAGTTTATTTAATTTGGCCTCCAAAATTAAAAGGATTCTTATCCATACATCTTCATCTTGAGATGGACAATTCAGGCTCATTTTGTAAAATTTATAAATAAAAGGCTTTGCCTATTTAATTTTTTTCTTGGATAGTGTAAAATTATAATGCTAAAAATCTCTCTCAAGTCATTAATGTAGTGTTATCATGTCCAATTTTTTATACCAATCCAAATTCATCATAATTCAAAGGTGCCAAGGAGAAAGGGAGATAGCCAAGCCTCCTTTGATGAAGACTCGTTGAGCATAAACTGAACAAACCACTTCAACAAGCCATCTTGGAGACACAAGGAAGGTAAAAATATTTGTATTTTATGTTTTATTTGTGTTTTTATCTTAGATTTTTTATTACTCTCCCACGTTGAGATAGGCTTAAGGTGTTAGCATTAGTGTGTTTTGGATATTGATTTCATGCACTAACACTATACTAATCTCCCCTTATTATAATCTTATGTTCACAATAAGCATTCTGGTGATAGAACCATTATGCTAGTGTACAATATTAGCTTAGTTAGTTGTGACATCTGAGTGATAGAGTTTTTATATGTGTTTATGTAGGAATATTTCACATCCCTTGCATTCCATGATCTTTTTACCTTGTTTGACTGAATGGCCTCAATAGGCCAATTCTTGCTCCAATAGTTAAATTTGAACAATGAGATTTCTTGAAAGTTTTTGAAGGTTCCCTTGGATTTTATAGGTAAATTTAGACATGTTTCATCCATTCTCAATCATCTCTATACTCTTTCCCCAATGCACTTATCTCTCCTTTAGGCCTAGTAGCGTAATAGCCCTCTTGTACTAGTGTTTAGGACATAACTCTATGTATATTGATCATGGGACAATAAACTAAATATTTTTGGATACCCATTTGGAAGTTAAAAAACATGTGTAAATATTTTTGGATACCCATTTGTACGGATTAGGATTTTTAGACCTATAGCAAACTAATTAGGTCTATTATAAAATGATTGTTATATTATAAAAAGGAAAAATGGATAATTTAAGAAATGAAACTGATATGGAAGGTGAAAATAATTTTATTTTACCTATCCCACCACCCACACTTCACTTCCAATTCAAAAAACACAAGAAAATTCATAAAGTATGATTTTACAGGTTTATTTAACCCTACAAGATAGGGGTATGCTATAAAGTACACCTATACATGTGTGTTTGATCTAAAAATTGGTAAAATGTTTTAAACCCTTTATATCATAAATATTACAAAATTTCAAGATTTTTTTACAGTAGAATCAAAAGTTACCTCATACCCTAGTTTTAGGGCTTAAAACACTCATTTAGGCCTAGAATGAGCAAAATAAAGACTTAAAACCTCAAATAAATTTTTATGGTCTTTTTTTAAGGTATTATAATAGGTATAATAATAAAAAAATTGCCTATACCACTTATATAATTTGATGTACACTTTCACCTTACTACCGTGCCTGCAAATAACACACAATCTACAACAATTGCATGGAAAAAAGCATCAAGAAACTTAATGGAAACGTATTGTAATTAAAATATTTTATTGAATATCATAAATCACACTATAATATGTCTTCTTCCCATGAATCCCATATCAACTTGAACCCTTACATACAAATAGGTTTGATTCTTGACCAAGAATCAAACAACAAATCCTATAATCTCTCAACCAAATGTCCAATTAGAGAAAATGTGATTAACTCATACCCATAGCACGCCTATTTGGACTTCAAAAACCTTAAAAATAATATCCAAATGGATTATAAACCATATTTTTTTCTCAATTAGACTACTTTTACCTCTTAAACCACATAATTAGGCCTTTACAACAAACAAATAGGCTTTATTTAACCTCCTTGTCTATTTTTAAGCTTTTAAACATTTGAATCATACATTTTGGAGGGAAACTTATTCAAAACACACCTAAGAATCCTAAGACAAAATAAATCAAATGAAAGCATGCCTAGATGCTCCTGCATCATACTACCCTCCTTGAAACTTTTCATGGACTCCTTTTCATGAGTTTCCTTCTCTCTTAGTATCATTTTTGTCATCTTCTTATTATTATTCTATAGTTTTTCACCTTTGTCATTTGTTTTCTCATCCTTTAATCATATTCCTTGGTCTTCATGATGTCCTAGATCCCATACTTGTCTTTTAAATGCATAAACTTGACTTGTTCTAGTATGTTCTTCAAGTGAGCAACTCTCCTTCCTCTTGATGTCAACCTTCCTTTTTGTATGGTTGTACCTTATACCTGTACTCATGAAAAACACATTAGATGTAGTAACAACTCCATTAGCTTCTTAAATCCACTCCTTTTCATTCTACCAAACGGGCTTACCTTCATAGTCTTCATAGATTCTAAAGTATCCATCCTTAACCTATAATGTCTTCATTCCATCAACTCTTAACAAACTTATGACTGGTGTACCATCACAAATTAGATTGTTGAAATTTTCATACTCACTCTTTTGAACATCATTAGCCAACTCTTCAGCTACATCATTCTCATTTGCTATGAGTGTCATATTTAATACCTCTTCCTACTACATTTTAACCTCTTCAAGCACTTCAATGTGTGCTTCTTCATCCCATTCTACTACTGCAACTTCTCTTGCCTCTGATTGAACCTTAAGCACTTTATTTAGTGCCTCATTGTCTCCTTCTTTACCTTTTATTAGTGCATCCATCAGATTCATAGTCTTCTTATACAACTCATCTTCTTCACCTACCACATCAACATATTGATCAAAATTAATATTGAACTTTATACCTTGAGTGTTCTTGTTGGATTCAAATTTTACATTTACATCTACATCCTTCAATTTTTCATTTATGGCTTGTTCCAATGCTGCCATCCCTATCAACAACTATTCTTCCTCTTGATAGACATAACTTGTCCATGTGTTCATCATGAATATCTCCATCACTATGTTTCTCCAAATGCTCTATCTCTTTCAAGAGATCTTTTTCAGGTATCAAGGCTATATGTTCAGCCTTTTTTCTATCATCATCATCATCATCATCATCATCATTCATGAGTCCATTGGTTGACTCATTGGCTTCTTTATTCTCTACTACTTTTGTACCTATATTCATCTCATTAAAAACAATGTTAGAAAAAACATTTAGAGGCCAAATTTCCCCTTGAACTATTGCTTGCATCTTCATTCTTATTTGTTCCAAATTTTATTGCTTGTCTTGTAAATTTATTCTCCTATTCTCTCTCATGGATATCAACTTGATTGGCCATTTCAATCTCTTCTTCATTACCCATCCATTCCATGGATCTGACATATCCTGTAGCATCAACCTTAGCAATGATATCCTCTAATTTATCTCATTGACCTCTCTTTGGAAGTCTTCTTCTTCTTCTTCTTTTTATTCCCTCTCATTTCCCCCTCTCTCTATTTTTTTAACTAGTCCTTTAGTTTTGGTAATCCCTCTATCACTCTCTTCACTAACATCACTCTTTCAAGTAAGTCTTCTTTCCCCATATCCATTATCTCATCCAAATCTTTTTCACCTTGGCCTCTTGATAATATATCCAAGCTTCCTTCTTCTTGGATTCACCCTTTTGAGCATCCCCTATGCTCTACTAGCTGACCTAGACGAATTCTTAACTTCTCTCAAGCCTTCTAGGCTTTTACTTTCTTCTTAAACTTTTAATGCCTTCTCTTTCCCTTGTAAGAACAGTAACTCATTGCAACATTAGTACTCAAGAATCATCAAAATAAAATAGCCATCCTATTAAATCCTTCACACTTTCATAAATAATTTAATTCACCATTTCCTAAAGAGCTTTTAGCTCTGATAGCATTTGATGCAGGTAGATTTCACATCCCTAGCATTCCAAGATCTTTTTACCTTATTTGACTAAATGGCCTCAATAGGCCAATTCTTGCTCTAATAGGCCAATTTGCACTATAGGATTTCATAAAACTTTGTGAAGGTTCTCTTGTATTTTATAGGTTAATTTAGACATGTTCCATCCATTCTCAATCATCTCTATACTCTTTTCCCCAATGCACTTATCTCTCCTTTATGCTTAGTAGCCTAATAACCCTCTTGTACTGGTTTTTAGGACATAAATCCCTATATGTTGATCATGGAAAAATGAACTAAACCTTTTTAGATACCCATTTTGAAGTTATAAAATTTTTGTAAAAATTAAGGTATGTTGTTTCATATGGATTAGGAGATTTAGACCTGTAGCAAACCAATTATGTCTCTTGGAAAATAATTGTTATATAAAAATAGAGGACAAATGGATAAATTAATCCATGTAACTGATATGGAAGGTGAAGATAACCATATTTTACCTGTCCCAACATCCACACTTCACTTTTAATATATAAAACATAATAAAATTCAAAAAGTATGGTTCTATAGAATTATTTAACCCTACAAGACAAGGGTATGCTAGAAAGTACACATACATGTGTGTGTGTTTGATTTGAAAATTTGTATACCTTTCTAAAACCTTCATATCATCAATAATAAAAAATTTCAAGATTTTTTTATGGTAGAATCAAAAGTTACCTCATACCCTAGTTTTAGGGCATAAAACACTCATTTGGGCTTAGAATGAGAAAAATAGAGAGTTAGAACCTTGAATGAATTTTTTTGGTCTTTTTTTGAGGTCTTATAATAGATATAATCATCAAAAATCACCCATCTCACTCATATTATTTGATGCACACTTTCACCTTACTGCCCTGCCTATAAATAACACACAATCTACACCAATTGCATTAAAAAAACATCAAGAAACTTATTGGAAATGTACTATATTTAAATATCTTATTGAATATCATAAATCTCACTAGAATATGTCTCCTTCCCATGTATACCATCTCAACTTGAACCCTTACATACAAATAGGTTTGATTCTTGACCAAGAATCAAACAACAAATCCTATAATCTCTCAACTAAACATCCAAATGGAGCAAATGTGATAACTCGCACCCCTAGAACGCCTATTTAGACTTGAAAAACCTTAAAGATCATATACAAATGGATTAAAAACCATATTTTTCTCTCAATTAGACTACTTTGACCTCTTAAAATACATAATTAGGCCTTTACAACACACAAATAGGCCTTTATTAACCTCCTTGGCTATTTTCAAACTTTTGAACATTTGAATCATATATTTTGGAGAGAAACTTATTTAAAACACACATAAGACTCCTAAGACAAACTAAATCAAATGAAAGCATGCCTAGATGCTCTTGCATCATGTGTGAACTCCATGCTTTTTACACCTTCATTCATTGAATATAATATATTATAATTTCTACTATATTCTTAGTTTTTGGCTTCAATAGTTGTGTGTGTGTTCACTCTACAATCACATATCTTGGATGTCTCATTATAGACATTTATAACATGGTATTAAAGTGGTTTTTGGTATAATAATTATTGTAATCTTTTATTATTATTAATACAAAATATCTAAGAAGTTTCCTATTTTATATTCTTAAAAAATATGAGAAAAACTTATAGATCTATGTGTTGATCTATAGTTTTTTCTCCTCTAGCTATTGTTTTGCATTGTCATTTGAATGTGTTGATATTGGGAATGTCAAGCTTAGTTTTATATATTTGAAATCTAATGTTTTAACCATTGTCTTGGGCCAAGCAAATTTATTGATAGCTACTCCATCTACCACTCAACTAGTTTTTTCTCCCCAACCCTCTAATCAAGGTTTCATGTCACCTTTTTAAAATCAATTTTTTAAAAAGGTTTGCACCTAAAGGGTTATAGTATGATTGGTGAGGATGATGTTTTATTATATCCATCCACCAAGGTATAAATCCCTCTAGGTATCTGACATAAAGAGTCGAATGGTTAAGGCCAAGATCATGTCTTGGGTGAATTTGATAGCATGGATTCCCCTTACTCGTGATTGTTTATCTAAGAGAGCTCACTAATATAGATGTATTATTACTCATCATTCTAATCATTTATATGTTTATTTATAAAATATGGGTTGATATTGCTGGGTGAATATTTTGTCAATCAGCCAACTGATGAGCAAAATAGGTCTTATCATCCACAACAAGGGAGATTCGTTGGCCCAATGTGCAGGTTTACCTCATCAAAGGTGGATAAATATCTCCTCTCATCAAGGGCAAGTTCCCTATAAGTATGAATGGGCTATATACTATAAATATATAAGCAAAAAATAACACTCAGGGTAGGACTACACCATTCATCTCTCTTTTTTTAGAGATGATGTTCACAGACAAAGGAGAAAATCCAAGTGGAAACACTAAAGGCACTTCTCTTCTTTCAAAAGTGGTCTTACAGCAAATATCTAGAGTTATTTCTGGTGGGTAACAAGTAACTGGTAATAAAAGGGTGCAGTAACTAGTAGGATGAAATAGAACACAAAGTTTCCACATCAACTACCCAAAGAGTAAAACACAAAGGATAACGAGGGCACAAAGTCATCCCAGAATCCTCAACACATAAAGAAACTAAAAACACACACTGAAGATAGCTATAATAGCACAAAGTCTAAAATTAACTGACTTTAGGATATCTTCCTTATCACTTATACTAGTTCTACTTGTTAAATTAAATAAACAAGAATGATCCTAGGAAATAGACATAAGAATAATTCCATAAACTAGCACAAGATATAACAGCACAAAGTCTACAAGTGTCTTGCTTTCTCATTCAAATAAAATAAAATGATCAACAACCCGAGTTCAAAGTCTCAGTATTCACCTTTCAATTGGGAAAAGTTTTGCTTCTATAAAATGAAAGATCTCCTTTGTAAAATGAGAGAAATTACAATCTATAGCAACCAAGCAAGGCTTGGCACTCTTTTCCATGGGACAGTCCATGCTACAGTCAATGCCTTCAATACGCCTTCAATTCTGTCTAGAGGGCCATGCTAGGAATAGTGTGACTATCTTAACTATGGCATGCCATTTCATCTCATATGTCTTCTCCTAGATTTGAATCATCTAGTCTGTCCCCTCTGATGTCTGTGTAGTTTTCCATTTTGTCTTTACTCCAAAGGATACCAACAGGATGTGCCTTCAATGTTTGCAAGCCAAAATATCTATTTTATGGATTGTTCCACCTACTAGAATAACTATTGCATGGATATTTATGCCTTTCCCTCTTTCTACTATGATTTGAGCCCTTAGGATATCTTTTCCCCTTCCTAGTTTTGTCTTTTCCTGGCATTTGAGCTCTCAGGGCTTTATCCTCGACCTTGTTGGCTCTTTACGCTTTTCCATCAGTTGTTCTTCCCTTTGGCATTTTGGCCTTTAAGTGAATTTAGGTCCATGCTCAAGCCTTCAAATATCAACAGCTATTTCATTATTGTGAATTTGACATCTTCGAGCCTGTCATCATTTGAAATCCAATGGCTAGTTGGTTTCCCTAAATTTGACAGCTATGGGGACGTCACCAGATGTCTAGATCCTAACAGCTAGTTCACAATGCTTGATTTTGACATCTGTAGGCCCATCATATTCCTTGGAAATTCCTTCAACTTTGTCATTTGATCCTTTTCTAGATGGGACCTACCCTTCAGGGTCTTGAGAAAGGTCTAATTTTGCTTGAAGAGAGACCCCTGACAAGGGTTCCTACCCTTCAGGTGATCTTCAGATGGCCTTCAGGATTCTTCCTCTTAGAGAGTCCTCGGGTTAATTCTTTCAGACAAAATGTCTAAAGGAATTCCTTTAGACATTTTGTCTGAAGGAAATCTTCCTTCACCTTTGCATCTTTCCCGCTGCTTCCTTCAGGCTTTGGGCTTCATTCTTCAATCGGGCTAATTCCTTCAGAAAAAAGTTTGAAGGAATTCCTTCAGACTTTTTCTCTGAAGGAAATGTCTTAACAACTTTGCAACAGAAAACCTTTTTTGAAGGAATTCCTTCATTTTCTCGGCCTTTGAAATGGTCCAACTTGCTCATCACCTGCCCTTCGCAAGGGTTGTCTGACCTCCAAGGTTGCCTTTTGAAAAAGTTGCAAGGGTCCATTTTGGCTACTAAGTGCCCTCCATAAGGGCACTTGCCCTTCAAGATCTTGGAAGACCTTCCTTTGAACTTCTTAATTGAAAAAATGGCTAAGTGTTGAACTTGTTTCTTTCCTATAGAGTCTGTAGAAACTAACCTACAGAGTCCATAGAAACTAACTTGCAGAGTCCATAGAAATGAGTTCATAGTTTTTATACCTTCTAAGTCTGTAGTTCCACCTGTAAAGTTTATAGTTTTGAGGCCTTGAATTTCATTGAAACTAAGTCCATAGAAATGAACCTGCAGAGTCCATAGAATCCAGTCCTGCAGAGTCCATAGAAACTAACTCCATAGTTTTCTCTAAGTTTTCTCTAACCTTGAAAGAGTCCATAGAAATATAGCTCATAGAGTCCATAGAAACCTATCTATAGATTCTGTAGTTTCTTGTATGTGGAGTCCATATATTTAAGCCTTTAGAGTCTATAGATTCAAGCCTACAGAGTCTATAGATTTAAGCCTATAGAGTCCATAGATATCTAAAAAAGCTTGAAAAATGAAGAACTTGAAGGTTCATAACAATTTTTGAGAAGGGAAGAGAGGATTTTGGTCTATTTAACCTAAAAATATTTCACATGTTGTCCCAAAAATGAGTGACATTTTTGGAGAGAAATCTGGCTCTAGTTGGGGAACTTCCTTCAGTTGAAAACTTGAAACAGCTAAGGGAAGTAGAAACCAAAATCTCCAGTGCCTTGAAGTGTGCCATTGGGATATGGAGTCATGCTACCCAAAAATGAAAGGCTTTAAAAAATAAAAATAAATAACACAAAATAAAAAAAAGGCTATGCAAATATACATATGCATAGGTGAACTTATTTGATACTTCAAGAGTTGAAGTGCTTCAGATGCTGCCTGTTGTGAGGTAGAGAAAAGAGCATGCCATCTTGATACTTCAACAAGAAGCTATTTTCACCATTGATCTAATGGATAATAAATGAGTCTCTCCACAGGGAGTCAAACTTCCCATGCAACCCCTTTGGTTCTCTCCTTTTGTCCCATAATAGGACTTGATCTCCAATTTGAAAATCCCCATTTTTTATTTTTTGGTCAAAGAGCTTCTTCACTAGAATTTGATGCACGACAATTCAGTCCACCACCATAGTTCACTACTCCTATAGCTCGGTTAGGCACATGATCCTCTTATCAATGGAGTTTCCATACGTTTGATCTTCAATTGCCTTAGCCAATTTCAATGCTGGTAATTCCAGGGTGATTGGTATTTCAGCATTGAGTCCATAAAGAAGTTAGAAGGGAGACATACCAATTTATCTCTTTGGTGTAATCCTATCTACTCATAGAGCATCAACCAATGCTTTATGCCATGTCCTTTGGTTGTCATCTACCAGATTCTTGATGATAGTCACTAGGTTCTTATTGCTTGATTTAGTTTGTCCATTCCCTTGTGGAAAGTAATCAGAAGAGTAGGAGAAGGTAATCCCATAGTAAAAATAGAATTGAGTGATCTCTTGGGAAGTGAAATAAGCTACATTTTTTGTGGTAATCTGGTTAGGACCCCAAACCTGGAAATGATGTTCTCTTTGAGGAAGTTACATACTACTTCTGAAGTAGCATGCTTGGTTGGAATTGCTTCAACCCACTTGGTGAACTAATATGTGGCTGTGAGGACATAATCATGTCCAACACTTGAAGATGGGTTTACAGCACCAATGAAATTAATGCCCCATTATTGAAACAACTCTTCTATCACTATTGGCTTGAGAGGAAAGGTAGCTAACTTGGGTCTCCCAATAAACTGTTGGCATAGTTCACACCTTCTTACCCATTTATATGCATCTTAAAAGAGAGTTAGCTAGTAATACCTGGCCTATAAAATTTTATGGGCAGTTACAAGTGTAAATAAATGTCCTCCACAGGCCAAATTATGGAAGGATTTTAGAAGTTGGTTCTGATGCTCTTTGTCTATGCAGTGAAGGAACACTCCATCAAGGCTCCTCTTGTACAGACCGTTATCCCAGAGGACAAAATTTGTAGCTTTCAACTTGACAGTCCTTCTTTCTTTATAAGACAGGTGAGCAGGACACTCACCATAAGTAAGGAAATGAGAAATATCTAAATGCCACTCATTTATAGTGGATACAAAGAGGACTATTAGCATGTCTTCAATTTCTTTTTCTTCATGCTTTGTTCCTTCTGGTCTATTGTCAGAAATCAATTGGCATAGGCCCTTTCCACGTACCAGCTACATTGGTTTGATGACTAGATCAAACTCTTGAATTGTATCAATCCAATCACCTTTTTTGGTTCCAAACTCCTGCTGAGTTAATATGGATTTGACCATGGTGTTAGGAACCAAGGCAGTAGTATGTGAATTTAGGATGTAAAAGTAGAAATGCTTGACTGCCTTCACCACTGCATAAGCATGCTTTTCCATGATTGAGTACTTTAGCTCATGATCTTTGAGAGGATAGCTCATGAAAGAAATAGGAGATTCCACACCTTCTTGGTTCAATTGAACCAAAATTTTTGAAAGTGTGTGCTCATAAGCATAACTATACATTTTGAAATTCTTGTTATAGTCCAGACAAACTAGAATTGGGGCATGGGCAATAGCTATCTTTATATCTTGGAACACCAATTCGCCTACTTCATTCCAGCTAAAAGTGGTCTTTTCCTTCATCATGTTTACAATATGATGAGTCTTCTCAGCAAACTCAGGGATGGACCTTCATAAGAAATTCACCTTTTTGAAGAAATAGTGAACTACAGTCTTACTTGTGGGCAAGGTAAGCTCTTGGATGGACTTGACTTTGTCTAAGCCAATATTTATGCCTCCTTTAGACACAATGTGTTTGAGAAGTTTCCCTTCTATTACCCCAAAAATAGACTTCTTGGGATTTAAAGAAATGCCATTTTAGCAGCAGTGTTCTAGCACTTATTGCAAGTGGCACACATGGTTAGGGCGATGCTTAGAAAAGAATATTAAATCATCCAAGTATACTACAATGAACTTACCCATTTGATCTTTAAAATCAAGGTCCATTGCTCTTTGGAAGGTGGCACCAACATGTATAAATCCAAAAGGCATCCTTCTATATGCAAATGTGCCCCAAGGTGTGGTGAAGGCAGTCTTGTGTTAGTCTGCTTCACCAAATTCAACTTGATTATACCCTATGAATCCATCTAGCATTGATAACATCTCTGAATTGGTCACTATTTGAATCACTTGATCCATGATGGGCAAAGGATAGTTATCTTTTAAGGATGACTGATTCAAATTTTTAAAATCCACACAAAGGTGAATTTTGCCATTCTTTTTCCTCACAGGCACTATATTTGTAATCCATATGGAATGATGGATTGGGAAAATAATCCTAGCATTTTACATTTTTTATATCTCATCTAGAATAGTACTTGATATTTTTGGATTATATTGCCTAGATTTTTGCCTGTAAAGTGCTAAATCACTTTTGAGAGGAATGTCATGGCAAATTTCATCAACCCTGAGTGACTTCAAATCATCATAGGAGTATGCTAAAATGTCCATGTACTTTTTGAGCAAAGTAGTGAAATTAAACCTCTCCTTAGGAGTGTAACATTTCCCAATGCTCACCATCTTGGGATCTTACTTGGTACCCAGATTTACTTGATCAAACTCCTAGGAGGAGCTTGAATCCATTTGCTGCTATTTGATGAACTTGTCATATTTGTCAAATAGCTTCTCAAGTGAAACCAGGCCTTTGGAAAGTTTGTTTCCTTTCAGCTATAATAATTCTTCATCCAGGCTTGAACTTGATTCAGGAGCTAGTTCAAGCTATTCAGGCTCATTTCCTTCAAAGTGAAGCTGTTAAAAGTTATCCCTTTATTCTAGGAAGGCAATGATTTAGTTGTCATTATTGAATACCTGCCAATGACTAGCATTATCAGGTACACTTGGTCGAAAGACCAGTTTAATAGTGTACCTATTTCTTTTAAAGTCAGGGTGAAGAACCAAAAGAGTGGTTGAAACAATCAGTGCATCAACCCAGTCATTGAATTCCCTTGGTATAGCAGAGATGCTGAAAGCATCAAAGCTCTCAAGTTGATCCCAGACTAGATTATGGTAGTGGCGCAGTCTCTCATTCTTTGTTTGATACAGGTTTCTCACCTAACAAACCACCAGTTTAACATCTCCTTTGGCATGAAGGAGTTTGATTCCTTTATCTTGAGCAGCCCTCAATCCAAGTAATAGTGATTCATACTCAGCTATATTATTGGTATTGTTGAATTATAATTTGTATGATGAAGGGAAAATTTCTCCTTGAGGAGATATCAACACAATTCTCTCTTGAATTGGTAGAGGAGCAGCTGCCATCAAATTCTAGAATCCATACCTCATCAGGCACTGATTTTTCTTTGGATTCCTCTTCATTTGGTGGGAGATATTTATCTATGCTTGCACTTCACTCCACCAATTCTTCTGCTATTCCAACTAAATGTATTTCTAGGTTGACACCCTTAAGAGCTTTAATAGGTGCTTCATGAACTTCTTTTGTGGATAAAAAGTAGTTACCCATGCCTAAAAACTCAAATAGAATTTGAGCTTCAGGTGCCGAGGTCTGGGTGACTACATATTTTGCTTCTTTTTCAAGAAGTAGCCTCTTCATGACACCTTTGACTGGGATCCTTGCCTTAAATAGATCCATGCTTAATTCACCACCAACATCCTTACAAAAATTTTGCCCAAGAACGATGCCATATGATGCTGGGACATCAGCCACCAGGATAGTCATCTTGATTCTTTTGTCTGGAAAGGCTACAAATGCAAATTAAGCGTATTTGATTTGTCCCAGTAGTGGTACTTGTTTTTTTTTCATGGAGAAACATCTCCCAAATGTCTTGGTCAATGTAAGACCAAGGGATTCAGCCACTTTGAAAGGCATGACATTGTCTGAAGCTTTGGAATCAATGATGCAATTGCTCAGCGTGTGACCGTTTATCAACAGAGAAACATAGAAAGGCTCTATTTTCCCAGGGGTAAAAGGGGGAGTAATGACAAGGTTGTTTGGGATAGACATGTTCTTTGGGGGATCATGAGTTACCTTCTTAGCTTCTTGTCTTGCTGGGATGATTTGGTTCTTCACACATTGAACCAACTTGTCCAATTACTCAAGATTAGACTGCAGAAATTCAAATTCAGACATCTAAATTTTGGTTTTCTTTATATGGTCAATTATGTCAAATGTCTAGAAAGAGATAGGAGGAGAGGATGGGAGTTCATCCTTTTGGTTTTTAAAAGGGGAAGGATTGGTCTATGAATTTGAAATTGAAGGTGAAGGTGAAATTGAGGTACTCACCTTTTTAGTAGTCATTGGGTCCTTTGGCTAGAAAGGCAGAGTGTTTCCCTGCTTGGAAATTGAAATTACTAGTTGAGGTCACTACTCTATCTTCTCTTTATCAGCTTACTGGGATGATTGATTCTTAGATCGGGTGAACAAAACATATGATCCCTCAGTTGATTCACCTTCACTTTTGGGTTCATCCTGGTAACTCAGGAAACCAATGTTGGAGTCGCCACCTGATTCTTCTTGGTCCTCTGTGAAGAGATCAGTGTCATTTTCTTAATCAAAATTAGGTTGGAAAGAGGAATAATGTTTTGTTTCTAGATATCCAACTGCTGAGTTGGTTGGAGGCACTTCAAGGGCAAGGTTCCTCTGTGGAGGAGGAAGATGATTTACTTGCCCTTGGTTTCTGGCACTATTACCTTGGTAAGACTGATTAGGGAATGTCCTCCTTGGTGCATCTCTATAAGAATGATTAGATGACATTCATTATGCCATTTGCTTTCTAAGAGCTAGCAATTCATTTACTAGCTTTTACACCATTGGATCAGTGGTGGTTGTAGGTGAGTATTTAGAGGAAGAAGATTTACCTCTATTTGGATCTCTCCTTATCTTTTATATCAAGATAAGGTCATCTTCTACCATAATATCCAAGTCCTGAGAAGCCTCAAGGTCTCTGTGGCTAGCATGTATGAGTAGAAAACTCACTTTAGGTAGCTATGAATTGATGAAGAAGCATTTGAGGTTTTCAGGTGTTGGCTGAGTAATTGCAAGAATTTAGTTTCTCATCTTGTCAAACTTTGCTATGAAATCCCTCATAGGTTCATGAGGTTCCTTCTTCATCTATGTGAGTTGGGCCAATAAGGTGTGTGCATCTTTTGTAGGCTAGAACCTAGCTTCAAATTTAGCTTTGAGTGTCTCCCAATCAATCACTGATCTAGCTTGCAAATGGTAGAACTAGTCTATAGTAATACCTTGTAGTGTTTCCATGAAAATACTAACTGCCACGTCTTCAAATTCCATGCCTATCACACCACAGGATATGCTAAAAGTTGCAATGTGTTCATTAGGATGAACTCTCCCATCACCAAATAATTTGGGAAAATTCTTTCTTAAGCTATGTGGAAGTTCATGTAGAGGTGGAGTAAGATTTAGTGGACCAAAAGAGTTACCCCAGGGGCCTTGAACTGACATGATTAGATTATGGAAAAGGGGAATAACAAATTTGGGTGGAGTATGTATAGTCAAAGCTATACTAATAGTATTAAAGGAAGCTCTACCTTGTGTTGGTGTCCTGGTACGGGTAGGAAGAACACTAATAGATCATTGAACTTGAAGTTGGGGAGGGAACAAATTAGAATTGCTCTTCTACACTAATTCAAAAATAGGGTCAACTACACCTTAAACTCTCTGGCTTCTGGTATAGCATGGAGTTACCAAATTGTGAAACAAAAATGGAAAAGGACTAATCTTGCTTTAGCTTGAACCTTGAGGCTTCAAACTGCTTGTCCTTCCCCAGTGGAGTCACTAAAAAGACTGTTGGGTGAATATTTTGTCAATCAGCTAATTGATGAGAAAAATAAGTCTTATCATCCACATCAAGGGAGATTGGTCAACCCAATATGTAGGTTTACTACATCAGAGGTGGACAAATCTCTCCTCTCATCAAGGGGAGGTTTCCTATAAGTATGAATGGGCTATATACTATAAATATATAAGTAGAAAATAAAACTTAGGGTAGGACTACACCATCCATCTCTCTTTTTTTAGAGATGATGTTCATAGACAAAGGAGAAAATCTAGGTGGAAACATTGAAGGCACTTCTCTTCTTTCAAAAGTGGTCTTACAGCAAATAGCTAGAGTCCTTTCTGGTGGGTAACAAGTAACTAGTAACAAAAGGGCACAATAACCAGTAGGATGAAATAGAACACAAAGTTTCCACCTCAACTACCCAAAGAGTAAAACACAAAGGATAATGGGGGCACAAAGTCATCCCAGAATCCTCAACATAGAAAGAAACTAAAAACACACACTGAAGACAACTATAACAGCACAAAGTTTGAAAGAAATTGACTTCGGGATATCTTCCTTATCACTTCCACTAGTTCTACATGTTCAATTAAATAAACAAGAATGATCTTAGGAAATAAAAATAAGAACAATTCAATAAAATAGCATAAGATATAATAGCACAAAGTCTACAAGTGTCTTTCTTTCTCATTCAAATAAAATAAAATGATCAACAACTTGAGCTCAAAGTCTTAGTATATGCCTTTCAATTGGCTAGAGTTTTGCTTCTATAAAATGAAATATCTCCTTTTTAAGATGAGATAAATTAAAATCTATAGCAACCAAGCAAGGCTTGGCACTCTTCCCATGGAATGGTCCATGTTGCAGTGAATGCCTTCAATGCACCTTCAGTTCTGTTTGGAGGGCCATGCTAGGAACAGTGTGGCTATCTTAACTATGGCATGTCATTTCATCTCATATGTCTTTTCCTAGGTCTAGATCATCTGGTTTGTCCCCTCTAATGTCTACGTAGCTGTCCATTTTGTCTTTACTCCAAAGGATACCAACAGGATGTGCCTTCAATGTTTGCAAGCCAAAATATCTATTTTATGGACAATTCCACCTATTGGAATAACTATTGCATGGGTATTTAGGCCTTTCCCTCTTTCTACTATGATTTTAGCCCTCGAGCTATCTTTTCCCCTTCCTGGTTTTGTCTTTTCCTCGTATTTGAGTTCTCAGGGCTATATCCTCGGCCTTGCTGGCTCTTTATGCTTTTCCATCAATGGTTCTTCCCTTTGGTATTTTGGCCTTTGAGTGCATTCAAGTCTGCACTCAAGCCTTCAAAGATCAATGGCTATTTAATTATCAAAAATTTTATGTCTTCGATCCCATCATCGTTTGAAATCCAACCGCTAGTTGGTTTCCCTGAATTTGATGACTGTAGGGATGTCACCAGACGTCTAGATCCCAATGACTAGTTCACAATGTTTGATTTTGACATCTACAGGCCCATCATCTTCCTTGGAAATTATTTTAGCTTTGTCATTTAAACCTTTTCCAGAGGGGACTTGCCCTTCGGGGTCTTGAGAAAGGTCTAATTTTTCTTAGGGAAAGCCCCCCTAACAAGGGTTCCTGCCCTTCAGGTGGTATTCAGATGGCCTTCTAGCTTCTTTCTCTTAGAGAGTCCTCAGGTTAATTCCTTCGAACAAAATGTCTGAAGGAATTCCTTCAAACATTTTGTCTGAAGGAAATCTTCCTTCACCTTTGCATCTTTCCTGCTTGCTTCCTTCAGGCTTCGAGCTTCATTCTTCAGTCGGGCCAATTCCTTCAGACAAAAGTCTGAAGGAATTCCTTTAGACTTTTTGTCTAAAGGAAATGTCTTGACAACTTTTCCATGGAAAACCTTTTTTGAAGGAATTCCTTCATTTGCTCAGACTTTAAAATGGTCCAACTCGCTCATTGCCTACCCTCTGCAAGGGTTGTCTGACCTCCAAGGTTGCCTTTCGTAAAAGTCATAAGGGTCCATTTTGGCTGCTAAGTGCCCTCCGCAAGGGAACTTGTCCTTTGGGCTCTTGGAAGACCTTCTTTTGAACTTCTTGATTGAAAAAATGGCTAAGTGTTGAGCCTATTTCTTTCCTACAGAGTCTATAGAAACTAACTTGCAAAGTCCATAGAAACTAACCTGTGGAGTCTGTAGAAATGAGTTCATATAACTGGGGGAGTCCGTAGAAATGAGTTAATAGATTTTCTACCTATAAATTCCATAGTTCCACCTATAGAGTCCATAGTTTTGAGGCCTTGAAGTCTATATAAATTGAGTCCATAAAAATGAACCTGCAGAGTCTGTAGAATCCAGTCCTACAGAGTCTATAGAAACTAAGTCCATAGTTTTCTCTAAGTTTTATCTAACCTTGAAAGAGTCCATAGAAATATATCTCACAAATTCTATAAAAACCTATCTACAGAGTCTGTAGTTTTCTATCTGTGGAGTCCATAGATTTAAGCCTGCAGAGTCTGTCGATTCAAGCCTACAGAGTCCGTAGATTTGAGCCTGCAAAGTCCGTAGATATCTAAAAAATCTTGAAAAATGAAGAACTTGAAGGTTCATAACAATTTTTGTGAAGGGAAGTGAGGATTTTGGCCTGTTGAACCAAAATAGTTCACATGTTGTACCAAAAATGAGTGACATTTTTGGGGACAACAGATATGCTGAAATTATATGTAATTTAGTGATTCCATGTGAATGTTACTTGTCGAGGTATGCACAAAAAAATATTTGTTATTTTTCACATTGTAGTAAAATGGTATGCACTCACTCAAATTGTTTTTTGATTTTTGGGCTCCTTGTCCTCAAATTTTTAGAATATTTTAAAATTTTAAATTTCATTAAGAATTAAAAAAGTTATCATAGTTTTAATAATTGTGGTACTATTCACAAAAAATAGTGGATATTTTTTTTGTTTTTAATATAAAAATAATATATTATAAAAGGGGATACTATCTCGTGGGAGATTTTTTACTTTTTTATATAAAAATATTAGTGTCTTTAATAATTTTTATATAAATCAACATAATAATAGAGAGATATATTTAGGAGATCATAAAAAGAAGATATTATAAGTATTTTCTTGGAACCTTTACCATCATCCATTTTGTCAGTTGCAGACAAATGGTGAGGTCCAGTATGGTAGGTCGTTAGACCCCCTCATAGGTAAACTAAATTTCTTCTTCTCCTTGCTTTTCTCTTTGCTTTCTCATTTTATTTATCTCCTCATACAGATGCATTATCGATATAGCCTGACATCCTCCTTGGCCTATTTGTTTTTTCATGTATGCCAACTTCATGTTAACTACACTAATTGCTCACATTTATGGATAAATTATCAAAAAAGTTTAATGTCCATTTGTTGAGACATGAATTTTCACTTGTGTACTGATTGATCTCATTTGTGTGACAATTGAATCTAATGTCCATACTTAGAGCATGTATTGTTACTCAATCATAAGCACATATTGATCTTGCAATCATGGATGCATTATTAGTTGAGCCTAATTTCCTTTCACTTGAGCATGTTTTATGATTATAGACATGGGGGGCTCATTATTGATTATCTCAAGGGGTTATTATGGGCCCTACATTCTTTCTTATATGCACACAATTTTTGTAAACTTATGTGTACCCATTTGGTGTCAACTACATTGATTGCTCTTCCATTGAGTGTGCATTATCACTTGTGCAATGATTTCTCTCATTTTATTGGAATCATTTTTGACATAGTCCAAAATTCATTTATAGAGCATTCACTATTACTCTTAGTTGTGGTCATGTTAATTCCACCTAAGAGATACTTGTGGGGGAGAGTTGATTCTACACTTGTGGTTCTTATTGTAAATACCAACTATGCTTCTTGGCATGCATATATGGAACACTTTCTCATGGAAAATAATCACACTCCATTCTTTTATGGATAGATTCTTTCCCCTAGTAACTCAGGTCAGTATAATAAGTGGGATAACACTTGTGACAAGGTTTATGGTACCTTATTATTACATGTTTCCATGGATCTTTATTTCCATGTGAAACTTACAGTGTGTCCTTACACTCTTTAGAGCATTCTTTAGTCTCTTTTCAAAGATACCACGAATTTTTACATCACTCTTCCTATTTTCTCTTCAAATACTATTGTACTCTCTCCTTCCACTTCGATTTCTTATGATGACACATTCTAGGTGGACAGTGTTCTTCCTTCTATTGAGCCACGACTATAGGATGATATTCTATCAAACCTTAGTTGGCCCATTATAGATTCTACTTATTATTTTGTGCAAAGTGTTTCTCTTCTAGAGCCACCATAGACTATCACTTTAGAATACTTTATTGTTTTTAGTGAGAGTACACCTTATGAGAGCATCGATGACTCTTATCTTCTTGTGAATATTCATTCTATGGATCCATGTGTTTCATCTGCATTCTTTTCTTCAAATTCAAGGGTTGTTGATCCATGTTCTCCTCTTCACATGGACATTATTTTGGTGAATATTCCATGTCCTTATTCTAGGTGGACAATGTTCTTCCTTATGTTGAGCCACCACTATAAGATGAGATTCTATCAAACCTTAGTTGGCCCATTACAAATTCTACTTATGTTCTTGTGTAGAGTCTTTCTCTTCTAGAGCCACCATATACTATAATTTTAGAGGACTTTATTTTTTCTAATGATATTTCACTTTATGGGAGCATCGATGACTCTTATCTTCTTGTGGATATTCAATATTTGGATCCATGTGTTTCATCTACAGTCTTTTCTTCAGCTTCAAGGGTTGTTAAGCCATGCTCTCCTCTTCAATTGGACATTATTTTAGAAAATGTTCCATGTGCTTCTTCTGACAGGTTCACTTTAGTGGCATTACCTCTAGCTTCTATGCATGATCTAGCTATACCTATGCCAAAAATCAGATTTGGACCATATTCAGAGATTTTGGTACTGTTGTCTTCACATTCCATTATTTAATGGGTAGAATTTTAGTACACACCTTTTTTTCTTCCTTTGGGAAAGGGAAGAAACATTATTCAATGTGGATGGAGATTTTACAATCTTTAGGTAGAGGATCTCATCATTAACCTTAGTCATCTTGCAAGTTTTACTTAAAGTACTGACTACTTAAACATCATAATTTGGGGGGTCTTTTAGTCTCCTCTTCTTATTTTTTCTCTATTGGGGGGAGGTTTTTTCTATAGGTTTTTTATTTTCTCCACTTTGTAAGAGATGTTTCTACTTGGGTACCTGATCAGGCCTAGATATTAGGACCCAAATTTTAATACCCACCTAAGATATGCTTAAAGGAGGGTTGGTGTAGGTTTTTCCCTTACATAGGCTTTAATACACTCTTATTATTCACTTTGCTTATTGGATATATTAGGTCTATTAGGGTGATTTATGACATCATCATAATGTCATCATGTACTTGTGAGTGCATGGGGTCACACAGTGAGCACACTCTACTTAAGTGACTTTTTCATTGTGTTCCCTTAGTGCTTGCTCCACCCATAATAGAGGAACCCACCCACTCATCTTGTCTAGTTTTACACTCAACCAATGTATTTATAGGTCTATCCTCATTTGTATTTGGTGGTGGAAAGCCATTGCTCTTAAAGTGAGGATTATGGAGTTATTTGGCCCTTGTTCTATTTATGTGGTAAGCATTCTGGTGATAGAACCATTATGCTAATGTATTAGATTAGATTCATGAGTTTTGATTGTTATGAGTGATATATATGTGAGTGGTGTGAACCCCATATTTTGTACATCTCCATTCACTAAATACTATATATAATAGTTTTTGCTCTCTTCTTGGTTTCTGGTTTCAATAGTTGTATGTGTTTACTTGACAGTCAATAGTCATGGATGTTCAATTTTAGACATTTTTCACACATTTCAAAGACCCAAAACACATTTATGATCCTCTTTGGGGTTATACTATAAATATATGGAGGTTTTCAATTTTCTAATTAATTTTAAAAATGGAAAAAGATGTTCAAATTTCTATTTAACTTTAAAAATGTATGGGATTTATATTTACATTTAACTTTACACATTTTTGAGACCTCAACAAAATTAGAGAACTCTCAGGTCGGCTCCTCTACAAATGGAAAGGGGGTTCAATTTTCTATTTAAATTTGTATATTATCAAAACTTGAACCACATTTAAGAGGATGCAATGGAACTTGTTATAAACAAAGAGGGATTCCATTCTCCATATAATTTTACAAATTCAAACAAAAGAGAAAAAGGGTTTCAATTTTCTATTTAATATTGCATATTATTGAAACTCAAACCACATTTAGGAAGCTAAAACAAGATCCACTATAAACAAAGGGGTTCTGTTTTCCATATAATTTTACAAATTTAAATAAATTTTTTATTTGCATTTAATCATACACATTTTCAAGACTAAACCACATTAGAGAACCTCGATAAGTCCCTAAGAGTAGTTAAATTTTCCATTTAACTTTACATGTAATCAAATTAACACTATTTTCAATTTAATGGTTTGCTCTCATCTTTCTCTATTTTTTAAATTGCTAAGTTACATCAAACCACTTGCACCATAAAAATAGGAGTATATCAAATAAAAAAATAAAAAGCAAGAGATAAAAAGATAAAGTTTGTCATGCATGTCCCAATCAATCTTTAAAATATTTAAAGATTGTAAAAGCTATGGCAAAGGATATAATAATGAGATTTCCTCTCCATAATTGTACATAGGTCCGCCAAAGAAATTTAAAGATGAGATACTTTTTAAAAATAAATTAATTTAATTTAAATATCTTAAATAAATTTATTATTTGAAAGATGTGAGACATATTAATTTTAAAATATCTATTTTAAATTTGTGTTATAGTTTTATTTATTTACAAGTTTTACATTGATTTGTGATTTAGTTATATTTTCTAAAAAATTATCCTTGATTATATTATTACATTTCTTGTTTAGTATTTAAGTTCTTTATTTTTTGTCTATACTCTTATTTCACATGTTTATGTTTGATATTATTTCCTTGCTTTTTATGTTTACTCTGTGTCTTTTTTTTTGACTTGATATGTCATTCTTGTTTTTACTATTTATTCTATGTATCTTTTTTTCTTTCTTTTCCTTATTTACCTTTATTGTTTTCTTTTTACTCCATGTGTGACATGATTACTCTAAATTTGATATGATTTCAAAATGCTTGTTATATTTGTTTTGTGTAATGAAATATTTTTTATTTGGTGTGCCTTCTCTGTTTAGTTTGTACATGATATGTTTTTTAAACTTACATTGTTACTTTGTGTTTGTTGTGTGTTATGGTTCCATGATCTTTTATTGTGTATTATGGTGTTGTGATCTAAATCAAGTAGTCCCCTTATTTTCCATGATTCATATAATTCAAAAAAAAATTGGCTCTTAGTTATATTGCCATAATCTATATTATACATCTATTGGGGACAAAGTTCCATACTTTTGCTCATTATTCATATATTTTTTACTACATTACTTATTAATTGATTCCCATGTATGACATATTACTCAAGATGTGCTTATATTGCATACATTTTTCCAATATGAAGAATCTTACACTTGTACTTATATAGATTACATCACAAACCCATATAAAGAAATTTATTTATAATATATATGCTTCTAAAATAATATATTTCTATGTTCGACATCATTGATTTTATTTTATTGACTACCTTATACATGATGTGCCTAATCCTTTTTTTCAATATATGTGCTTCACATGATTCATCACACATCTCAAAAGTGGGGCATATATCCTACCCATTTTCTTTAGACTTCAAACTTTAGGGCTTCAAACATTCAATATATTTTTTTCTTTTCTAGCTAAGGACAATTATAAGGTATTTACTCCTAGACATCTCTAACATGTGACACATTTTCCCACTGTAGATTACATATAAGACATTTTATATCCTTAATATTTTTATAGTACATTTAATTTTTTTGGCCTTAATTTTTGGTTACTAAAAAATACATGCAATATATAACACATATTCATAGACATATAATTTTACATGGGAATTCTCATATAATAAACAAAATAAGGATTCAACACAAATTTGGAGATGTATTGAACTCATATAAGGGTACCCTCACACCACCAACAAAATCATATGTATCATTTGCAGTTTTTCCTTTTTATATTTCAACAAATCATTGTTATGGGCACTTACTAATATGTATATGCTCTTGTACATTTTTTAGGAGCATTGCAATAGCTACATGAGATTTAGGAGTGCAATTTTTTTCAATCCACCCTAAGCTTATTTTAATTTTTTATGTCTTCACACACACATCAAATTGGGGCATCATGTAAGCACCTAAAAATGGTTCTTGGGCATTTATTAGTTGTAAAATTGTATTATTCTAGGGGACCTATGTGTTTATCAATTATTTTTCTAGACTAAGCTCTATTGTTGTGATTTTACCTATGTTAATGGTTTTTTCCCATCATGTTCACCTTTTTTCTCTCTCTCATGTCTTATTATGCCTCCTCTAATATTTTCCTGAGTTTGTGTTGTCTTTCCCAAAAACTTATTGTACATTTTAAGGGCCTAAAAAATGTAAAAGAAAATTTCTTGGGGTGCCCTACTTACCCAATTTTGGGTCCCCTAAGGTTTTGGAACCTATTTTATCAATTTTTCTTCTTGTCAGCATCATTTTGCATGCCAATGGGGTCATAATTTGAAGTCAATATGTCTATAAATACACATATACATTAGTGCATTTAAGACATACCATGAATGAACACATAAAATCAATGTAAAAATTTAAAGGAAGTCATTCAAGAATCTAATGAAATCTTAATAACACATAACATTTAACACTACATTTTATAAGAAATTAAGCATTCATTGTAGCTATGAAAATCTTAATAAATAAGCATTATATCACTAGACCGTTTGGCTAAATTATATTTTACTTGGCATGTTGTCTTTGATATTTTATATGGTTTAAGTTCTTTATAAATATTTGGTGATAAAAAACCCTTAGCATGGGCCCTAAAACAAATTTTTTTATTATTCTTTTCAAGTTTAGTTTATTTATTAGGGTTTAAAGAAGAAGACTAATTTCTAACAAACCTATGTGAAAATTCAAAAATGTAAGTGAGGTTATTGGAACCCTATACATGTTGATCACAATTTTAAATTATATTATCCTTATTTATGAGAATATATAGTAGATAGTTCTAGTTACCATAAATTTCTATTGTATAGTTCTAAAAAGGTGCTTAGGTTATTATGACTTTTTTAGGTTCTCACTATCTTACCCTAAAAATCCTAATTCTAATTTAATAATATAATAACATTTTTTAAATTATATACAATCAAGTTATATATATGAACTCTCTTTATCAATGAATATAAATGTATATATTTGATTAAACTTGATTGCCATATTTGTGAGTAGATGTGATTGAAATTTGATATTAAAATTCATTGATTCATTTTCCAAAAAATTAAAATTAAAAATGTCCCTAATTATAAGTGTAAAGGTGGTTTGTCATGATAAGATAAATTGGCCATCTAATCATGGTTTTTGATATTATTAGATAATAATATAACATAAATATTTATTCCATATAAGTTTTTAAATAAAAATTTAAAGAATAATTTTAAAGTCTGACCAGATGCATCAAAGCCTTCACATTAATGAGGGGGATCCAATCCTATTCCAAACCTAATGTTTGTCATGTTACATTATTATGGAAGGTTGGAAGGGGAAGGGGAAGGGGAAGGAAGGTAAAGCACATTCTAAATAAAACATAAAAACTATTTAAATAAAAATAATGAATATAAAAATAAAAATAAATTATTCTTGATAGAATGTTTAGATTTTTGGTTTTTTTGGAGGCCACGATTTAATTGTATTGTATTTTTTCCTTTTTCATCATCCTTTAGGTGGATAGTCCATTTTTTAAATTTTCTTATCCTTGGTTATTCAATTTTTATTGAAAGGATTTTTGACAGAGTTGTGGGAAGCAATGGTATTGAAGTGAGTGCATAAATTTGTTTTAAAGGTCTTTCATTAAGTAACACTCTTATCCTTGAAAGCCTCCATAATTTTGTTCCATAATTTTATAAATCTTGCAATTATTATCATTAGTTTACTCTTGTTTCCTATTTTATTAATTAGGTCCTCATTGAAAATACTTTGAAAGAATGGATCCACAACACTTGGATAGGCCCTCATGGTGTTAAACTTGAGGGAATCCAAAATTTGACCAAATGTATATTTTGTTTAAGTTCAATAATCTAGAGAAATTTCGAGTCATTTTTATCCATGGCCCTTAGTTTATCTACAACATGTTGGTTTTACTCTCTCATTAGACTAGATATTTTACCCTTTTGGAATATGCCAATCTAAAAATCCCAGTTTGGATAGAATTATAGAGAATGCCAAAACCTCTTCTAAAGTTAATAAGAATACACAAATGTATTTAGATGGTTGGAGTACTATTACCAAGAAGGGTAATTTTAACAATCTCACACAATAGATGAGGCCATAACTATTGTTTTTAAACCCACAATTGTTTCTATGATGGCACAAATCAACCATCCCCAACCAACCAATAGGTAGTGTCATTGCTTATTATCTGCACCATATAGGTGATGTCTTTATTTTATGTCTCTCAAAGCTAACCAATGGTTTCTAAATTATGTCAACCCCCTCATGAGGTAAACTAGCCAAGTGAAGCAAACTAACTTGCACTATTTGATCATAAGTTAGTGTATAATAGAGAGCATAGTCCATCTCCACCACTCAAATTTAGTGATTATGTGTAAGAAATCAATGGGCCTTTCTCTTGAGTGATTTCATGAAAGGTAACCATCAGTCCTACATGGCATACAATTTTTCTATTTTAGTTGAGATGGATGAGGAAACCACTATGAAAACATAAGTTAGTCGATGATAATGTACTTGTGCAATATGGAAGGTCTTTCACTTAATTTATTTCATTAAATAAAATCATCAATCCTACTTGACAAATAGTTTTTCTATTTTGGCTAAGGTGGATGAAGAAAATACTAAGCAAATAGAGGTTAGATAATGCTAGAGTCCTCTTGGAATTTGTAAGGACTGACTGACATGACCTAGAAATACATTATAAGGGTACTTCCAATTTTTTGTTAACATGAAAATTCTTTGCCCTTAATATGTCAATATTTATATCTTTTCTCTCTCTTTCATCATCATAACGATTTTTGTAGGAGATATTTGTGATATGCTTGGTCATGAGAATGTACTTTGGGGTGTGGTAACATTAATTTACCCATACCTTTCACCCAATATTGTATCTTTGGGTTTGCACCCTAAGGTTTAGTTTATGTGGACCCTCTTCAACTTTAATGGTTATTATCTTGGTATTTATAATATTTATGCCTCTAATGATGTAGTCGAAAGGGCAACATTTTGATGTTTGGTAACTAATTCACTACCTGAATCCAACTGGATGAATATCCTATGTGACTACTTTAACATGATTGAATCCTTAGAAGATAAGGAGGCATTAATCCCCATGAGATGGTGTGCCATTGAAAGAGAGGCATGATTTTACATAGACAATAAACTTAGTTTATTTGATCCTAATCAGTGTTGAAGCCTTCTTTCCATATCACCTTGGTTCACCTAGTCTAACTTACTTTAAGGCTTTAATAGAGTGGTAAAATAATTAGATCATACTCTTATTACTGAACAAAACATTTTTTCTCTTGAAAATAATTTTGACCACCCTATGGAATTCATTATTGATGTCTTTCTTTCACTCCACCTTCCCATCAAATAATAAATATAATGGTTTGTTCCTCAAATATAAAAGGTCAAATATTGATTTTATCTTAATACCGTGCACTTGCATAAATCCTAGACCTAGATTTTCATTATCATAATTTAGAATCTTTATCCTTAGTCCTCTAGAGCCTCTGGTTGGATTGAGTGGTGGGATAACACCATCAGTTAGACTATGGATTTTATCCATATTTATTGCCAAAAACATTCTACTTTAGATGCAAAATATATATGTCCTGACACTTTGAATTCCATTGAGTTTTATAGTAGCCAAAACATTCACCCTTCAATGGAGATATACAAAAGCAAAAATCCTTATGGTGGAAAAAAATCAAAGATCATTATCAATCTTGATGAGCTCAGATCCTTGATTTCATGCCCTATTTAAAAAAAGTCAAAAATATTTCAAAGGAATAGTTTTCTCTCCTCTACTCCAATCAATCAGTTGATCACATAAAAATTATCTAAGAAGCTGGCTCTTAGACTACACATCTTCTTGATATACTGCAAGCCTTCATGACTCATTATCATGGTGTGTTTATTGTTTACTCATCCACTCTTGAATGAGAGCTTACCTTTGAGTGGGTCCTTGCAAGTAGATAAAGTGACAACAAGTGGCATGTGATTGAATTATTTATAGTAAGGATCTTCATAAGTAGTTATGTAAATGGTTGTTAACAAAGCCCCAAGTATTTATGGGTTTCCATATGAATTATATTAGGGTATTTGAGATATAATGGGTCCAAATCTGCACAACTCATTCCCTTGGAAAACTCATTAATCAAGATAATATCACATCCATTCCCAAACCTTAGGATTTGGAGCTCATAATTTGTTGGTAACCTATTACTATTCTAAATGTCTCTTACAATATTATTGATAAAGTTGTTATTCTTAGGGTTATATATATTATTCTTCTGATTGTTCATCCTAAGTAGATTGGGTTTATTCATAATAGATATGTCCTTGACAAAATTAATGTCATTTTTGAAGGAATGTAGTGGTCCTGATGATCCCACTAGAAGGTTTTGCTCCACAAAATTGATTCTAAGAATGCTTATGATAGAATTGAATGGCCTTTCAATTTATCTATTCTCTAATCCTTATAGTTTGTCCCTAGTTTTTTTAGTATATTTCAAATAATTTTCTAGGATATGGGTGCCAAAATATCATTATTGAGGTTCAATCTAACTTATTTCATCTCTTTCATTCTATTTATCAAGGTTATCCCTTAGTTCCCTCCCTCTATGTGTTGGTTTTAAAAGGATTTATCTATTTTCTGGCTAATTATTCCTCCATAGGTATGGTCAAGTGTTAATATCTTCCCCAAACTCATACTTAAATGGTTATTAGTCACTTTGTTGATGATTTTTTCCTTACATTTGCTCAATAGGAGCAATCCACATCTAATGTTATGGAATGTTTAGAGGTGTTTTGTTTAGCTTTTGGATACTCCATTCAATAGAGAAAAACCTAATACTATAGACTGTCCTTCTCCCTCTTACATGTTTGATTACTTTAACACCAATAAAATTGGATTCATTATATGGAATAGTTTAAGTCTTTGGGAATCTATTTTTAATTTCAATCTACACACTATGATTTGTGGTAGTATGTGGTTCAAAGGGTTGAAAAATAAATTGGGTACTAGATCTCCAAACTATTCTAGCTAGCTATAAAATTTCAAATGTATTCCAAGATATTGGATACCACTTATGTTTGTTATTCCTCTTTTTGGGCTCCCTCTAAGGTTGTCTATGCCAACTTCGAGAAAAAAAGAGAGACTTTATGTGAGATAACTTTGAATGCAATCATCAATTTCACTAATTTACTTGGGATATATATTGTAAGCAAATATCTCTAGGATAACTTGGTCTTTTAGATATTTGTGTCTAAGGCCATGCCTCATGTGTTGAATGAGTCATCCATGCATTGGATGGAAATGAGAGTTGGAAAATTATCCCTTGGAATTGTATCACTTAGGCCAACCTTATGGGCAAATATGCCTAGAGAGGATTGAGTCTTCAATTTTTATTTCTCACTCAAGTCCTTGTCACCATTGTAGGAACCTTTATGGCTAAGACTATTTTTAAGGCTTGGGAGCTTCTCAAAATGCATTTGGTTTGGGATGGAAATGGTCTTATATTTATCTTAGCTCTCAACTCTCGTTATGTATGGTGGTCTCCAATTATTACTTTTAGTGAAGTCCCTTTTGTTCTTATTTCTTATATTAAAAATCTTTGACTCTTTATAAAGGGTATCAAATTCATCTCTAACCTCTTTTGTATGCAAACTAGAGAGTGAGTGCCTTAGCATATTCTTAGCAACTAATTTTAGTTATAAACTAGTGTAAAGAGTTTATCTAATAAATTCAAAATACCATACATGATATCTACCTCCATAAGATTGGTGTGAAAACTTATTTTAGTTTGTGGATTAACTAAAAGTGTCCTATTGAGACCCAATTCCACTATCATAAAGCCTTGTTAGGTTACCAAGTCCTATTTCCTTAGTCTCTTCAAATTGAAACTCTCAATTCTTAATAGAAAGTTAATTCCACATAAAAAAATTGGAGAAGGTTTGATCATGTGTGGATGGCTATCATTGATCCAAAACAAACACATTTTTTTTGGTGTATTCTTCACCAAGGTCTCCTAATTTATTCACCCATTGTGTACCTTAAGATGGCTCACCCTATTTGCTCTGTGTGCAACCACCTAAAATAATTACAACATATTTTATAGTTTTTAAAGCTTGCTTAGTCTACCTAGTAGTGGATTCAAACCCTCCTCCAACCCTTCCATATAAATATGTTTACCTAGGAGATGGTGCTTTTAGGTGACTTGTTCATGATTCATGTAAAATTTATACATATCTGGCATATTTTCATGCTATAATTATATTTCAATTATGAAAGAATAGAAATGTTGTTACTTTTACCCAAGTTGTTTATGATGATTATTTTTACACATCTAATAAGATTAATATTTTACCTAATGTTATGTTTTAAATTTAATTTCAAGTTTAGAAACTTCATCTATAGCTTACCCACCCTGATTGATCATTGGAGTAGTGCCCTCTATGTAGTTAGTAGATTCCCTCAAAACTCTCCCTATCATTGGTCACCCCCATGAGACTATAATCACAAGATGTAAGGGAAGACCCAATCACATATCAGGAAATGTAGTGGTTCTACCTAAAGACATTTCCATCTTTAGGCATGGGACCTAAAATTCATAGACATGGAGATATTGTTGGTAGTAGTTAGTTGAGATGGAAAAAGTGTGGCACTATTTGGGATGGTAAAGGTGTTGGTCTTGATCATTTTGGGTGGTTTGAATCATAGTAAGGTAAGTTCCCTCATTTATCTCTTGTTGTTTCTCCCATGAGTCCAGATAATTCTAAGGATAAAGATAAAGAAAATGAAATGAAGGGTTGGGGTCTTGTATATGATCGATAGACTCTCTAGCTAGTGGAGGCTAGGGAAGTTGGAGTAATAAACCTAATGATCCTCCACATTATATTACTCAATATTTCATTATTTCTCATCCTTCTTAGTGTGCTTTGTGTTATGTGGCTCTTTTAATAGCATTGGTTCTTTACTTTTTCACCCTTTTATGGTTGAAAATTATTTCAAATTATATAAGCATGACAATATGATTTCTCAGCCTTGGCTGATGTGACTCTCAGAGTGTGAATTATTCCACTCACATTTTTGATTGAATATCTTATGTATCATATTATTTTATTATTATAATTAAAAATTTAATCACACACACACACACACACACACACACACACACACACACACACACACACACACACACACACACACACACACACACACAATGGTATTAATGATATATGTAAAAATATTGTTTGTCGGTGTTGTATTTAGATTTATATTATTATATGGTGTCTATGTGTTTATTGATTATTAATCTAGATTAGGCTCTATTGGCATATGTTTACCTATGTTTATGGTTGTTTCCCATCATATTCACCATCCTTTTCACTCTCTTTCCTTCTTATCCCTCCTTTGCTATAGTTTCCATGAATTTTTAGTGTCTTTCCTAGAAACATATTATACATTTATAGGGCCTTAAAAAGTATAAAGTACTTTGTTTGAGGTGCACCTTACCCAATTTTAGGTGCCTCAGGGTTGTGGATCCTAATTTATCAACTTTTTTCCTATTATGTGTCAATTCACATGCCAATGGGGTTATAATTTGAATTCAATAAGTCTATAAATAGACAAATACATTAGTGAATTTGAGACATACCATGAATGAGCAAAAATAATCAATGCAATAATTTAGATAAGGTATTTAATAATATAATAAAATATTAAGAGCAAATAATATTTATTACTACTTTCGATAATAAAAAAAGCATTCATTATAGCTCTGAAAGTCATAATAGATAGGCACTGTATTAAACTTGACTGTCTGGATAAATTACACTTTATTTCGTATATTGTATTCGATATTGAATATCATTGAGGAGCTTGATAAGTAATCATTTTTTAAAACCCTAAGCATAAACCCTAAAACAAATATTTTTCTTATTCTTTACAAGTTTAGTTCTTTTGTTAGGCTTTAAATAAAAAGACTAATTTTCCACAACCCTGTGCAAAATTTCAAAGGTTAAGTGAGGTTATTGGAGCCCTATATTTGACAATCACAATTGTCAAACTAGATTATGTTTTTATGTGAGAACATGCAATGGACAATTTTAGTTACAATAAATGTCAAGTGTATAGTTTTAAGGTGGTGTTTATATTACTACAACTATTATATGTTATCATTATCCTTTCCTAAAAACCTTAATTCTAATGTAATATTTTAATGATTGTTTTCCAATTAAAAAATCAAGATACATCTCTAAACTCTCTCTTTATTAATTAATACATTGTAAAGTAAATTAATAGTTAAATGTAAATTTATTATATGTATATATTTGATTTTAGTTGATTATTATACTTATGAATAAATGTGACAAAATTTGATCTTGAATCATTTAATCCTTTTACACTTCAAAAAATAATTAAAATGTCTGTAATTGTTAGTGTAAAGGTGCTTTCTCATGATAAGATAAATTTTCCATTTTAGTATGATTTTTAAAAATTACTATCATAAATATTTATTTGTTTTGAAAAAGAGACATTTTGTTTCATACATATGCTAATTTTTTAAGTCTGACCAACTACATCAAAGCGTTCACGTAAGGATCTAATTGTATTCCATCCTTAATGTTTGCCATGTTATATATATTTTTTATGACATGTGATATAATATTGATATTATAATGGAATATTGGAGGGAAGGAAGGGGAAATCATGTTTCAATTAAAACATACAAACAATTTAAATATTAATATATTTTTAAAGTCTACGATGTTAGTAGTACCTTGGTGATGGTTTACAAGGTAGCTTATAATATATGGGATTATTTAATACTCTTGGTGTATAGGAGGCATCTTACTATGATTTAAATACAAGGCATGCATACCTTACCTTTTGTAGGATTTGAACCTGTGATCTCTTTTTTGGGAGTACATGTTCTTTACCATTAAGACAACTTAGGTACACTTTTACATTATTAATAATATAAAAATTAATTTAATAATATTAATAATATATATAAACATTTTTAGTTGGTATTATATGTATGATTGCATATGTTAACATTTTTATTTTCTTAAATACATTTGTTATTTGAATGATTTCTTGTTTCTTGTCGCTATGATAGTTATGTTTATGTTTTTATGATCGTATTTACATTTTTATTTTCTTTGTTAAGCATAAAACACACTGAGAGAGGGGGTGAATCAGTGTTAAATAAAAATTTTACTTTCATAAATTAATGTTCACAATGAAAACATTCACACAAGATCTAATAATCAAACAACACAAGATTTATGTGGAAAACCCTCTCTCAAAAAAAAATTGAAATGAATAGCTACTTGGATCTGTCATCCAAATCTAGTTGTAAAATTATAATTATTTAAAAAAAAATTGGTAGGCACCAACCTACTTGGCAACACCAATCCCCATTGCTAAGTACCAACTTAGATAAAGACACCAATCTCTTTGATCTGAGCACCGACCTCCACTGAAACAATCTTCCACCTTTTATTATTGCTTCATCAATGATTGATGGAAAATTTTACTCTTCTCTCTTCTCCCTCTTCTCCACTAAAATATTCTTATGTTTTCATGATAGAAATAATTATCTCTATTTTATTTTCCAATCTTATATTTTCCTTAATAACCTCCAAAGGCTCTTCACAAAGGAGGTACCCCATCCAAGAGGCACCCTTTCATCAAAAGGTGTGCATTTAATTTAATTTTAATTAACTTACCAAGTGGGAGATTTCTCAAGGTAACCATATATCAAGTGGGTCAGCCCAATAATGATAAGCATTAATACATATCTTAAGAGGGGAAATTTAAGCCTTAAACAAATTTCCTTGAGTGCTCATTCAAAACTTCTTTAGTGTGGGTCTGTTCATCATGAATTGTTGTTACAAATGAAATATATTTTATTATTGGTCAGCCTTGTTAATTATTATTGTTTACTCTTCACCTTGAATTTGAAAATTCACTTACGTCTATTCTTGGGCCCTTTGAATTGTAATCCTTAATTGCAATCTTATGACATTAATAATAATTTTTTTGCATTAATGACACTTTCTTTAGAAATTTTGTTGTCTTCTATTACATTAATTATAATGCCTTTGACATTAATGACAATATTTCAAAAATCTCCTCCTTTGTCATTGATGGAAATCCTATAGAAAAATATTACACATGAACTCCCCCTTGTTGTAGTTCTCCTCCGTTGCTACCCCTTTCTTTAATTCTCCCCCTTTGACATTAATGGAAAAGAGACATACACCACAATCATAATTTATATCACCAAAATATTCATTGAGATCAATAATGCAATGATTATCTCCCCCTTGATTTATGCTTCTCTTGACATATTTATTGACTAGATGAAGAATGGATCACACCTAATTTTTGCCTTGGAAACTCAATAGTTTCTTTTGGAAGGGGTTTCCTGAAGATATTTGCTATCTTTTCCTTTGTTTCAATGTACTCCATCTTTACTTGTTGATATGCAACCTATTATCGTAATAAGTGATACTTTAATGGAATATGTTTTTTTCTAGAGTGCATAATTAGATTATTTAAAATGTCAATTAAACTAGTGTTATCAGAGAGTATTGAGTTTGGATGTTCATATTCTATCTTAAAATCTTTCAACATCTGCTTCATCCAAAGACTTGTGTACAAAAAGACACTATTGTTATGTATTCTGCTTCAGCCATAGATAAAGAAACTAAAGGCTACTTTTTACTTAGCCATGACACTAGTTTTTTGCCAAGATGAACTCTTTCTATCATCAACACTTACTACCCAATTTGCATATGAGTATATTATTAGTGTGAAATATTCACATCTTAGATACAACAAACCATAATCCAAAGTGATTTTTAGATATTTGAATATCCTTTTGACAACTTGCATATGTGTTTATTTTGGGGTTACTTGAAAACATGCTACCAATCCTACAACTTTCATGATGTCTGGCCTTGATTTCATGGTGTATAACAAGTTATCAATCATGGATCTATTAAGCATTTAATTCACCTCAGGAGATTCATCATATTTACTTAACTTGGATCCTATAACCATGGGTGTGATAATAGGCAAATAATCTTCCATTCTAAACTTCTTCAACATCTCCTTTATATACTTGGGTTTGGGAGATAAATATTCCTTTGTTAGATTGACAAATTTACAAAACAAGGAAAAATGACAACTCACCTAACAAAGACATTCCAAAATCTTTTTGCATATCTTTTGTAAATTATTGGGACACTCATTCACTATCTCCTCTAAAAATTATATCATCCACATATACCACAACAATAAATTGATTCTCACCTCCAATCTTGATATAGAGATTACTATCAGCAACTCCCCTTTTAAAACCTTATTTTTATAAATATTTATCAAGCCTTGAATACCAGACTCTGGGGGCTTACTTTAGCCCATATAGTTCCTTCTTCAATTTGCACACTTAGTCTTTATTTTCTAATAGAAGGAAACCTTCTGGTTGTTCAATGTATACTTCTTCCTCTAACTTACCATTTAGAAAAGCAAATTTCACATCCATTTGATAAAATTTGAAGTTATTAAAACCATAATATGTGAAAAACATTATAATGGCTTCTAATTTCACAACAGAGGCAAAGGTTTCCTCAAAATTAATACCTTCTACTTGAAAACAAACCTTGCTTTATTTATTGTTACCTAGCCATCTTTATTCAGCTTATTCTTAAACACACAATTGGTACCAATTACATTCTTGTATTTTGGTCTAGGAATGAGTTCCCATGTCTCATTATTTTCAATTTAATTCAATTCTTCTTCCATAGCATTGATCCAATGCTTGTCATTACTAGCATCTGCAAGATTTTTGGGCTCTATTTTGGATTATAAGGAGAAGTTTATTTTCTCATGCGTATTCAAAAATAGTCTTCTAGTTTATACCCCAACATCAATATCATCAATAATTTGACTTTCAAAATTATGATTTTGAACAAATCAAGATGGTGCCTTTGTATCTTCCCACTCCATTTCTTCTTACTTTTCTACTTCTTATTTGAATTTTGTTTCCTCTTAGTGATCATTTATTTGTGCACTTACTTTCAAAGGCCTTTTTTCATCCATATTTACACTGGTACTTTCTATGATTATTTGTATCCTTTTATTATAACATCTACAAGCTTTACGTTTTTAGGAATATCCAAGAAAATACCTTCATCAAATTTTGAGTCAAAATTTTCCAAGTCTTCTTCATATCTCTTAATGAAGCATTTGTTCCTAAACACTCTGAAATATTTGACTAATGCTCATCTACCCTTCCATAAATGATAAGGTGTTTTACTATTATTTACTTTGATTTGTCCTCTATTCAAAATGTAGACTATGGTGTTAACCGCTTATCTCCAAAACTTGTTTGATAGCTTATATTCATTTAACATTATTCTATCCATTTCTTGAATAATTTGATTCTTTCTTCTACAACTCCATTTTTCTATGGATTCCTTGTAGCTAAAAAATTCCTTTTTATTCTATGTTGCTCCCAAAATTTATTGAATTCATTTGAGAGGAACTCACCTCCTCGATCTAATCTCAATCACTTGATCTTTAAATTTTTTTCATTTTCAACCAAAACTTTAAAATATTTAAACTTATCGAATGCCTTAGATTTTTATTTTAGAAATGCAACCCATGTCATTATGAAATAATCATCAATGAGTAACATAAAATTACTTTCACCTTGTATGTTTTATATTCTTCTAGGTCCATATAGGTTTGTATGAATTAGTTCCAATGGCTTGGTGGTTAAGTAATCCTTTGAATTTAAAGTCACTCTTGTCTATTTTTCATGTTGACATTGCTTGCAAAGAATGTCTGATAGTTTTTTAATGTTTGGCATATCTCTTACATCCTGCCTATTGCTGATTTTCACTATATTATCAAAGTTCTTATGGCCCATCATTCTATTCCATAACCAAATTTCATTAATTTGAATCATGTATCATGTCTCTCCCTTATCTTCATTAAGTATGTACAAGTTATTTATTCTTTTATTTGAATTTATAATTAATTTTCATGTGCCTATTTTCCTGATCTCATAACCTTGAGCATAAAAAATGAAAGTAAGTCCTTGATCACACATTTGACTGACACTTAGAAGGTTATGCTTCAAGCCTTCAACATACAATAAATTTTGTATTTTTTTCATTATCAAGGTTGAGGGTACCTTTTCTAGCTATTCTCATCATGGCATTATCTCCAAATTGTATTGTGCCTTCACTCATTTCCTTTAAGGAGATAAATTCACTCTTGTCCCCAGTCATGTGACTTGATCATCCACTGTCAATATAGAATTGCTACCCTTTGTCTTTTGCATTAAATGTTGTTTTCACAAGAATAGATTTCTACTTGTCATGATTAACTTCCTCTTGCTTCTATTTCCATATTTTTGTAGGTTCTCTTTTCTTTACAATATGAGCATTCACTTTCTTATTCTATCTAGGGATTCTACAACAACACTTATATAGAACCATGTTATATGTCCATATTTATTAAAATTATAACATACAATGTTATTCTCTTTGTAATTTAATAATGGGGCAAATGAGTTATATATTCTACTTAAAACTCTATAAGTAATTATGCCATTATCCCATGCATATCTATTTCTTGCATGTGTCCTACACTCCATTTTTCTATACACAAAATTATTGCATAAATAAAAATAACCATAGAAGGAACTTGTGAACTTGATCACATTATACTATCTTAGAGGGACTATTTTAAAAAAAATTATGGGTAGATTTTTACCTTTGTTTTCTTTAGGAGGAGTAACATGCTCTTTATTCTTATCACTTCCACAATTTATAGACTCCTTTAGTTCATCTATGTATCTTTTGGGCTTCACTGCATATACTTTATTTTGTGGTTTTATAATTTTTTAACTCTACCCTTCTTTAGTGCCCTTCTAGTTCTCTCCATAACCAAGAACAATTTTAATGAATGGTGACCTTTGACAATTTAGGATGTCACCCAATTTTTTGTCACTTTTTTTCAAACTTTAAGTTATTTTTCAATTGGATGGTGGTCTTCTCCAATTTTATTCTTAACACAACCATTTCATATTATTTCTACATTCATATTCCTTTATCTTTAGTTGGGATCTCACTTCATCCTCTATCCTTTTTACTTATTCTAATTGAATCTTTAGGTCGATGATTACCTTTTTTTATTCCTCAACATTTTGTGACATTCTTATTTTCAAAGCACAATATTCTTATTCGTATTTTTGAATCTATAATCTTTATTTCAGATTCTTTTTCTTAAGTACTTTTATCTCACCTAAAGCACATATGAGTTCTTCTTCAAGATATAACTCACCTTCATCTTTGACATCTTATTCCTATTCCAAGGTGTATTCACTTATAAATGCATCATTTTTTATTTCTATATCCGTGAAAAAAATTTATTCTTTATAACTATGTAATTTTCTCTCATCGCCCTCCTCAATTAAGCTATTATCCTTTTTGTAATAGAGGATTTTCTTATGCTTACCAATTTTTTTAATATTAATTTGTTTTGAAGCTTTTCTTGTATTGAGGTTGTCTTACCTTCTTATCCCTTTCCTCATTATGATTTTTTTTCATCATTTCTATCATCCTTATGTGGGCATTTAGCATCAAAATGTCCTATTTTACCACAATTGAAACACTTGAAAGGTAGCTTGCCTTTTTATTTTTAATGTCCCTTTTTAAGCTTTCTAACAAATAGTGCCTTCTTTTCATCTTGTTCATCACTTGATTCAGGCTCTTTATTTTTCCCTTTCTTTTATGTTTTGATGGTTGCTTCCCTTTTTTATGGCTTTTCTTTTTCAATTCTCATTTCATAAGTTTTGAGTATCCCATGTAGTTCATCCATTGTTAATAAGTCTAGATACTTTATATATTCAATAGCAGAAACTTTTGAATCAAATATTAAGGGTATAGACCTTAATACATTTTGAACTATTATAGATTCTTAAACATTTTCACCAAGCCCTCTGATGGTGTTAAAAATATCATCTACATGAAGAAGATATGCCGTAATATTTTCTTCATCTTTCATTTTCAAACTCTCGAACTATCTCCTATGAGTTTTGAGTTTTGCCTCCACTTTATTTTCACCCTCATAAATGGTCTAAAGTTTATCCTAGGTGTCCTTTACTGAATTATAATGCATTACTTTGACAAATTATGATTATGATAAGCCACACAAAGTCATGTTTGTGGATTTCGCATTATTTTCACTAGCCTTCTTTTTGGTTGTTTAGTTGGTGGATTTTTTGGCATTATATATCAAGTTCTAATGCTTATTGAATATCAAAACTAAGGGACATTAGAAATGTTAACATATTTATGCTTTATAATGCATATTTTGTTCCATAAAATAATGGAGTCTTGTTTGTGGAGAACCCTTTTTGAACAGGATGACTATCCATGTGTGTTCCCAAGATCTACCTTTCAGTAGTTAGAGTGATTCTGAAGGAACCATCTTTGATACTAATTTTTCAGCACACAACACACTGAGAGGGGGGGTGAATAAGTGTGAAATAAAAAATTTATTTTAATAAATTATTATTCACAATGAAAACATTCACATAAGATCTAATAATTAACGAACACAAGATTTACATGGAAAACCCTTTCATGGTAAAAACCACAATGAATAGCTACTTAGATCTACTATCTAAATCCAGTCATAAAATAATAATTCTTTTTAAAAAATTAGTACACCAACCTACTTGGAGACACCAATCCCCACTGCTAAACACCAACTTATCTAGAGACACCAATCTCTTTAATCTAAGGCACAAACCTCCACTAAAACAATCTTCCACCTTTTATTGTTAATTCATCAATGAATGATGGCAAAATTCAATCTTCTCTCTTCTCCCTCTTCTCCACTAAAATATTCTTATGTTTTCATGATAAAAATAATTATCTCTATTTTTATTTTCTAATCTTATATCTACCTTATATAGCCTCCAAAGGCTCTTCACAAAGGAGGAATCCCATCAAAAATTAGTTAATTTTATTTTAAATAAATCACCAAGTGGGGTGATTTCCCAAGGAAGCCATATATCAAGTGGGCTAATCCAAAAATTATAGGCATTAATGCATATCTTAAAAGGGGCTATTTAAGCCTTAAACAACCTTCCTTGAGATTTCATTCAAAACTTATTTAATGTTGGTCCCTTCATCATAAATCACTACTATAAATGAAATATATTTTATTATTGGGCAACCTTGTTAATTATTGTTGATTGCCCTTCACCTTGAATTTGAAAAATCAATTACATCTTTTCTTGGGCCCTTTGAATTACAATCTTCAGATATTAATAATAATTCCATTGCATTAATGACACTTTCATTGACTTCCATTACATTAATTATAATTCCTTTGACATCAATGATAATATTCCAACAATATTAATGAGAGTTCCTTTTTAAAATATGGGTCTATGTTACATTGATGTGGTTGTGTTCATATTGAGTGTCTTATTCTTTGGGAAGTTATTAATGCCATAAAATTCCTATGGAGTTTACTATTATTTACCTTATTCCACTATTGTTTAGGGCATCAATGCATATTTATAGAATCTTAATTTAAAGTTGTAAATGTGTTAACCTTCATATGAGATTTCATAGATATAAACCCTCCTCAATTGTTAGAGGGGTCATCTCCATGGGTTTATAAAATAATAACTTATGAATATGTTATTTTATATTGTATTTATATTATGGAATTTAAAATAAATTGGAAAAACATCCTTAATACCCATTATGACCACTTTGACCAAGCAAATTGAGAGGAGCACAACACTTAATCATCGGATCTACATATCTTTATAATGTTAACATCATTAGGCTATTTTTCATCTTATATATGATGAGAGGGATTATTCTAAGCATAAATATTGTGATATGTTATTAATCCCAAAGGGATTAATATTATTTTCATTTAGCTCTAAATCTTTATTAGTCCTTCTCTCAAAAAAGTAGGGAATATTATTTTTTGTGCTAAATAATATGCAAACAATTTGGCATGGTAAGTTACAAGTTGTTTAATCCATAACATATAATATTATTTTCTATACACTCTAATTAGTTGATAAATTTCTATGTTATTTCAAACTTCACATCAATCTAAGTTGCTAATAGAACTACCATTTACTTGTAGTCATAATCTCTATTTGGGGAGGGGAGGTAGTTATCTCTGATTAGCAGCTTAAATTTAGAGAGAAATCATGAACTCTAATCACCAAAGGCATGACAAAGAAATTTTTTTAACTACTCACAGACCATTATTTATGTGTGTCAGTACTTAACAAGTCAATTTGGTACATATATATTTTCATCAAAATCTCTACCTCCATCCTATCTCTAAGTTTTTTCCTCCAACCTTTAGCATGTATGGGAAAATACTAATTGGTTTAAATTTATATTTTTCCTTTAGATCATATTTATTTTGCATCCATCTCTATCATAGGCTCTCCCATGTCTCCTTAGAAACTTCACCTTCGATAGAGCATTTTTTGTCATTTGATTATACCTTCACATCTTTTGTCACACCATTCATGATATGAAAAGGAAAAAATAATGGAAGTGATTGAAGCCTTTGAAACCATCATAAATCTAATCCACTAGTAACAAAATCAGTTAATCTATAGCCAATTGTAATATTTTTAGGTATGCCATTAAATCAAACTGATAAATTCTAAACTTTTTGCTATAACCAAATGGTGTTCATTGCTTAAAAATATTCTGAGCTCCCTAAAATTTTCCATGTGAGGCAGTCATAATTTATTAAGAAATGAAATTTATATCTTGAAAACTAGCATTGATAAAGTTGAGTGTAGATAAAGTGAATACATGATGCAAAAAAGCCATAAAAATAAGCTAGTGGCAATGTCGAGGTAGCATTATGGTGGTGGTTATGGTTAGTTAATAACCTTTGTGACACTAGTTAGCAATTTCAGCAATAACTCTCACATTAATATCGCTAGCTTTTGGCCACCCCATGAGCCCCATCATCCTAACCCTAACCCAAAATTTCATAGCCGAGTTAACTAATTCTCACTCATTTAGGGAGACCATCCACTAACCATCATATCTACCACTCCTTGTCATCAATGCTAAATATGGTGCCTTCCTACCAAAAATAGTGATGCTTCATTAAATTTAGAGCTCCTCGGTTAGACAACAGTAATCAATTTTAAGTCAATCACATCTGAGCTTCACATGATAATATTTTTTTTAATATAGATTATGAGTCTATTTTGTTGTGTAAGAGAGTTGTTAATGATTTTTATACATGATCTATATATGTTTTATGTAAAATAACTTGTATAGGGTTTTGGTTTTGCATTTGAGGCTAAAATATTATGTAGAATGAGGTTATAGTTTTTATTTAAATTTTGAGGTGAAATATAAATGTCCAAACCCCTGCTACTTTCCATACAAGTGCCAATCTTCTCTCAGAATTTGGCTAAAGTGATTTATGAGTAATGACACACGGGTATCTAGTTTATAGATATGACTAGGTATAATATAAATTCATTTAGTATTTTCCTAGAGTTGTCATCAATTATTATTACTAAGAAACTAATATCTTGATCTTTCTAATATAATCTTTAAAATAATTTACTAGTTCACATACAATGATTTAGGCTTCCACTATCACTATTGCTACAAGTTAATGTGGGTCTTATGATTTCTAGACTAATCTCTTTATATACGACCTTTCTTTGTTGGTCTGCATTTGTAAGGTAAGGTCCTTGAATGAAATCACCATAACATCTATGGCTTTTCAGGCACTAGACTAAAGCTTAATTAATATTTTTGTTATCTTATGCTATGGATATTTTCTTTGGTTAGAAAACACCAAGTTCAATATGATTTGAAATGATTACGACTTGTTAAAGTCTCTAATCATTAATACATAGCTAACTTGGGTTTCGGCAATTAACTTGATTCAAAAAAATTTAATATTCAACCACCATTAATTGGTAGAGGTGAATGGGTAACTATCATGGTATGTGAACAATTTAATTATTGGTTTCCAAGGCCACACCACATGTATATTAAACATGTCTTAACTTTTACAATTTTAACCTTTAACTACTTTACACAATTTGTTGTTTATCAACAAGCATAATATGGAGAGTGGGGCCTCCTTCAAATTGAGTCTTAACAAGTTTGTAGATCTAAGCCATGACAACTTCAACCTATATTATTGTCTTGAAAATCAACATTGTCTAGCCATATTTTAGCCTATATTATTGTCTTGAAATTCAACATTGTACAAATGTTCAAAGTTATTTCCCCATAGGTACTTGTCTCTCCATTCCCCTTGTTTATATAAAATTATGCTTCCAATTTAATTCAACAAGCTATATGCATAAATATAAGTCAATATTTTACATTACGACAAACCCTAAAAAAGCACTCGCTCACTCACTCGAACTTAATAAAGCTTTGAATTATAATTAAAGCTAACCAACATTTAGATTACACCATTGAATTTAATGTTGTTCATTGTTAGTGTATTTTAATATTGTTCATTGTTAATATATTTAAGAATACATATACTTTTGTATGGTTAAATGTATTTGTAATATAATTCATGGATGAACATTAATTATTTTACACTTATCCATAATTCATTATTACAAAATATTGTCAATTAAGTATTTACTTTATTGACTTATACTAATAATAGATAAGTTTTATCTATAAGAAGACTTGTTCTACACATAACTACTCTAGATAAGTTTTACCTCTAAGAAGGCTTCTTTGACAATTAATTGCTTTAAAATCCCTAATTTTAACACTATCATACCTTTTTATATATATAAAACTATAAAATACTCACAGGTGAGGTACATTGTGAAAGAGAGTTACTATTGTTATACTATAAAATTTAGGCCAAAGCTCTTAATATAAAGAAGCAGTTGTGTTACCTCGATAAATCTATGTTGCCATGTTTAAAGATTTCATAAATTTATATATTAACTACAGTGATTATGGAAAATATTTAGTATTTTAATATTCATTATGCCAATGAGACTCATAAATGGGTAAGACATGTTGAGAACTACTTTACCTATCTTCAGGGGCAATGCTTAAGTTTACCTAATTGAGAGTGATAACTATATTAATAGACTCTATCATTTAGGGTATTAGTTGGCTCATTTGTTTACATTTGGATCTTTTTGGTACACTTTCCCTTTATATTGGACCCTTTTTAGTCTTATGGCTTCCACACTTCCTCATTAACACCTTAAATCTATTAGTTGTCTACATTAGGAACCATCTAGTCATCCACATTCCAACTTGATCATTGTTTATCTTTTTTGAGATGATTGGTAGTTGTTAATTACAACCTAACCATAATAATTAGTAACTAATTCTAGTCACCTTTCAGTGTGAATATTTTTCACCATGTGTTTATTTCTCGTGCCTTAATTATTGGTTCTCACTATTTTCCATAGTCTTCTTATGTGTGAATGTGTCTAAATTTGAATTTAAAAATATCTTATATATACAAATGTAGCCTAATCCATATCAATAAAGTGTCATCAAGTAATCCATCTAGGATATTCTTTATTGAGCTACAAATTAAGTATATACATTGTGCATTTGTTAAGGATCTTGTACATTTATCATCATCTATCAAAGTCTTGTGCCTACATAATTATACCAAAATAAGGTTGCATTTGATTATATTAGAAGAGAATGTGAATTCCTTTATCTCATTTGGGTTGGGGACACTCATAAGTACTACAAGAACATGGAAACCCAATTCTGAGCTTTTGGGATATGTATTTGCATCCCTCAAGTGAGCTCAAGTGACAAATTTTGCACATTCTCTATATTATTATAATATTATATCAAATTAAGGTTACATCAAAGGAGAAGTTGTTTTGACATTTGTGAGCATCATAAGATCATTATGAGAAAGGTTTTTATGTGTTAGTTTGTAGTGAAGTATTCTAGAAATTTTCAAACGTAAGGATCACTAAAGTTATAAGTTTAGTAGCTTTCAACAATCAAAATAAATTAACCATAACAAGTGGTACAATTTTAGTCTATCCATAATCAATGATGTTTGAATATCATCATCATTAAGAAACACATTCTGCTTTTAGTATTTCAAATTACACAATGTTAGATCTTTTTCACCATTAGAAGTCACTTCTGAAACCCAAGTGTGCTTATTTCAAATATTTAAATTTCTTCTTTTTTCTTTCTTTTGTACTGATCATTTATCATTCAAGATAATTTTCACTTCCACCTTTGGTCCTAAGCATATATTATTTACTATAATTTACTATAATCTACATGATTTTTTTGTGCTTTCATTTTACCTAATTAGTGTAGTGTTTTAAACTCTAGTGTGCCATTTTTGTTAAATATTTTGGTGAAACCCTCAAATTTTTGAACATATCAACGTTAAAATTGCATGTTCTCTTACCCATATTGTTTGTTATTATGTTTTTTTCACATTTGATTTATCTAAGGGTTTTCTTTATTATTATAATATCAATAAATCTAGTTTAATTCATGATTTGCATGTTTACATCTTATTATCCCTAAAATTAAATTTCCCATAATTAAATTTTTAAACCTCACTCTTTATAGGGAAGATGTCAAGGTCACTCATTCTAATGTATATTATTAAAATATTACATCCATTCATTCAAATATCCTTTGTCACCTCCAATTTTCAATTTGTTTTGCATATGTTTAATTCTACATTGTTTGCCACCTTCTTAGGTATCCAAGTATCATTAGCTAGGTTATGTTGGATTTAGATATATATTTTTTATGCTGTGTACTTAATAAAGATATTTTACATGTAAAAAATTTCCCCAAGCCCATCAATATTCTAAATACCTTCTCTTTCTTCCATGTGGTTTCAAGAGTTTTAAAGGATGTTTCAATCAAACAATATGTGGTGTTGGGGCATTTTGAGGACTATTTCAATTGGTAATACATAGTTTTGACAACCTCTAAGGAAATTTGAGTAGTGAATATATGGTCTTGACCATCTAAAACCTTTCCAAAGTTAGTTTTGGCAAAGATTATGCATGGTTTTAAACATGCAAAGGTGGTTCAGATAAGGCAAAGGTGGTTTTGATAATAAGATGTGGTATTGGATTTTTAAAATGGCATATGATAGTTTTATAATTATCTAAACATATATAATCACCTCTCATTCTTTCACATGACTTTTGAAGAAATGCACAACTATTCCTAAAAAATATAAGGTAGTATTGACTGTACATAGCTTTCTTCAATTTGCTTATCATAGAATACAACATTGTAATGATGCTAAAATACATCTTTTTGATCTTCTTGGAATCATCAAAGATAATGGTCGATAGGATTAGAGGATAAATTATAATCTAGCCAACCTAATTGACCAAGGAAATGGTACAAGATTTGGATTCAAAATAAAATATCAGGTGTTATCGATCTAATATATGGGAACTTATTCAATAAAATTATGTGAAATAATTGACTTAATGAAATTATGGAGAAAATTGTTAGTGTATTTTAGTAGTTAGCTTTTAGTTAATGCTTTCGTTACCTCAGTTAATGATTCCATTGTGCTTTAGTTATACATAAAAGCATTGGTAACTAGCATACTCAACTAAAATTAAGCCTAGTTAGGTTTATCATAGGTGATGTTAAGTGGTAATTAATGCTTTTGTCAAACTCCACTAACATTAATAGCTTTTGGATATATGTACACTCCTCTTTTCCATTCAATTTATGGTGAACAATCTTCTTTGTTGATGCTTGTTTTTAACCTAGATATTTTGGTATATTTATACATGATCTCAGAGAAAATATAGGTTAACCAAATCTCAATGTCAACCTCCTTACCAATCAAATTCCTCCATTGGATCCAATAGTGCATCAATCGATGAATGGAGAAGTGGTTGTAAATGGAGAGCTCTCTATTTGCTATAGGTTTGATTGAGCCGTAGTCATGCTCAAGGAACTGATCCACATTAAGAAAATCCATGCATGTTAGTTTATTAAAGTGAAAGGTGTATTGAATCTAATAAGTCTAAAGTAACCTGAGCATGCTACTCTTGGTCAAGCTGTGTCTTCAAGGGAGAGGTGATCTATCATATACACAACCTTGCTCATAGTAGGTCTCAAGTTTTAATCCTCATGCATGAAACACAACATAGTTTTCACAAGTTTCTCCACTTCTTCCATGGAAATCTCCCTTTCAGCCTCAGATCTACCACCTTAGATTACCTCAGCTCTTCATAGAGCCATAACGCATGCATCAAAGTTATCATGGCCTTCAAAATTGGTGTTAATGGGAAAATTATTTTTCATATCATTGATTATTTCCAACAGTAGCATGCCATAGCTATAGATGTCTCTTTTTGTCAGAAATTGAGGAGTTCATTAGCCATTATGGGTGTCACACATGGTGGTGAAGGTCTTTTATTCTTCTCTACTCATAATCTTTGCAATCCCAAAGTTTGAGACCTTTGTTTGTAGTTTATCATCCATAAGTATGTTTTTTGGCTTCATGTTGTAGTGTATGATTTTCTTATGATAGTCATGGTGGAGATAGGTGAGCCCCCTGGTGGTTCTTAACATAATGTCCCAGTGCACCTACCATTTTATTTGGAATATAAGACTTGTATATGTATATCTAATCTGACTATGCATGCAAACTACGTGGTTTAATTCCTCTAGGTATCTCCTACATGCATAACGGAACCTAATTATCTTCTTTTCTCATAGATTTAGTCAAAAACACTAAATATTACCTAAAAATAATTAAAGAATAAAATCATGATTTATTTCCTTTTAAAATAGCTTTGTATAAATTTTTAATTAAAAACCCTTTGTAAGAGGCCTTTGTAGAAAAGTCCACATAAAATTGATTGGGCAGGTGTTTTTTAAATTTTGTTGATGTGATAAGGCCAAAAATTTTGTGTCAAATCTAATGGGTGGTTTCATGGCATATTTGGTGTTTAAACTTGTCTGCATTTTAATCTTTTGTGAAAATTTAATTAAATAGGCCATTAATGACAGAAAATGTATTTGTTATAACTTTTGATTGGTAACTCAGAATTGAGTGCCACTTTTTTCCAAAGTACATATTTTTCATCATCTTTCCATTGGTCTATTTTATTTGATAAAATGCACTCAAGTTATAAAGTGCCATATTCGAGGGGGTTGTGGGCCCAACTACTTTTTTACAACATACTTCATGCACTAATTGCTCTCATCTATATGGACTCATTTTTAGCCTAGTTTGAAGTCCATATCTAGAGTGTCAACATTGTTTACCCTCTCTAGCATTGATTTCTTACTTAGATCCATTCTCAGCTATGTTCAATGTCCCTTTCATGAGCATTCTTTAGGGATTTATTGTAGAGTATATTGTGTAGTTGTGCATTTTCCTAGTGTCTTATCTCAGTCATGTTGAGCCCATTTGAGAGATTCTAGTTGAAGATTGTTATTTATCTCTAGTGATCCTTCTTGGGAAGGACAATTATGCTTCATGGATTGCTTATATGAAACACTTGCTCACATGTAAGAATCATATTCTATTTCTATATGGATAGATTCTTGCACCCACTGATCTTGTTTGGTTTGATAAGTGGGTTAATACTTGTGACAAGGTTTTTTCCACTCTATTACTACATATTTTTGTAGATCTTTATTGCCATGTGGAATATATAGAGTGTCTATGCACTATTTAGAGCATACTACAGATACTTTTTGGTGATCCTATTGAGATTTATGTCACACCTCCTCCTCCTCTTCCTATAGTCTCTTCTGAGACTATTATACTCTCTCATGCATTTATTTCTTCTGATGATACATATATAGTGGATAGTACTTTTCCTTGTGTTGAGACTCCACTATAGGATGAGATTCTATCATACCTTAGTTGTCCTATTATAGATTCTACTTATGTTCCTATTCATATTGTTGATCTTTCAGAGCCTTCATAGAATTGCATTTTTGAGGACTTTACTGATTTTAAGTATGAGTACACCTATTTTGAGCATCGACGACTCATCTCTTCCTATGGACATTCCTTCTTCAGTTGGTGAGTCATGTTCCAATCTTCACATGGATAGTCCTTTAGTGAATGTTCCATGTCTATCTTATTCTTTTTTTGTTATCTCTCCATCATTTTATACTTCTTCATTGCCATCTTCTACAGTTAGTCCTGTGATAGTTTATTGGACTTTGGCACATTCAAGCATTAGCATGGAGACATTTGATCATTTTTTAGAGATTTACATCTTGATTACTACACACATTCTATTTGAGTGGGAATTCAGTAGTTTGACAACTCGTGGTTTCTTTCTTCTGAAAGGAAAAGATAGTATTTATTATAGAGGGATCTACTACAACATTCACTAGTGACATTATGTGCATACATTCTCTCTCTTCTTTGTGAAGGAAAAAATATTTCACATTTTGTAGGATATTGGGATCATCACTATATACTTGGGTACCTCATCAGGCCTTGTTATTGAGACCCAATTTTTAGCCCACCTAAGCAATGATTAAGGAGGGTATTGGAGTGGGATTTCTAGTCCTTACTTCTTTTATTTGTCTCTAGGTTTTCTCCTTTTAATCCACTTTTAAGAGTTGCATTGTACATGGGTACCTCATCAAGATTTGTTTTCAAGGCCCATCTTTTCTTTTTCACCCACCTAAGCTATGCTTAAGGGGGGGTGTTAGTGTATTTAAACAGTTAAGTTTTAGCTAATGCTTTTATTACCGTAGTTAATGATTACATTGCGCTTCAACTATACATTGAACTATTGGTAACTAGTATGCTTCACTAAAATTAAGCCTAGTTAGGTTTAGCATAGGTGATGTTAAGTGGGAGTTAATGCATTTGTCAAATTCCACTAATACTAATAGCTTTTGGCTATATGTATGCTTCTCTTTTCCATTCAATTTATAGTGAACAATATTCTTTGTTGATGTTTATTTTTAACCCAGAGATTTGGGTATATTTCTACAAAAATAAATACAGATAAACAAGAACTTGGGTGTAATTGAAAAAGGTATGAATAAAATTATAGATAAGGAGGGTTTCAAACTCTTGATTGGCATCAAAGGAAGTTGCATTGAGAGATCTACAGGAATAGAAAATGGATCTATACAATGCAATTATTAGAATGGAACAAGGAGGTAACATAAATAACATTATTCAAGTCTAAAAAAATCAAATATAACTAGATCTAAAATAACTATGGAAAGTATTGAATAGGTTTTGTGAAAAGTTTGTTCTATATACAAATACAACTGCATCGATTGAGCTACATGGGATTCAAAAGAGTGCAGCTTAGCAAGATGTTTATTAAGTGAAGTTTAAGATAAAGGTGTATTTTATTTCATGTGTTTTAGATTAAATTTATTTTCTAAAATATTATGTACTCTTGATATATAAAATTTCTTTAATTACATATGTGGATAGAAGATCTGTCGATACATACTACATGCTTTTATTTGAATCTTTAGTGTTGTGTTTAAAGAAGAGATCACTTTAGATACATTTAATTTCTTTCAATTGCATGGCACTATTAACACATTGATGAGAGGCTCTGTTATCAAATATTACATAAGTACAAGATCAGGTTCTGAGCTTTGTTTAATAAAGATTACAGTCCAATAAGTGCTAAGCAAGCCAAAATTTAGTCAACTACAAATAGGGGTCCATGTTTCCTCTATTGATCAGCAAGAGTGTATATTAACAAATTCATTTTCATAGTTTTTTATTTGTGCAAATTTTCTAAGTCCCTTTTGCAAGTTTTAAGTTGTGAAAAATGGTCAAGTCATTTTTGCAAGTTGTGCATAATTGTCATTGCATTTTTCTAACTTTTAAGTTGCACTTTTTTTCTAACACACTTTTCCAAGCAGAATAAACTTAAAAAAAGGTAGTTATACACCATAACCACCCATTATAACTTATAAATAAGAGTGTTGAAGTCATTTAAAATTATTTTTGACAAGATGAGAATTTTTGGCAAGATGGAATGAAAGAGTCTGTATGTATGACTCCATGAAAGATCAATATATAAATAATTTACAGGGCTTTATACCACAATTTTTTTTGGATGAATGATGTGCATGAGTATATCAATACATTTTGATTCTTATTTTTTCAATTTGTTAAAATAATATTTTTATATAGTCAATAAATGCAAATATTTTAGTGTAGAAGTTATTTTTGAATCTTCATTAAGAATTTTTGTGGTTGTAAAAACTTGGCGAGATTGATAATAAAGTGCATATATATTTTCATTGGGAATATGATGTTGTTGATTATCTCATCTTTCAGTGTTATTTAATCTCCTTGGCATATGTTTTTTATTAATGTTCAAAATGTCTTTCTCATCTCATTTTTATGATAAAGTATTCATATGTTAAATTATCAACTCTGGGATTATTCTTGTAAGTTTCTTCCTATCTTACCTTTATATATATTCTTCCCTTTCACCATATTTTTCTATATTTCCCTTTTCTGCAACATTTTCATACTTTTTGGTTAAAAGTGAAACCCCCATAAATAAAATTTTTGTTGTGAATAAATTTGATTCCCACATCCCTTTTTGTTTTCAAAAAAAGTAGATCCACATACTAATAGGAGAGGGACTTTATCCTCTCATTGTTGACTAGAAAATGCACCTTTTGTTCCCCTGATAATTTTTTCAGCCAATACATCTTATGCTAATTAATAAAGGTAGATATTCAATCCCTACACATGAAATAACTCAAGAATTTATTGTATCTCTAAAATTCATAATATATATGCATTGTATCACATAGGAACATTTGGCTAAATTACACTTGACATTTTGTCTTCAATATTGTATATTGTTAAGGGGACTAATAAGTAGTCGATACTTAAAAATTCTGATATTAGGCCCAAAAAAATTAAGTTTAACCAAATGCATTTAAGCCTTCATGTCAAGGAGGGGGATCCAATAATATTCCAACTCTTATGTTTACCATGTTATATTTTGTGTTATATAATGCTTCTATGATATGTTATAAAATATTGATAGTATAATGGAGAAGGGGAGTCCAATAAGAAGAGTGGGAATGATTTTTGAAATAAAAAGAAGGCAAAACATTAAAAAATATCTAATAGTATGAATGATACATACATGAGGGTTGTTCCTCGGTATCGTATCTAGATATGAATCTATCTTAAGATCTGTTATTTGTAATTTTGGTCTAATATTTTAGTGGTCTAGGTTAGCAAGCGAAGAGATAGTTTTAGAGGTTTTAGATTTGGCTCTAGGTTTAGGTTAGGAATATAACTTGGTTTTGTTTTGGGTTTAGATTTGGGTTGTTCAGCCAAAACTCTAAAAAAATGATGATTTAATTACCTATACAAATATAATGTTATTAATGATATGTGTATGAACATTATTGGTTGGTGTTGTATTTATATTGGCATCTATTTACATATTTGATGCTTTAAATATATTTTTTACTTATTTGATTTGATATTTATTATATCCATGCTGGATTTGTATAGATTTTGAGGGTCTTAATTAGGGTCCCTTTTTAAATCATGGTTCTTTGTTACATAGATGTGGTGATGTTGATATTGGGTATCTTATTCTTTGGAAGGTTGTTAATGTGGTAACCTTCCTATGGGGTTCACTATTATTGACCTCCTCAACTGTTGTAGGGTAGCAATTTTATACACATAATATTTTCAAAATTTTATCAATTACTGATGTTGTTTCTCTTTCAATAACCCATCGAGTCTCAATCTCTCTAAGTGCACATCTCAAAGGGTGCACCAATAAAGGGATGAGTAGACCATTGGTCCCTCACAGTATTTTTCTCCCTATACCACTACTTGATATCAATCCAACCATCTCCTAAAACACTCCCCTAAACCTTATCCTCTCTTACACACTCTTCTACACATTTACCACCTTCATTATCCCCTTTTTAAGACTAAAATCCTTTTCAATAGTTTACATTACACTGTCTACCTAATCGACCCTGTACTCTAATTAATAAAACATATTTAGGGTCTAGGTCATCCCCTAGCTGACCTAAACCATGACTTAATTTATTTTTATCAATAATAATATAGAGTCGATTAGGCTGACCCTATTGACTAAACTTTCAAAAATGTTTAGGGTTAGATTCATCTATATATACACATTCATTTTGCCATTTTAAGAGACAATAAGAGTTAATTATTCATTTTTGCCTCTTTACAATTTGCTCTTCTACCATTATACTTGAGGAGTTATAGATTAGGGTCTACACTTGAAGAAGAATCTTGTTTTGTGTAAAAGTCTTGGATGCTTTGGCCTTTCTTAGTGATCCTTACAAACCACAACAACCTCTTGTAAAGTACATTTGGCTAAAGGAGAGATTGAGTCTCGACAAGTTCATCTTCAAGGTAACTATCTCTAACTTTACTCAAATATTTTATTAGATAAAAGTAGCATATGTAATGGCTTTTGAATATATTTCTCTTTCCATGAATTAAGGTTTTACATATACATACTTTAATTAAGACTCTCATATGCACATTAAATTTTATGTTTACTAACTCCCATTTTGTGCCAAAAGCTTTGAGTACTAGATTATATTTTACTTGTCATTTAATTTTATGAATATGAAAACATAAGACCTAGCTAGGGTTATTTCATGGTGTTGCTTGACTAGAGGCTTTTGGAACCCTCTCTAGTGATATTATTGTGGAAAAAGGTCCCTTGATTAAGTATAGGAGATCCATCTTGGTCATGACCCTGAATATCTAATGTATCAACAATCAGAAGTGTAATTAGGATTTATCTTCTCTGATCTACGATTGAATAATGTATTAGTTGCATTTTCCTTTATATACATTTTGATGAACTTGACACGAGTCAAACCCTTGTAAGTTTTATTTCATGCCATCATTTTGTCATCCTATTATATTTTTCTATATTTATAGTACTATATCAAACCAGTCGGTATAGTTCTAATATTTTGTGGATAGGTTTAACACACATTTACTTCAAAATGACTCTATTTTGTCTATATAGATCTTCATCAAATACAGATTACTAGATCAATCAGTTCAACACAATATTATTTTTTAGCTCCTGATTTGCATACAAATTTGAATTAATCGACTCTATCTACAATTCTCTTATGTCAACATATAGGTCTACAAACATAGTCAAACTAATCAACTCTATTCACAACTTCTCTTTTAGAATACAAGGTTTTTCAAAATTTATCAAGCCAATCAACTCAGTTAGCAAAAATTTGAAATAACATTTGAACATCACAACATAAAAATTTACAGTCTAAACATCTTCAAGGCAATCAAGGTTCATTCATTTCTCTCTATCATTTCATTTTTATTATTTTAGTACTATTTTCCACAAGTTTTTAGTCTATAAAACTACATCCCTATAGCAAATTGGTTCGACATGTTCAACACAATTTTGTAGTCTATCTTCTATCTAGAATACATAGTCAACCTATTTGACTTTGTTCTTATAGATCTTGATTTTTTAGAACAATAGAGACCTAATTAACTTTTTTCTTTACTATTTGCATATAGTGTCACATAAACAACTTTATCCTCTTCTCAATCAAAAAATTAGCATCTATTTGTTAGTAATTAATTCACCTTTTCTTTGCATGCTAAGAGTAACTAACATAGATTAAATAGGTGGTTTTTCAAATCAACATTTTAGTCATAATATTTTTCTCTTTTGCACTCACTACCAAGTCAATTTACATTCAAAAATCATTAAACATTTATCTTCCCAAGGCCTACCTACTTGGATTTCATCACCAAAGGGGAAGCTGACTTAGTTTTTTGGCCAATTATAAACATGTAGTTGATGGTATATATTGGAAAATCACTTGACACCTTTATCATTGTGTAATTATGAAGTGAGGGGGTAGGCCCCAATACCAAACTATTAACATAGCTAATATATATCCCTCTCAACATAAACATCCTAAAACCAACCTTATATTACTTTTTATTTCCTTATTTCAGCCAACTTCCCTATCGCATTAAAATTAACCTTCATTATAACTTAATAACACTTAAGATGGCCAATTATTTAGCGTTTACTTTATAGTTTTTGTTTTCTCTTTGATAATTATATGTTGTATTGCAAAACTTACATTGGTTAGCATTAGTGCAAGGTTTATGATGTGTGTTCCAGTTGGATCAACCACATTAAACCAATTACTTGTGTGATTAAATTTATTTTACTTCAAAATTATCTTGAAAATTTTTTGCTCTATTTTAAAGCACTATCATTTCTATCAATACAGTGTATTATAGAATATTTATCCTTATGCCTAAAGTACACAATCAACCTATCTGACTATGTCTCCTTGTCTTCTTGATCAATCATTGTCTAAGCAATACATAGTTGACCTATCTTACTCTGTCTTTTTCTTTTTCTTGGTCTATTTTTTGTTCATCAATACATTGTCGACCCATAAGATTGTGTATTCTTTTTATCTTGTTTTCAAACTCATCCCTTATAGCACATAGTCAACCAACTCAACTGTGTCCTCTTATCTTTATGTTCTATGAATTTTCTTCACATACTCTATCGACCCAGTCGACTTTGTACCTATTGGCTGAAATTATTCTCTGTCTAGCTAAATTTATCCCTATTTTTCACTCTTATTTTATAATCTCATATTCTTTCACCAAGCATCATGAAATATCATATTAGAATCTTCTTTTACAATCTAAATTCATTTAGACACTATATGGGGTACTCTTTTCTTCCTCTCTTTACTTCCCAAGAGGATCCTCACTCTTGAAATAATTCTTCTCCTCATTCATCTTTAGATTGAAACATGGTTCAAATCACTCCACAAGATGAGATTGGTGGATCAAATCCTTTTCATACTTATTAAGACAATTCCCATCTTCAAACATCTCACCACAATGTGATGGAAATTGACACAAGTCTATCCAATAACCACATAGGAAGTCTACCACCTAATAAACCTACACCTAATACCAACTTGGGGAATTCTCATACAAACACCAACCCACCAATTTATACCACTTAGATTCTTGCACATATATTGTAAAAAATTAACTTAATGCAAACATATAAAACATCTTAAATGATGCAAATACAACATCATTTGATCAACATGGATAATCAACCTCCCATTCTTCTCCCTCAAAACAATAAAAAAATTATTCTTCCACCTCTTAGAGATGTTGTGGGGAATGTCATCCCCCAACCTATCATGCACAATAAGATACTTCAACACATATGAAATGAACCTTTAGCCCTTTTAATTATTTCTATTTATATTGGTAACATATCTCCAACTATTAAATATGATGGGACTAAAGAACCTGCATATTTTCTTAAATCATTTAACAATCTTTATAAGGAGTGGATTCAAACTAATACTTTCACCACAACTAACATTTTATTATAAACTTTCACTAGTGATGTATTAGAATGGTACAATAAACTTCCCCAACATTCCATATAGAAACTATAGGATTTAATCAATCCTCTAGTTAAAGAGTTTCAACACAATGATCTTCCCAAGAATTACTTTAGCCATTTCATTAATACTAAACAATCTCCCATCAAATCTACTCATGATTTTATCAAACAATGGAAATATCTGGCTCACAAGACCAATCACAACATGACTGATGACTTTTTATTTAAACTCTTTATAATAAAATTAACTCCTTCACTTTAATACAAGGTTTGGAATTTTACTCCTTAAATGTTAAATGAAGCTATTGACCAAGATAAGCTTCAAGACTTCTTAATGAAACCATTTGAACCTAATACTAAAATAATTAAAGGATCTTTTCAAAATTCAATTAATGTGATAACTAGTAATCCTCTTCAACCCAAACTAGGAGTAGCCAAAGTCAACAATCCCCAACCTTATCATATACCATTAATGGTGCAACAAATGAAACAATTTTGAGTTCCCTCTAAACCATTCACTTACCCCAATATTCCTCCAAAATGGTATGACCCTAATCAATTTTTTTGGTTCCACACCAACATAGGTCATTCTCATGAAACATGTAGAGGGCTTACAAAATTTGATGTCTCCTATATACCTGGTGATTCATTCAATCACAAAGCCATGATTCAAATCCATCATCAAGATTACATTAACACTTATCAAAAGAAACAAGCTTACAAAGGTTCTTCTAATAACCAAAAGTCTTTCTCCACATATAACACTCACCAAGCCAATAAGGATATTTGTGAAATTTATACTGATTATGACCAATATTACACCATTTCCTAATATTTTAATGTAGTTAAGGTCAATCATCAATGTAAACCAGCCCAAAATATCTTGTCACCAAACCTACGAAGCCATATTTGGAAGAGAAACTTCTCAAAGATACTACAACTACTCACTTAGTTTTAGAAACCAATGAAGAACCATTTCTTCCTTTCAAACCTCTAACCACTTCTCTTCCTCCTAAACCAATTTTACCTTCCAAGCCTTAGGTCAATTCTTGTTCTTACAAAACCCATTGGAACATCTTAGAAGAACTCAACTCCATGCCTTGAAAAATTCCTCTTATGGATTTAGTCTATACCTCTCCTTATCATAGTAAGTTCCTCATGTAACAACTTATATAAATTGAAGAGAAAACTCCTTTATAAGAGGAACCATCTTCTCATGAGCCTCAACCAACCAAAGTGTATACCATTGAATTAATTTGTCCGTATTTGAATCCCTCTATAAAGTTATTCAAAGAAGACATGATCAATGATAAGGTCCTATTTCAATCAGATGATCCACCCCTCTTCATTAAAATAGCCATTAATACCACCTTCATTTGTAAATTATTAGTAGATGAAGGGTTTGATATTAACGTGATAAATATTTAGCTCATCCAATAGCTTGGATATAAAAAATATCATCTCAAAAAACTCACTTGACATATCATGGATTTGACAAAACTAATCAAAATTCATTTGGTTATATTTAAATCCCTCTTACTATTAGACCTAACACTATATGAACTAAGCTCATGATCCTCAATATACTTTTATCTTACAACATACTTCTATGACACCCATAAACTCATAGAATGAGGGATGTTACCTCTTACAATAGCTAATGCATCAAATTCCTTCACAATATCTAAAGGTTTAAACACGAGGCTAATCCTAACCCATGGAATATTCAGCTTCCAAATCCCAAATCTCAATATTGTATTCCCACTATTTTGAAGATTAATGGTGTTCCCTGATCTAAATTCATCAATATGAATTTGGATTTACATGTCATTCTTGTTGATTTTTGATGATGATGAGCTAAATTAATTGAAAAATACCTACAACACAACCAAGCTACCTCCCTACATCTTGAAGTGGTTACCTCCCTCTTTATTAACTCATGATTGCACCATCCCTCTCATCAATGAAATCCCTAATTTCCCTCTCTATGAAATACTCAAGTACCTTCTTACACAAAAATATGACTTCAAATCCAATGATTATGGAGTGGCTAAATTATTCCAAGATATTTTAATCATGTCTCCACATCAATTTAATGATTTAGGCATATCACCTTCCAAAGTTCCTCCCAAATCATAAAGATGTATAATCTATCCAACTTATGTTGATAACTATGTCATGGCCCAAGCTCAATCATGAGACTTGGATGTTAAACATTATTAGAAAACTCTAGCTCAAATACATGCTTTCAATCATGATGTTCATACCATTTCAATAGATTTTGAGTTAGCACCTAAAGGTCATGTACCTCCTACTAATTATCCACTCATTGATACCCCTTGGGTGGTGGAACAAATCTTACCCCCCACACCTCTAAAACTTACAACATCTTGTATACCTCCTATCAAACCATTAATTCTCTCCTATCCTCTCCTTATCACTAATGATACTAATAAACCCATCAAATCAGATCAACCTTCTTCTCTAGTTCCACCTACTCTTCAAATTAACCTAGATGCCAAAGCCATAGATGTATTCTAACTACAATCTGAATATGGCTACCATGGTAACAAAATTATTGATCTCAAAATAGATGTGGAGTATTATGGTGCTCTTCTCACTTTGCCTAGCGATGAAGCCATTCATGAATTACTCCATGCTCAAGAACCTCAACTCCCTCGGTAACATCATAAACTTTGGAATTTCAAATAAAAAGCCCCTTGTTTTAAAAACTTCATCACTAGCATTGATCCTAAAACAAATCCCATTTCCTCTCTACCTAATATGCCATATCATTTCCAAGATGGAAATGCTATGCTTATCAAGGAAACTATAATAATTGAATATGGAACCCCATCAAACCCTCAACCTATAACAATATATAGAGAAATTAAACCGAATGAACATAATAAATTTACTTTATTATTTCATAAATATCATGATAATTTCACTTGGTCCTATGAGGACATGCCTAACATTGATCCTAGCATCATGGTGCATAATATCATCACCTATCCTGATGTCAACTCCATGCAATAAAAATAGTATAAATTTCCCCCAAAGTTTCTAATTTATGCCATAAATAAATAATTAAACTTAACAATGCTAAATTTATCAATCCTATAGACTATTCATAATGGGTCTCAAACATTATCCCTGTTCGCAAAAAATGTCACCATGGTCATTAATATTTGTATTAATTTCTATAACCTCAATCTTACTTGTCCCAAAAACAACTTCCCTTTACCTTCCATAGATGTCATCATCAATTCCAATGCTAGATATGAAATGTTTTCCCTTATGGATGGTTTCTTGGGCTATAATTAAATTCACATTTATCTCAAAGATCAACATAAGACAACTTTCACCATGGAATGGGGCACCTATTGTTACATTAAAATGCTCCTCAGTCTCAAAAATAATAGAGCTACTTATCAGTGGGCTATGACCCAAATTTTCCATGACCTTATCCATAATATTATGGAAACCTATGTGGATGACCTCATTTCCAAGTCTAAAAGCCTCAAAACTCATCTTTTTGATCTTCCTGTCATCTTTGATCATCTCATCAAATATAAAGTCAGACTAAACCCCTAAAAATGTGTCTTTGGCATCACATCTAGAAAATTGTTTGGGTTTTTAGTCTCTCTTCATGATATTTATGTTGATCTTGCTAAGATCAATGCTATTGTCAGCATGCCTAATCCTTGTTCTATTATAGATATTTGTACTTACCTTGGCAATCTTGGGGAAATAAGATGATTTATTATCGAAATGGCTTATCACATATATTTTGTTAATTCTATTCTAAAGAAAGGTAATTCTCTTGAATGGATGGATCCTTGTCAAAAAGATTTTGATAATATGAAATAATGTTTACTTCATTCACCCATCCTTCATCCACCTTCTAACCATTATCCTTTAATCTCATATACTTCTTACACACATGTATCAGTTGGGGCAATGCTTTCCCAAAAAATGATAGCAGAAGAGAGTATGCCATCTATTATATCAATCAAGGTCTCATTGATTATGAAAAATGTTATACAAAAGTAATACGTGATTATCTTGTTATATATTTTAAGCTAAAAAGCTCCATCATTATATGCTTTATCAAACAACTTCCATTATTATTTATTTTGATCCACTTTGTCACTTCTCTAAAGCCTTTATTCCTAGAGATAGAATCAGAAAATGGATGGTCCTTTTAATGGAATTTGATCTTAGCATTATCACACAAAAATATATCAAAGGACAAATCATTGTTGACTAAATCATAGCAGCTCCCATACATGCTACTAACTATCTTCAAGATAGTCTCCTCAACTATAATATCCTCTATATTTAAGGTCTTAATAAGAATATATCTCTCAAAGATTACTTCCATAATTTCATTACTAATCTTTAATCAAGTAATCAATAATATTCCTCTATCCTTGCGATACTACTAAATCTAAAGTAGTCATCGAAGAACTACCTAAAATTAATGTTAATTTAGATGAAGACACTTAGACCCTTCATTTTGATTTTATCAAATTCCTTCACGGAGATGGGATAGGTTATATCCTAACTATTCCTCTAGGTATAATTATACATTTGTCATTTTTCCTTACATTTTATATTAATAGTAGTATGGCATAATATGAAGCATTAATCTTAGGCATGAGAGTGTAACTTAACTTAGACATTACATAGTTGTATGCTTTGGGTGACTCCTAACTCATCTACCAACATGATAATGGAGATGATCAATGTAAAATAGAAATCCTTATTTCTTATCATCAAATAACCACTACCCTTGCCAAACAATTTCCTTATTTTACCATCGAGCCCATCCCTAAAGACCAAAATTCCATCACTAATTCATTCGCTTCTTTAGTATCTCTTTTTCATCCACACCAAGTTTTTATTGATTCTACCTTTCTTATTCAAATAAAAAAACCCTATTCCATTCAACCATAAAATTCACTTATCTACCATATTAATTTTATCACCATTCAATAGAGCCTATGGTTCAAAGACAACATTTAATTCTTTGAGCATCAAACCTATCCTTTGAACAAGGATTCCCATGAAAAGACTTGAATTTTCAAATAAGCTTTCAAATATGTCTTTCAATATAAGATCCTTTATTATCTAAATGTTAAAATTTCCCTGCTCTACTATGTTATGAAAGAAGAGGTTCCTCTTCTAATTGAACAAACACATAGGGGCATTTACAATGGTCACTATAGCAGACATGCTACAACATGTAAATAATTATGTATGGATTACTTTTGGCCTTCTATTTAAAAGGATGACATTGAATTAGATACAAATTGTAGTTCATGCTAGCTTCATGCTGATATAATGTATTCACCTCCAGTTGAGATCTAAATTATGGAGTCTCACTTACCATTCTCAATGTCGGATTAGATCTCATAGGCAAACTACCTAGATCACAAGATGGGCATGTATCTATCATCATGACTACTTAATATTTTACCAAATGGGTCAAATCCATGCCTCTTGTCAATGTCACCAGAACCATATTTTATAAATTCATCCTCAATCAAATCATTTATCATTTTATATTTCCCCATACTATCATTTCTAATAATAGCAAAAATTTCAAAAATAAAGACATCAAACATTTTTGTGTTAAATTCAAAACCAATCACATATTTTCCATGCCCTATCATCCATAATGCCATGGCCAAGTTGAGGTCACTAACAAAATTATCAATAAAATCTTCCAAAATGAAATCTATGAAATCCACACAGATTGGAATATTCATCTATATCTCTTTCTCTTGGCCTATTGCACTAGCATATGCATTACCACTACGGAATACCATTTTTGCTAGTCTATAATTTTGAATAAGTCCTCCTAGCTTCCCTCTCTTTGTATATCTCTTCATGGTATCATACCTAATGAATAATTATGTGAATCTTACCTTCATTCTCTTAATCTTCTTGACAATCACTATCTTTGTACTCTACAACATAACCACCAATATAAGGCTCACATTGCTATCAACATAATAAAAGGGTTAAAGTATAAAATTTTAATATTGGTGATCTTGTCCTTAATTTAGAATACACATATGAGAAAGTAGGTAGATAGGATAAAAAATTATGAGGCCCTCACTTAGTAAGAGATATACTTGGTCCTATCAACTATCACCTTCAAACTAATGAAGGCCATATTATCAAAGAGCCCACCAATCAATTTTTAATGAAGTATGTTGCTTAGACCGTTCCCTTCTTATCATGCTTTCTATATGTTATCCTTCTAAATTTTTTTTGTAGTATATCTAAATGGGTCTCACCCTTTTTATTAGTTTCTCTTTCCACAAACCTTAGTTCCTTATCTTGCTCCTTTGGTTTCCTTTTCATTTCTTATGAGTTGCATTGTAAAACTGTGGATAGGACCTAGTCTTCCTCATGACTTCATTTGATCTTATTATTATTTTATTTTCCAATGATTTTTTCACCCTCTTGGGTTTCTCTTTTATGAGTTGCAATGTAATACAATGGATAGGAATAGGCCTTCCTCATAAAATCACCATCTTTAATTAGTTCATGATTTCTTTTCTAGAATTTGTTCATAATGGTTAAAAGTTTATGATCCCTTATTCTCAAATTTATATTTTGATTTTTTTAGATAAAATTTTCACAACAATAAATTTTTACCATGTTTTCCTACACTTCCCTCATTCTTATGATAAGGAATGACACTACCCTCTCATTAATCCATTTTTCACCTTTGTCACATTTTTTGTGATTTGAAGTGATTCAAATTATTTCATGTTAATTCCTCTTGATTTCCTTTCCTTTCATTCTACTCTAGATAAACCAAGGTCTAATTCAAGATATTACTTCTATTTCACCTAAATTAACAAGACTCTTAGACACCATGCTCTCTACGTTCTCTTTATTATCAACTAAATCCAAAGTTTTCAAATGATAGTCATCTTTAGCACCCATGTTTGGTTCTTCGAATCTGTATGGAGAAATAGAGAAGGCGATAAAAAATTTAAAATCCAAATAATTTTAAATAAAAGGAAATGATAAAAAATGCAACATATATAAAGTTATAAGTCAAATTCAAACCAAAAGACATGATTAAAAGAACATTTACTATCTCTAACCAAAGGTCAACCTCCATAGTTGGCCTATGATAGAGCCAAGGTCTATTGGGGTGTGGTAGGCTAGTAGATTGGAATAGGAGAATTCAAAATAATATATGGCATTACATAATTTATTATGCAAGTACCCAATCTTCGTAGTAGACTGATGACTTTGTAAGGGGTCCTAAGGAAGAGGGGAAACATTGTGGGAAGGTATGTCCATTTTACTTTTCATGCATATAGCCTTTATGGGATTATATTCACACTTCATTGGATGACCTAAGATTTGTGTGGCTATAATTTATTTAGTCCTTAATGTATAAAGTCCTCTTATTTTGACAAACCTAATTTGAGTGTCTTGACTTCGATAAAGAGTTCCTCTACCTTATTTTTTCCTTCATTTTCCACTCCATCCATTTCATTTCCCTCTTGTTTTCCCATTTTTTATATATTTCCTCTTCTTCATCTCTTCAACACATGTTATCATTAATTTTTTTAGTTTTATTTATCCTTAGAATAAAATAATATGCTTGAGTGACTATGGATCTCTTTCTTTATACCATGGTTTTTCATCTCTAGAATTGCTTTGTTTTCTTTTAGCGTTTTCCATTATTATACCCCCTTTTTTGGACAATTACATTTGTTTCTATTTTTCATATACTTTTTCCATTTTTTAGTGAGGTTGGCTTGTTACTTCTTACTCACCAATTTTTTTTTCCTTTCATACACTTTTTCCATTGATGATTGAGTAAGGATTGTTACTGCTCTCTCATCAATGTTATTTTACCATTTGCTTATCCATATTTATTTAAGTAAATATTGTTACTACTTTCACATTGATATTTGATTACCATTTTTTGACATGTATCCTTGTTTTTAATTGGTGAGTTTTTACTTCTTACTTAAGGTTTACTTGTTTGATTTTTTTCATCTTTAGTAGCCTTGGCTTTTTGGTTACCCGATTTACTCTAAATGGAGATTGGTCATTTGGTCCTAACTTAGTATTTTTCACCCCAGCTTGCCAAATTTATAAGTACATCTCAGCTACACTATATTAATTATCTTGTATTTCCTACATTTATTTATTTTTTATCTTTAGTTGTGTATCCTTAGGTTTTTCCAAATCAGTCTTTGTGCCCTTCATGATCAAAACTACAAACACATCAAAAACTATCCAACGATAAAGGTAAATCAAGGTATGCATACATTAATTTTATTTTTAGTTATTTACCCTTTCAATAATTTAATTTTAGTTATTTTATGATTTAAGATATTTCAATTTACTTAGCTTCAACATTATGTGTTGCTATGTTCTTTTCTCAAAGCACCATCCCCTATTGCACCTAAGTGGCACGTGATGAGCTTCAAATGGGGCATATGTATACACATAATATTTTCAATTTTTTTATAATTAATGATGATTTATCTCTAATAGGAACGCATAAAGTATCAATATCTTTGAGTGCATGACTTAAAGGGTGCACTGAGAAAGGGGTGGTCAGACCATTAGTGCTTCATAGGATTTTTGTCCTTATACCACCACTTGCTATCAATCTAATCATCTCCTAAAACATCTCCTAAACCTTATATCCTCTCTTACACACACTTCTAATCATTTAACACCTTCATTTTCCCCTTCCTAAGCCTAAATCCCTTTCTAATAATTTACGTTACAATATCACCCCCATTGACCATGTACTGTAATTGATAAAACATGTTTAGGGTTTAGGTCAGCCCCTGGCCAACCTAAACCAAAACCTAATTTGTTTTTATCAATAATCATACATAGTTGATTTCGCTGACCCTATTACCTAAATTTTTGAAATGTTTTAGGGTTAGATTCAACTATATATACACATTTCAACATTTTTTAGAGACAACAAGAGTTAATTATTTATTTTCACTTCTTTATAATCTTCTCTTCTACCATTCTACTTGAGGAGTTATAGCTTATGGTCTACACTTGGAAAAGAATATCATCTTGTGGAGAAGTATTTTATGATTTGGCATTTCTTAGTTATCCTTACAAACCACAACAAAATTTTTTGAAACACCTTTGGCCAAGATAAATATTGAGTCTCGATGGGTTCATCTTTAAGGTAAGTATCTCTAACTTTACTCCTCTCTTTTGGTAGATAGAAGTAGCATAACTAATTGATTTTGAATATATTGCTCTCTCCATGTATTAAGGTTTTACCTATAAATAGATTAATTAGGATCCTCCTATGCATTTTTAATTTTATATTTACTAACCCCTCATTTGTGCTACAAGATTTGGTGAATATTAGATTAGGATTCTACGTTACTTTTGTCATTTATACTTTGTGAATATGAGAACATAGGACCTAGTTAGGATTATTTCATAATTTTACTTGACTGGATACTTTGGAACCCTCTATAGTGATATTATTATGGTAATATATCCCTTAGATAGGTCTATAAGATCCATCTTGATCATAACCTTGAATATCTAATTTATCAACAATAATAAGTGTAAGTAGGATTTATCTTCTTTGAGCTAGGATTGATTTATAGATCAGTTGCATTTCCCTTTGTATATATCAATCACTATGTATTTATAGAATCTTAACTCACATTTTTTAATTTGTTAGCCTTCTTCTAGAATTCACAAGTACTAACCCTCCCTAGTTGTTATAATGTTCATCTCATTAGATTTATATAGCGTCTTATGGATATGTTGTTTCATATCGTGTTAAATGTTATAAAATTTGAAATAATGTTATTTCAGTTAGTCATGATTCAACTCATTAAATTTATTGTGAAATTGAAAAAATCTCCTTATCACCCATTATGACCATTTTGACCAACCAAATTCGAAAGAACATGACATTTAATGATCAGATGAAACATATTTTTGAGCTACTCAAAATTTACCTATCTTATAACATAAATAGATTTTAATTCACCATACATATTTTTTTCATCTTCTATATAATCATTTGGATTCTTCTAATCATAAATAATTTATTGTATGATCTCTTATCTATATTCAATGAGGATTCTAATTTAATTCAACAAACTAAATGCATAAATTCAAGTCCATGTTTTACATTACCAAAAAATAATAGGTAATTGTAACTTATCATGAAAATGATATCAAATTTTTTATGGAAATTTAGGCCACTTTTATATTTCTTGTTTTTATGACTCACGTGATGAGAAATGACACAAATTTTCCAATAATTAGATAAATCACCATTGAGATGGTGATTTTTATTTGCACATGAGAGGGGAATCTACCTTGTAGGATGTGTATTTTTGGGTTTTTTTTCTACTTTTAACCAAAAATCATAAAAAAGAAACAAATTTGGGAAATGGTGGAAGGATAAAAGAGGATGGAGGTGAGAAACCCATAATATAATGAATGCAAAAAACCACCAAAATTACTTAGAAGTAAATGAAAGGGCTATAAATTCTTTCTCTCACATAAAAATAGACATATAATCAAAAAATGTAATAGACAAATGTAATGGACACAAAAGGCTTTCTTTGAAGCATAAAGTCTCAACAGAACTTGATTGGGTACACTTGGTACAAATCCCATACATGGGGTTTACAACACAAAGTTTGGAAACATCATGAGTTGCTCAAAACCAATAAAGGTGTGAGATTTTAATGGATTATTTATCTATACATGGAAATACATAATTCATAAATAAATAAAATCAAAACACACAAATCCAAAGATTGATAACACCTATTGGCTTGCATTACATCACTTAAAACTAGAAAATTAGATAGCCCACACACAAATTTGTATGTATATCTTCTCGAAGAGCTTGAAACAAAGAAAAACCCCTTTACAATTGCCATCTTTCATATTTATAACACATAGGAGGATGAAATGACATTTAATATTCTCATTTTGTCTTTTCATATTCTAATTTTTATACTATTATGTTTTACAGTTATTTTTTAATAGTGACTCAAATAAATCACCAATCAGGTACACTAATCCTTGTCCATTGGGAAATATAGTCTACAAATGGTATGTGTCACACCTTAATAAATAAAATTAGGTTCTCCAAAGGGTAATTTGAAAAAAAAATATAATAATTTAATATATGATAAATTATTTGATGATATAATTATTTAAATCATTTTAATCACATGTTTCAACACCTTTCTAACACTTCAAATAGGATCCAAAATCGATTCCAGATGTGAAAGATATGGCCAATCAGAGAATATATGCCTAGCATGCCCATGGCATACTATCAAAACACCATTTATTCATATTTGTGTACCATAATTATTTTTTATAAAAGTATTAAATATTTTATATCATTGGATATGTCATTTCAATATCTTTCAAAAACTTCAAAAGAGATTCAAAATAGAGTCCATATGCAAAAGTTATGGCTAAAATAAGATGTTCACTTTTTTATTTAAACATCCAGTAGATTCTTGAGGCCCATCCTAATATCCTTGGCATGGACGTGTGTTAAATATACCCATGAGTTCCATCTATATTACCTTAGCACCTACATGCATTCGGTGCACCCATGGGGTTAATTTTTATGTCCTCAGAAGCTCCAAATCTCCAGTTCAATTTTAAACAAAATTTAAGAAGTTTGGGCCCTTGATGTTTAAAGAAAATATTATCATTGAGAAAATATATTCCTAGTGAATCAAATGAGATATAAAACATAGAGGATTGATTGTCCCTTTGTCCATATTGCCTTTGAATTTATGGATCTTCAGTGTGAAAAATCTATAAATTTTAAAACTCTAAGATCTGAAGAAAACATGATCTCTTAGAAATATATTTATAAAACATCAAATGAGAACAAAAAAAATCTATATGTTAAAGGGTTTTTTTTAATTGGCTCTGAAGTTCTGGATCTCTGATGTAAAAAAAATATGAATTTTGGGACTCCAAAAACTGAATAAAATATAATTCCATACATAATATATCTCCAACTCATCAAATGATAACTAAAACATATTATATATGTTAAATATATGCCAAAACAAAGAATTTACACTTAGTTTTCCCTTGGTTCCTACTAGCTCCAAAGTTTTGAATCTCTAGTATGAAAAATATATGCATTTTGGGACTCTAAGATATGAAGTAAAGATGATTCCATAAAACATTTATCTCTAATGCATCAAATGAGAACCAAAATAGAGATAAGATGTGAAATATACACTAAAATGAAATAATTTCACTTGTTGCATGCTTGATGTGCAAATGGTACTTGATTTCTCTGGTTTCTCCAAAATGAAATTTCTTTAAGTGAAACATGTAAAAGACCTAATACACATGAGGTTCAAATGATCTAGTGCCACAATTTCTTCAAGTGAGAAACAAAATTTTGAAAATTACATGAATTCAAATTTTAGGTACAATAGTGGCTTTGACTACGAGATGGTATTTCTTGGAGGAATGTAAGAGAACACTATATTATTTGAAAAATAATGCCTTATCCACCTTGTGGGTAATATATAATGCATATGTATATCTCAATCCTCCCAACTAATAGCTAGTTCACCTATCCCAATTGTATGGGAATGAACACACATTATCAGGCCATATCAGTCTTGTAAGCTCCACACATTTTTATAATAGATGATAGGTAGCATATACTTGTATTGATCAAACCAACTAAAAACTAGTTTGCCTATCCCAATCACATGGGAAATGAACATGTGCCACCAAGCTGAATCATCATCTTCAAAATTAAACCTATTTATCTAAGTTGAAATTTTGAGAATTTTATATGCTTGGAAGGATATACAAGGACAAATTTACTATGTTTAAAAACATAATTTGATTTATTTTTATACCTTTGGAAGGAATGTTAACTAGAATAGATCTTGGCAAAGCTAATGATAACTATGATAATCTAATAAGGGGTGTACTCAAGCTAGAAGGATCTAACTTGGAAGTGTCCTATCAAGGGTTTATGTCTTATAATCATCTCCAACACAAGTAAGGGGAAACACTACAGTGCACAAGCTACATTTATTAAACACAAACACACACATAATAGAAAAAATAAAGGGAAAACTACAAGCTAAAATTATGTAGAAACTAAACTATTTACAAGGGAGAAGGTAGGAACAACATGACTAAAAATGACCATTCATGGTTTGAAAAAATATTAAACCTTGTGAATCAAGTTTTGACAAGACGAGGATGAATTTTACAAGACCATGAGAAACCGAAACAACATGATTTTAACTGTATCTATGGGATAAACATGAGGCACATGCATTAAAATAAATATGGAATCAAACACTTAACCACACATACTTTCCTCATGAATAGAAGGAATATGTCTCAAATTTATTTTTGGATTAATAACAATATGAATCATACCTCCTAAGTATTCACTTCATGGTTACTATTGTAGCTCTTTATCCATGAATGGTTGAACTGAATTGTTTTAGGAATCTCAAAAGGTGAGCTTGAGACCAAAATATCATGGTGTTTAAAATGAATAGAAATTTCTTATTTATTATTTATTTTCTCTTTTTTAAAATATTATTTGTGCTTGTGCTCAACATCATCACATACCTACTGTTCATCTATGTTAAACTCACCATTTTCATGAATTATCTAATTTTCTTGGAAGGAGGTTGAATTCATATTTTCGATGCATTCTCCCATGAATACCTTCTCTGGGATTGAATTTTCAAGATTTTCTTCAGGACACCAAATGAAAGAAGTTGATTCCTCTATTGGAGTGTTGACCATAGTGTAATTTGACCCATCACTTCCATCCCTAACACCAAGAACTTTATATTTTTGTATTTGCTCCATCATGGCTTCACTTCATGGTTATTATTGTAGCTCTTTATCCATGAATGGTTGAACTGAATTGTTTTAGGAATCTCAAAAGGTGAGCTAGGGACCAAAATATCATGGTGTTTAAAATGAATAGAAACTTCTTATTTATTACTTATTTTATATTTTTAAAAAGATTATTTGTGCTTGTGCTCAACATCATCACATACCTATTGTTCATCTATGTTAAACTCACCACTTTCATGAATTATCTGATTTTCTTAGAAGGAGGTTGAATTCATATTTTCGATGCATTCTCCCATGAATACCTTCTTTGGGATTGAATTTTCAATATTTTATTCAGGACACCAAATGAAAGAAGTTGATTCCTCTATTGGAGTGTTCACCATAGTGTAATTTGACCCATCACTTCCATCCCTAACACCAAGAACTTTATATTTTTGCATTTGCTCCATCATGGCCAAATTTTTAATTATGAAAACTTTTTTTTTCTTGATTTGTATAACCCCATATACATTTTTCAAAAACTATACTCTTTTGGATAATCAACAATTTCAAAAATTGAATTTTATTTGAAGGCTGATATGAAGAGGAATTCATTTCTCACTTTATCATCATTTACAAAAATCCAATCAACCCCTAATTTAGGTTCTTTCAAAATATTTTTCTTGTTTATTTCTTATTATTTTTTCCACCCAATATTTCTAAGGTATGCATATTATGATCTTAGCTGGAATTTCTTCATGCTTATAATAAAAAATCAAACCATGGGCAATGATATAAAATACTAAAGAAATCAGAAGCATGGGTTGTGTTACACCCTTTCCAAGTATCATTTCAACAAAAACATGAATATTATTTTAGAAGGGGAAGATTCCATTTAAATTTTAGATATTAAAGGTACTTTTCAATCCCCAATGGAGTCTCAAAAAAAATTTGGTGGAAATTTAGGTCACTTTTATATTTCTTGGTTTTATGATTCACCCAATGAGAAGTGACACAAATTTGTTAACAATTAGAGAAATCACCATTGAGATGGGATTCTCCATCATAAGATATGTGTAATTTTATTTATTTTTTATTTATTTTTTATTTTTATTTTTTTTTTTTGGTGGGGGGGGTTGTGATTTTAACTATAAACCAAAAAAAGGAAACAAAACTAAGAAATGGTAGAAGGAGAAAGAAGGATGATGGAAGTGAGAAACTAACAGTGAAATGAATGTAAAGAACCATTAGAATAACTTGAAAGTAAATGAAAAGGCTAAAAATTCTTCCTCATAGAAAAATTTACAAATTATCAACAAATAGAATGGGAATGAAAGGCTTTCTTGGAATCACAAAGACTCCTCACAATTTGTATCAGGTACACATGGTATAAAGCCCATATATGAGGTTTACAACATAAAGTTTATAAATACAGTGAGTTGCACACAACCAATAAAGATGCAATATTTAAATGGATTATTTATATATAAATGGTAAATACATCATTTGAAAATAAATAACATCAAAACCCAAAAAACTAAAGATTGATATCACCTATTTACTTGCATTCAATTTCTTAAAACTGGAAAATTACATAACCCACACAAAGTTATAAGCAACTCTTTCCCAAGAGCTTTAAATAAAATAAAAAATCCATTTACAATTTCCAACTCTCCTATTTATAACAAATGGGAGGATGAAATAACCTTTCATATTCTTCAAGTGAAATATGTATAAATATGCATGAGGCCAATTGATCTAGTTCCAAACTTCCAATTTCTTCGAATGGAATGATTTTTTTTTAAAAATCATGAATTTAATTGTTGGGAATAACATAGACATACTTGCATTAGATCCATATGAAGGATTTTTTTTGAAAATAATTTTAAACTAGGAGCAATCAACATGGATACTAGCAAAAAAACATGGACAAAAATGGAGCAACATGTTAAATTGTCTAACCCCTCCTCATAAAGAGCCTTATATAAAAACTATTTTGTGGGAAATATTAAGACTCTACATGTCAATTTTTGTAAGCCTTGGTATTTATTTCTTCCCTTTTATTTAGTGAAATATTGAAAAATATTATTGCTTTATGGTTTAATATCTCAATGAAATATAACATTATTTTATAAGTATTTCAAAACACATTTCAACATGCCTTCATCTAGGGCATGCTCGTCATCTAATGTAAGGCACAAGTGTGGAGTGCTTGCATGAAGAAATAAATGTTCCCATATTTAAATTCAAGATGGTAATAACCTCAATGTTAGAGAAGTTTTTTCAAAACAACTGAAATATCCCTTTTATTACCATTGACAAATTTCACACATTCAGTGTAGACAACCAATTGTGAATACCATTGATAAACCTTTAAACTATATCTATAGGATTAACCTATGCTTAGAGTGCACCAATGAATATAGTGGTGTTCATTGTTAGTGTATTTAATAATGTATACACTTTTAAATAATTAAGATTCATTTATAATATAATTCATGGAGAAATATTAATTGGTTTACTTTTATCCATAAATCATTATTAGATAATATTATCGATTATATATTTACTTAATTGACATCTAATAGCTAAGTAAATATTATATTTAAGAAGATTTGTTATTTTTATACTAACAAATTTAGATGAGATCTCTTAATCTAAAGAGGTAGTAATCCCACCTAGATAAATTTGTATGATCTCGCTTCAAGCTTTTATAGATTTATATCTTACATTTATTGTGGGTGTTTTTCTTATGGTAGTTACATCAATTCTAAACAATAACTAATCACTTAATATGGTAAGAGATATAAAACATTCACCTCTTATAGTGAAGTTATGTGGAGCATACAAATCTTCTATTTTCATCCACAACAAGTTTAAAGATCAAATCTATAATTTTAAGTTTTTTTTGTATATATGTTCTATTATATTTTCAAATGTGTAATTTTATTTTTTCTCCATATTACATTTCAATCTTGAATCTTAATGTCTTGCCACAAATACCCAACCTTATTCTCTCACTTTGCCCTTAAGGGTTCTTAGTTGATTTGAAATTGTTGAATGTAGTTGGGTACTAAGAGTTGATTCTATTATTTTTCATATAATTTTTCTAAGTTAGAAACTGTGTTCTAACAATTTTAAAAATCATAAAAATCTATCATTATTGGCTAAGTCAAGTCATTTTATCAATGAAGTTAGGGGAACCCCCCCAATGCATAGGGCTCATATAACATTGTATATGGATTCCAAATACCTCACAATATATCGAAAGCAACTAATTTTTAGTTGTTGTCACCAATAGGAAGTCATTGGTCATTTGATTGTATGGGGCATTGGTAAGCATTTTTCACTACAAATTTACACTCTATGTACCTCAAATATGGGATATTGGGATTACAGTATGGTGGAACCTTTCATACTTAGTGTCCTTTAGGCATGTTCACTATTTATGCCTAGAATTTGTATATCAAAAATCCTATAAATCAAACACACCCAACGTAGCAATTCTAGAAAAATCTTGGGTGGATATGAACTCTATTGTAGTATTACAGTGTAAAATTCATAATTATTGGTTATGTTACAATTGAAAAAACCATGTCTCAATTTTAGTTACAAAATAGTGAGAGGGAGTTATGGAGTGTATTTGGTAGACAAAAATAGTTTTGTTGTCAACTTTTGATCCATGTAGAATTTAATAGTTTTGACTGAAATCTAGGCCAACATGGCCACATAATAACATTTCCACATGAACAAAAAATAGTATGAAAAAATGGAAATGAGATGACTAAATCATTATGATTGTCTTATTGAGCCAATCATTTTAATGTTTATTTTTGCAGACCTTTTTCTCAAAAAAATCCCATGGGGAGATTGGCTTATTGTGATACTCTCATCGAGCTAATAATTTTGACATATTATTATAGATACCTTTTTAAAAAACCAAGTCTTCTTTTTTACCACAAAAATTTTATTTACTATAAATGGTAAAAAAATGTAATCATCACGAGTTCTAACTACTTTAGTAAGAAAAGGCACATTATAGATGTATTTCTTAGTAACGTTACTTATCCTCACAAAAAAGGGTGAATAAATTTATCCTCTTGACCTAATCAAATGTATGAAATGTCAAAATTATTATGATAAAGTTATAGCTATCCTAGGTCAGTCAATATATCCTAAATTGAAGTTTCATTTTCAAGGCATAAAGGAACCATGGGAAGTTTGGACTATTTAAAGGAGAATATTTTTGGGAAGCATAACAAGATGCAAGGATGTCAACTAAAAATTAAGTTTGGTGCTTTTATTATATATAATATCCTTGGATTGAGGATTTCATCACTCAAGTCAAGGATTTATGATTTCAAAATATATGCTTTGAATATTTAATATTATTTTTCTCCTATAGACAATGGCAATCATAAGTGTTTATTCATTGACATCAACATGCGACACATGTTCCCATTACATAATACATTTCCTAACCTCAATATTTTTATAGTACATTAGATATGTTTAGCCTCAATTTTTATCACTAAAAAATGTACTGAAAAATACATGTAAAATTTAGCACATATTCATAGAAAATGTACTTATACAAGGGCATTCGCATATCATTAAAAAAACTATGATTCAATGCAAACTAGGAGGCATATTTAACTCATAAAATAGTTCCCTCACACCCCCTACAAAATCACATGTATCATTTTTAGTTTTTAATTTCTATATTTCAGCATATCATTATTATGGGCACTTATCAATGTGTAAATATTCTTGTAGATTTTGTGGGAGAATTGTAGTTGCTATATGAGGTTTAAGAGTGCATTTTTTGTATCCATCCTAAGTTTATTTTATTTTGTTATGTATTAACACACACATCAAAATGAGGAATTATGTAAACACTTAACAATTATCCTTGGACATTTATTAGTCATAAATTATGTTATTTAGGGTATTTGTGTGTTTCTCAATTAATGGTCTAAATTAGACTCTATTGACATTATTTTATGTGTGTTTATGATTTTTTCCAATCATGTTCAAATTATTTATATTTTTCATACCTTATTATCCCTCCTTCTTTACCTTGTCCATGAGTTTCATATATTGTATGTTCATAGTGCCTAAAAATGTACAATGTACATTTCTTGAGGTGCACCCTACTTACCCAGTTTTGAGTCCCATGGGAGTTATAGGTCCTAATTTATCAATTTTTTCTAATGTATGTCATATCAAATACCAATGGAGATGTAATTTAAATTCAATAAATTTATAAATATATAAGTACATTAGTGCATTTAATACATACCATGAATGAGCACATAAAATCAATGTAAACATTTAGAGAAGGCATTCAAGAATCTAATGAAATGTTAAGAGTGCATAGCATTTACTAAAACATTTTAGAAAAAAATAAGTATTCATTGTACTTTTAAAAGTCAATATAGATAGATATTGTATTACACTAGATAATCTAGGTTAATAACATTTTACTTGGCATGTTGTCCCAAATATTGTTATTGTTGACCATAAGCACCAAAATAAATATTTTTCTTATCCTTTTAAAGTTTAGTTACCTTATTAGGGTTTATATAATAATACTAATTTTCCAAAAACATGCATGAAAATTCAAAAAAGTAAGTGAGGTTGTTGGAGCCCTATACATACAATCATAATTGTCAAATTAGATTATACGTATCTACAAAATTGTATAGTTAGAATTTTAATTACCATAAATATTGAGTGTACAATTTTAAGGAGGTGCTTAAGTTACTAAAAATTTCTTGGTTTCCTACTATCTTAATTTAAAAATATTAATTTTGATTTCATATTATAATGATTGTCTCTAAATTATTTAAAAATCAAGATGCATCTCTAAACTCTCTTTTTATAAATTAAATTAAAAATTTAATATAACTTTATTATATATATATATATATATATATATATATAAAAATAATTAATTAAAATTTATTACCATATTTATCAATAGATTTGACTAAATTTATTCTTGTTTAATTTATTCATTTTAAACTTAAAAAATTAAGTAAAAGTTATTTGTCATAATAAAAGAAATTGGCCATCTAAGCATGACAAATATTTATCCCTTTTGAGAAAGGGAAGTGTTCTTCCATACACATGATTAAATCAGATATAAAAGAACAATCTTTAAGTATCACCAGATGCTCACTTTTCCCCCTAAAGACTTTAATTCTAATTTAATATTATAACAATTGTTTCCAAATACAAAAAATTAAGATAAATCTTTAAATTATTTCTTTGTTAGTTAATATGTTGTAAAATAAATTAATAGATGTGACAAAATTTATTCTTGTTTAATGTATTCATTTTACACTTTAAAAAAAAGTCCTTTAAATAAAGTGTTTTATCATGATAAGATAAAGTGGCCATCTAAGCATGATTTTTAAAAGAGACATGTTCTATACATGTTTTTTAAATGAAATTTCAAAGAAATTCACACCATTAATATTTTGTTTCATTATGTTGGGCCCTGTATTATTATAAAGGGTTATAAATCTTAACACTTTGAGTTCACAGATCCATTAAACGAGGTTATTCCCTTGTTTGTTTGCTTTATGTTTTAGTTATTGAAGGATTTGATTATCTATTAGTTAGTTATGCTTCTAAAGGTCTGGTCCAAGGGATTTCTCTTCCTAATTTAGATCACTAATTAATTAATGGTAACATTTTTTATGATTCCTTCCTCACTTTACAAGAGGATGAAGACTGTCAGACATTATATAGAATGTTTAGATATCTTTTGCCTTGCATCTAGGTCATCCGTTCAATGGTGTAAGACTCAGTGCTATCACCTAAACCTCCTTAACTGGCGGGATTATGTGACAATGGATCTTTCCTAAGGTCTAGTTTAAATTTTTAGGCATTACATATGATTTAAAAGCCTCTCCTATAGAATTGTGGTCTTATGTGATTCAAAGAGTTGAGAAAAAGATATCCTTTTAAATCATTAAGTCTTTGACTTTGGTCCAAAAATTCTATAGTTATTCTAAGGTGTTCCCTGCTACTCATGTTTATTATTCATCTTGTTAGGATCATTCCAATGCCTCTTATATGAATCTTGAAAATATTTTGTGAGACTTTCTCTAGGCCAATTTTGAGGGACACCAGGGTTTTCATTAAGTCTCCTAGGCTATCTGTTGTCGACCTAAAGAAGTTGGGGGCTGAGACTCATAGACATCAAGTTTTTTTTGTGTAGGTTTTTTATCCATTATATGATTTTTCCTACACATATATATTTAGATTGATTAGATGGAATATTTAAGTCATTTAGATGTAATAATGAGGTTATTAGTTTCACATGCACATGTCTAATTCTAGTCAACATGGTTACACTATTCATTTGGCAACCAATGTTGACATGTGGGGCTTGACATGTTACACGTGGGGTTACTATTCACTTGGTAACTAACCTATGTTCTCATTACCAAATAGATGTGGATTCATGCTTCTCCTCTACCTATATAAGGACCTATCTTCCAAGGCACTTATGAGCAATATGGATTGAGTATTGTAGATTGTAGATTATATGAGTGTGATTTATTTGGCCTTTGTGCCATTTATGTGATGTGATGGAGTGTTGAGCTAATTAGTTAGGAGCTAAGATAGATTTGATAACTATGAGAGATATGAACTTCGATGCAGTTTAATGCTTTGTACACCTCCATATCTCAATGTAATCTATCTCCATTTTATTCTTATGTGATTTCATTCATTACAACAAAGTTGTGTATTTAATCTTCTAGTATTTGATCTTGGATGTCTCATACGTAATTAATTTTAATAATTTTTAAGGGCTCAATTTTAGGTTTAAATGGATCATCACAAGCTTGTAAGGGGATGAAGCTTGGAAAATTATGATAAGGCACTACATTTCTCAAAAGTTTCTCACTCGATAGAAAAGCCTGGCAAGGCATTAGCTTTTAAAACACACTTATCTTATCAGTGACAATCAAATTAGGTGGCATGTTTATCATGAAAAGTATTTGTATGCCCTGGGAAAATGTCAAACCCTACCTCATTTGGGTGGGGGATGGATTTAGAATTGGTCTTTCTTTAAACTACCAGTCATTATAGTGCTCTCCTTAGCTGAACTTCCATAATATCCCCTTTGCCATGGTCCCCTAGTTGAAAAACTCAAGGCTATTTAAGAAATGTATTTTCATGATTGGTGATATATTTGAAAATAACTCTAGGGACTGGCTTCCTTAGAATATGCTAAAATCCAAGTTCCATCTAAAGAAGGAAGGTGTAGAATCCATTTTTGAATTACATAGTTTAATACCTGATGAATACTTGCACAAAATTGGAGTTTCCTCTCTCATGCCATGATGGAAGGACTAGTCTTGGCCTATATCCACACCATTTCATTGATAATCTCCTTGTTTGGGTTACAATTTTTTGTCCTTTAAACATATTAATACTGATGCCATCAATCACTAGTGGTCTCTCCAATATCTCCATTGGGTTTGGGCCCAAAGATTTGATAATATCTAGGTGGCTAGTATTGAGCCCAAAAGATCCCATTTATTTTGGTGTATCTTATACCAAAGTTTTTCCATGAGGAATAGGCTCAAGCACATAGGGGTTTTAAATCCCACTTGCACATCTTGTCATCTCCCAAAAACTATCAAACATCTCTTTTGATCCTACCCTCATGCCCAGTCAGCTTGGAGATGGATTCATACCCCTTTCAAACCTTTCAAGCCTGAAATATTCACTTAAAAAATGGCTCTCTTGAGATATTTCACCCTATTGCATGGAAGATATAATAAATTCTGGAAGATTTCTTGTACTGATATTTTGTTTTAGATTTATATATCTAGAAATCAAGTGTGTTTTAATAATGAAACCATGAAAAAACATTTTTCTATAACTAATAATGTTGTTATGATTGCTAACATTAGCCTTTAGATTCAGAGAAAACAAATAAGGTATGGCTCGAGATTCATCATCTATAGCTCCTCCTAGACCATTAAGGGAATGCTCCTTATGCCATTAGTTGTTATCCTATTGATCCCCCTCTACACCACTCCCTTTTGGGGGGTCATGGTAATGGGGGAGTGCCATTGCTCTCGAAACTAGAGGTCTCAAAGTTGGAGGAGATCCTCTCCTCACTCTCTATATCCATCTCCAACCTAAGGATATAATAGAGGTAATAGAGATAATGGTGGTGGGAGGAGTGGACACCCTCTCCACAAGATAAATTACTATAGTTGTCATTATCAATTTCTCCTCCCCACCATGATACTCAGGGGCAATATGATTTTGAAGCTAACTAGTAGGCTGATGGTTGGGACCCCTCCCAGTTGATGAAAATCCCCCAACCTAGGATGGCTAGGGAGGAAAGCCTTAGGACCCTATGCCTCCACCTCCTCTATCAGCCACCATGTTCATAGTTGTTTCTTATTTATTTTCTTGTTGATTATGTTATTTCATTCCCTTTTTCTATTGATTTTTCCTTGATTTAGTTTAACTTTGGTTATTGGCCAGGTTGTGGCCTTTATTGGACTTTTGTTTCTCTTGAGGCTTCCTTGGCTCAGTATGGATTTTGGGGTGTGAATTTTCCACCTATCTTTTGGTATGATTAGCATTGTACTATGAGTTTTTTGTTAAATTAATATAAGTTCAATTTTAAATCAAGAAAAAAGAACAATTTTAAATTTGACCAGATACATCAAAGCCTTCATATTAAGGAGGAGGATTTAATCATATTATAACCATTATATTTACCATGTTATGTTTTATGTTATATAATGCTTCTATGACATGTGATATAAGACTAATATTATGATAGAAATAATGAATATAAAAACATATTTAATAGTGTCATTGATACATTCATGAAGGTTGTTGGTCGGTATTTTATCTAGATTATTTTAAGAAAGATGATTGACACAAGTGGAGGGTTATGTATGCAATCAAAAATGCATCAAATCTAAAAATCAATCCTAATTCAGAGAAGATTTATCCTACTTGCACATTAGATTTGTGATACATTAGATAATTAAGAACATGACCAATATAGATCTACTATACCTAATGAGTGGATCTCTTACCACAATAATATCACTAGGGAGGGTTCCAAAGCCTCTAGTCAAGCAAAACTATGCAATAAACCTAAGTCCTATGTTTTCATACTCACTAAAATAATAACAACTAAAATAAAATTCTAATCTAGTGCTCACCAAAACTTGTGGCACAAAGTGGAGGTAATAAACAATAAAAGTAAACATGCATACAATACACATACTCACTTTAATTTATACAGAACCCTAATGCATGGAAGAGAAATGCAAATGAATATCTATATACTCTTACAAAGGAGGAACTTACCTTTGAAGACGAACCCGTCAAGCCTCAATCTCTCCCTTGGCCAAGGTTCTTCACAAGAGGTTGTTATGGTATGTAAGGATGACAAGGATAAATCAGCTCTAGGCTACACAATCTATCAATGCATCCAAAATACTTCTCCATAAGACAAGCTATGTATCTCCAAATATAATATGAAACCCTAAGATTGTTCCTCAAGTAGAATAGTGGATAAATAGATGTGCATTATATCTTACTTCTTTTTCTCTTCTCTAAATTGTTAGAACAATTAATGTCTAAGTGGTTATTATTAGCCTTTGGATTACATTGGTAAGTAATTAAGAAAATAATAATATATTATTTATTTACTTGAGGTGTAAACTTTGGAAAAATAAATAATCTCATTATAGTTATTTAATATTTACCAATTATTTATTAATTGGATTTATCAAAGTGGATAGACCCTTTATATTCACAACAGTCACATCCCCTTATGAATCATTATAAATAGGATTTTACCTCTATTGTAATTATATCAAACACAAAAAAATATTAAAGTATTCCTACATGTGGAAAATAAAAAATCTGAGACAAACTTGTGAAGAATATATCTGAGAAGGAGTGAGTTGAAGAAGATTTGATGTATTGAGGTTATTATTGTTTCTTAATATTGAATATCACTTTGATATATTTTTTACCTCTTTAAATTTTTCCTAGGATAAATAGCTATTTTGTGTTTTATTGATAAAAATAATCAAATAAAAAAATTAAATATAATAGTTTGCATTTAAAACTTTGAATTCACTCTTAAATAAGTTGGTGGTTATAATTTTTTGGTAAAAACTTGTAAAAGATAAGTCTAGTGTTAAATTATCACAAGCCTTTTTATTTTTATCTTCTTGTTGACTTTAGTCAAAATTAATTACAAATTAATTTAATTTAATTCCATTTTTTGGTTTATGTGTCTTCCTTCTTGCGTGAAACCCCCCTGACCTGTCGACTAATCCTTTCGATACTTGATCTAGTCTAAACCTAAGTAAGTATAGTCATACAACTAGTCGATATTAATATTTTAGAACATTTTATATGCATTGAAGTGGTCCATTTTTTGTTTTGAAACCTCCTATTATTATTTTTTTACCTTTTTTAATAATAGTTCCTAGGTGGTCATTTTGAGTGTAACTCTTTTGACACCTAGAATTGTACAATTTTAATTCAATTTTTTACATTATTTAGCATCTAAATTGTGTAATTAAGTATATTTACACTTGTGATTTACATTTTTTACAAACTTAAGTTAAATTTAGATTAAAAAGGTTTCATTTTAAGCATTTATCTACTGTCTTGGTTAAATGGATGTTATGGCTTTCTCTCATTTTTCTTTAGATAAATCTCAAATGTTTAATAAAAATACTTACAATATATGAAAAATTTGTGTTAAATATAAATATATAACCTAAAAATTATAGAATATTATTATTGAAACTGAGAAATCCCCTTCTAGATGACATGTGACCCCTGATCTTACTAATGCATTTCAAATAAAATCACAGGAAGCTATGTCCATTATCTTGTAGAGTGTTAAGTATGATTACTTATCCACATTGGTAATCAAGAGTCTCTTAATGATGCTTGGAAAATCTTTGAATCTATGCATGAAGGCACTCATCTCTCAAAGATCATTAAGTTAATCTTTGAATTGCTGACAACACTTATAAAATGTGATGAAAAAGTTATTAATTTTCTTGCTAAAATTAAAAACATTAAATCTCAGTTAGATGGATGTAATTTTAATTTGATTCAGGATCAATTTCTTTATTTTAACATTCAATTAAACATTCATGAAAAATATAAAAAAATTATTTCAATTTTAAATTTTAATTATCAAACTGATCAAGATATCCCTAACATTACCACCTTATATGCTCTCTTGATTCAAAAAGAACAAGTTATGAAAAATTTTAATTCTAAAGAGAATGCTAATTAGGCACTTTTCACTCTTAATAATATTTTTGATAACATTAAAAACTAGAAATCTAACCTGAATTTTGCTAAAGGCAAACACGGGAATAAGAAATTTAGTAATAAGAATAATACACCTAAGTTTAATGAAAATTGTAATCTCTGTGACAAATTTGGTCATATAAGGGAAACCTGTTATAAAAATAAAGATATAAATAACATTCACACTTCTAAAAATAACAAAGAGAAGAAATTCAATCAAAACAAGTAGAAGAATCAAAACCCTAATCAGAATAACAATCAGGATTCAAATGTTAATGCTTTATATGCTACTTTATGTGCTTCAAAGGAAAATGAATGGATTTAAGATAGCGGTACATCACACCATATGACATGATTATTTGATATTTTATGTGATTATAGAGATATCTTTGAAATAATTTACTTAGATTATAATTCTATTTTAGAAACAACTAAACAAGGAAAAACAAAATTTTCAAATGTTGTTATTAAAGATTTTTTTTATGTACCTAAGCTTTAAAAGAATTTACTATCTTGTTCTCAACTTACAAATAATAATTTCATTGTAACTTTACTTAAATATAGTTGGTCTATTGTAAATCAATCTAGATCATTGATTGTTGAAGGTGTTCAAAAGAATGATTTATATATCCTTTCTCCTACTTCTGCATGTTTACTTTCATTACATAATAAAAATGAATCTTACTTATGGCATGAAATATTAGGACATGTTAATTTTAGAAGTTTACATGATATGTCTATGAACAATCTTGTTGTTAGACTTCTTTCTATCCCCGCTTATCATGAAACTTATGAGGGTTATTTATGTGGTAAACAACATACTAACCCCTTTCACAAGAATCATGATGTGAATTTCTCACATCTTTTAGAATTGATTCTTAGTGTTGTTGTTAGTCATTTGAAAGTTACTTATATTAATGGTTCATTATATATTGTTACATTCATTGATGATTATACTAGAATGATCTGGTCTTATTTCATTAAAAAGAAATATGATGTTTTTTCTAACTTTAAAGAATTTAAAGTTCATATTAAAAATACAAGAACTGATAATGATGGTGAATATGTTAGTAAAGAGTTTGATTTTTTACATTAATTACGATATTCAAATAGAACTAACAATTTCATATTCCCTTCATCAAAATGGTATTATTGAAAGGAAAAATTGCACCATCATAAAAATATCTAGAACAATATTGCAATCTATAAATGTTTCTAAGTTCTTATGGACCGAAGACATGAACACTATTGTTCATATTATGAATAGAGTCCCTACCAAAGTGTTACATCTTTCTACTCCCTTAGAAATGTGGACTAAAAAAAAACCTAGTGTAGCTCAAGTCAAGATTTTTGGTAGTCCTTCTATCTTTGTCCCTAAAGTTAAGAGGAAAAATCTCGACCCTAGTTTCTATTCATGTATTTTTTTAGGATATGGAGGTAAGACAAAAGGTTTAAGAGTGCATGATCCCTCTAAATGATAGATTATTGAGAATAGGAATTTTCTTAAAAAATATTTTTGTGAGCCTTCTATGGATCCTCCTTAGTGTTCTTATATCGATGAACCTGACACTCATGTTTCTCCTGGTGATGAAATGGATTCCCTTGAGGAAGTTGATCTAGTTATGGATAACTTAGATTCTAAGGAACCCTCTGAGATTCATGTTTAATCTAAAATCCCTAAATGATTAAAATATCTAATTCAATCATCTAATGTTGATAATTTTAATAAATTACTAGAATTCAACATTCTTATCATGCATTAATGACTATGTATGCATGTGAACTTCAATCCTTTGAGGAGAGCACTCAAAATGATAGATGGAATGTTGTTTTGCAAGATGAATATACTAACTTAACTAAAAATTAGACTTGGGATCTTATCCTTCTTCCACCTAAATGGTATATTGTCAGTTATAAATAACTTTATAAAATCAAATATAATTCAATTGGTAAAATTAAAAAACTTAAAGCTAGATTAGTTACTCACGAGTTTACTCAAAAACCTAGGATTGACTATGTTGAAAACTTTGCTCTTGTAGCAAAAATTAGTATTTTTAGAATTCTTATTGCTCTTGCAGTCCAAAATAGTTGGATTATCCACCAAATAGATGTCAAGAATGCATCTCTAATTGGTGATTTAGAAGAAAAAATCTATATGACTTAGCCTAAAAGTTTCGCTGACCCTATTAGAAAATATTATATATGTAAGTTAAAGAAATCTTTGTATAGTTTAAAATAATTCGTCAAGCTTGGTATTCTAAAATTAATTTTTTTTTCAAAGAATTAGGTTTTTTTAATTGCTATTCAGATAATGATCTCTTTTTTAAAGTTAAAAATGGTCATTTGATTCTCATTTTATTATATGTTGATGATTTATTGATCACTGGCAATCTAACTAGATTAATTCATAAATATAATGATAAACTAAGTCAAATGTTTGAAAAGACTGATTTAGACATTCTGCATCATTTTTTAAGAATGATTATATTTCAAGATAAAAATTTAATTATTGTATCACAATCTCAGTATGCACATTATCTTCTTGTTAAGTTTAACATGCTTGATTATAAATCTACCACTACTCCTATTAAAGTTGGTATTAAACTTGATCTTAAACCTGCATGTAAAAAAGCTAACCCTACTTTCTATTATTTTAAAAAATATTTATCTAACAATTACTAGGCTAGATATTTCATATGATATTAGTGTTGCTTCTAGATTTATGCAAGATCCTTATTTAGATAATTAGAAATTAGCTAAACGTATCCTTCATTATATCAAAAGAACTATTAATTATAGTTTATTTTATTATTCCATTAATAATGATAAATTATATGGTTATTGTGATGTTGACCATGTTGGTGATACTTTAGATCACAAATCTACTTATGGATATGTGTTTAAGTTTGGTGTAGGTGCTATCACTTGGACTAGCAAGAAGTAACCTACTATCTCTCTCTCTCTTCTATAGAAGTAGAATATAAAAATGCTATGGAATATTTTAAAAATTCTATGTGGCTATAAAGGTTATTGGGAGAACTTCATTTGGATGTTTCTCAAAGTCCCATCCTTCATTGTGATAACCAAAGTTGTATAGCTCTGACAAAAAATCTAGTGCAACACTAAAGAACTAAACATATTGAAGTTTATGTGCATTTTATCTGAGAGAAAGTCTTCAATGGTGATATTGATCTGTAGTTTTGTCTTAAAAATGAACAAGTGGTAGATATCTTCATAAAACCACTTGGTTCTACCAAGTTTTATTAGTTTAATGCAATGTTAAGCCTCTTAGATTTGTTATTGGGGGGGAGTGTGCATGAAAATGCCACTTCCTAACGACCATGTATTTCTTCTTCTTATCTATACTTCTTCTCATTGTAAAGCATTGTAAACTTCATGTATAAGTCATGTGATTTGAGTAAACTTCGTATGGAAGTTTTACTTGTGTATCCTAATACATTTAAAATCAGAATTTATTATGATTACAAAAGGCTCCAAATATTCTTAGTGATTATTCATGAGAAACAATGAGATCTAATCTCAAAATTATGTTAGCCAAAACTTAATTTTGAGTATTTTATGTATTGTAATTCCTTTTGTTTCAAAACTTTTGTTTCAAAAGGTGACTTTTGGCATGATGAACATTGTTAAATCCTTCAAATTTTGTATATAGTATAATTCATTTATGGTGACTATGGCTTTTATCCCCACTTAGCATTAAGGAGGAGTGTTAGATTAATTAATGTTTAAATGGTTATTACTAACCCTTAGCTTACATTGGTAAGTAATTAAATAAATAATAATATATTATTTATTTACTCAGTGTAAACTTTGATAAAATAAATAATCTTATTATAGTTATTTAATATTTACCAAATATTTATTAATTGTATTTATCAGGGTGGATGGACCTATTATTTTCACAATGGTCACATACTCTCATTAATCATTAGAAATAGGGTTTTACCCCTATTGTAATTATATCAAACACAAACAAATATTCAAGTATTTATGCATGTAGTAAATACTTGTCTGAGACAAACTTCTAAATAATTTATCTGAGGACTAAGATGAATAAGATTTGATGTATTAGGGTTATTATTATTTTTAATATTAAATATCACTTTCTATGGTTTTTTACCTCTTTGAGGTTTTCCCAAGATAAATACTTGTGTTTCATTTTATTGATCTAGGTTCATTATATAATGCTCTGCTCATTAAATATCTTCTAGATCCATGTTTATTACATTTGTGTATTTTATCATAACTAATGGTGAAATGATTATGTATATAGGTAGATTTAAACCTAAGCCCTTTTCAAATTTTTGGTTGATAGGGTCAGCACAATCAACCTAGTATCGTTATTAGAAAAAACTCATTAGGTCATGGGCTAGGTTGACCAAGAGCTGACCTAGACCCTAAAAGAGTTTTACCAATAAGAGTACAAAGATGACCTAGTTGACCTAGTCATACAAACTATTGAAAGGGGTTTTAGGTTAGGAAAAAGGGTACTAAAGGTGGTAAAAGACTAGATGAGTGTGCAAGAGAGAAGAACAAGCTTATGGGAATGGTTTTTTGGGGAGAAGTGTGTAGATTACAAGTGGAAAAAGGGACAACAATCCTACAAATCACTAATGATCTGCCCACCCCTTTCTTGATGCACCCCTTAGGGAGTGCACCTAGAGGGATTGAGACTCAATGGGTTCTTGCAAGATAAAGAGCATTAGTAAGTGATAAAAGTTTTAAAATATCACATGTATACATATGCCCACTCTAAGCTCATCATGTATCACGTAAGTGTAATAGGGGATGGTGATTTAGTAATAGAACATGACAACACATAATGTTGATGCTAAGTAAAATGCAGTAAGAAGAAAATAAGATAAATGAAAGGATAGTATTGAAAAACACATACCTTTACTTACCTTAGTGATTGTAGATAAAGAAGGAGATGCAATAGATGTGAAGGCATCTAATGTGAGAAACATTAGGCAAACTTATAGAGATTAGGGCAAAAGGAGAGAAAAATCAAAAAAATTGCAACATAGGCATATAATAGTGGAAAATATTCTCTATGATGTTAGGATTCAATAACTTTTTATGATTGAAAAAATAAGTTAGTAAAAACAAATATTATGATCAAAACAAATAATCTGATAGTAAATATTTGAAAGGTAAATAATTGTGAATGGTAACTTTAAATAGGGTGAAAAAGAATTCATTTTCTATTGTTTGACTATTTTGAGAGAAGAATAGAGCTTTAAGATACCTATCAAAAGTTGAAAGAGCCAAGATGGTGAGGAGATGATAGCTGAGATGAGAGGAATGCCTAACGATCATAGCAAGTGTAGCACAAGTAGGCAACTAATAATTTCAAATTTGTTTTGAGTATTTTATTTGAAATTAGGTGTTTTATAGAAATTTATTAATTAGATCAATTCTAAAAATTAAAATAAACCCCAAGAAGTTGTTAATGAAACTAGAGGTGAAACAGGGAAATGGGTTTGAAAGGGATCAGAGTAATAAGTGTCGAAGGCATTTATTATAAATGGTTAAAGAGTCAAATTTTTGATAGGACTAGGTTGACCCAATTAACCTAGTAGTTATAAAATTATGTGATAAAAAGACTGACCTAGTAGGTATAGGATGACTTAGTTGGTTTAGGGAAAAGGATGACTTAGTATCCCTTGGTTCACTTAGTTGGTCAAGTCAAAAGGCTGACTTAGTACTAAGTGGGAAAAATTAAAGGGCCAACTTAGTTGATTAAGGCTAAGTGGTTGACTAGTACTATGGGGTCAACTTAGTATGTTACTAAGTGGCTGGTATAGTAGTAAAATGAGGGAAAGTGGTTGTTATAGTACTTTAAAGGCTTGGGGTGCTTAACTAAGTACTAAAATAGCTAATTAGGCTTAAAATAGATGAAATTGGTAGAAAATGAATATATTAAGGCAATAGTTGGTGATTTTTGTTAAAATTTAAAAGAATGTATTTTGATTATGAGTGACATGGAGGTTTAATACATCTTTTATTATTTTATTATTGTAGGGGCATCAAATATTTTGATGATTGGTAGATGTATCATGGCTACCAGATTAATTGGAGCACCTAAAGGAGGTAGACCGAGCTAGATTAATCATGCTATGATTGGGAGGCATCATGGAGATGTAACATATTCCATTGAGTGTTGATCTAGTGATCATGTACTTGAGAGCCTAGGAATGTATAACCAATACTTATATATGCGGATACCATATAGGTTGGTATCAATTTAGAGGATGTCTATGCATTTTGTGGACTTCCTATAAGGGGGACATCAGTGATCATGGTGATACTAGATTATCATGAAGAGAGGTGAGTATTAGTCTAATGAATGATGTGCTTAGATAGGATTTACCTAAGACCAAGGGAGTCAATTTGATGTTTATATTGCCTAAATTTTAGATATCTAGAAGGCTATGATAGGACTTTTGATATCATGGGTACTATGTCACAAGTTAGACAACAAGGTAACATTATATGTGATAGCCTTATGTCAGTATATATTGGAGTAGGGGCACTCTATGCCTTGGGTTCTATCATCTGGGTTTAACTCATGCATGATATGTTTCATATGTTGTCCAGAGGAAAAAAATCATGGGGTCAATGGCATTACTGAGTGCCTTTATATATGAGAGGTTCCCAATGTATTGACTAGTTGGGTTACCCCATATGGTCAATGATTAGTTTCCTTGAGTGTTGAGATAGAGATAGGATCAAGTGGTGTAGGTCATGCCCCATGTGTTAGTGATACATATGATCACATGAGGAGAGATCATGTGGCATCCTTATTCGCACATTGCAAGAGTTTGGCTGAGTTGGGAGATGGTGGCACCAGGGTTAACACGAGTGTGGATCACATACCACTACACTTGGTGAGTAGAGACACATCCAGTGGCATGCTTACTAAGACAATTTAGAATTCCTTACCTAATGGATTATATAGTGGCTCCTACATTTTAGGCTTGGTATGTAAGAGATCTAAGGGGGAGAGGAGGAGGAGGAGCACCAATCATAAGACTAGATATCAGACTATGGCATGTGAGACCATAGACTGGCTGAGCATAATAGCTAACGACTAGATAGGTCATAGATATAGATGTAAGAGTTCCATAGGTACCATAGCTAGCACCACAATAGGAAGAGTGATGACCACCTCAATCGCACTATCAATGGAGATGCTAGTGGTGAGATAAATCATAGATGGTGGTCATCCAAGATGACCCATTATTTAGCCCAAGGTAGAGTTGGTCTATAGAAGAACCACCGAGGCAAGGATTGAGACATGTATGGGTAGTGACCCTAGGGTTTATGTTGATTGGGAAGCATCTCATGGATGAGGTACTTATAGGATGAGTCAATGGAGAGATTGTGTTTGATGGACGAGTAGAAGGGGAGACCATGATTAGTGACACTAGGATAAGTAACAAATGGTTGTAATTTTTAGTCTTTGACATAGAATACTAGTTGTATAAGATTGATAAATTATAGGTACATAGATTTTGAGATATATTTTTAATTTAACATCTATCTAGTTTGAATTTTATAGATCTTATAGAGGAGGAGGAGGCCAGATGGGGATCCCTAGTGATGAGATCACTCCATGATATTCTAGATAGGGTGCTGGTGTCATACGACCCTACCACATTGGATGATCCCATGGTACCATCTACCCCAGATTAGGTGAGCTATTTTAGATTAATAAGGGAGGCCAAGAGGCAATTACAGGCATGTGGAGATGGGCTATAAAAACTAGTAGGGATGGGAGTAAGAGAAGCATAGGCATGGTAGGCCTTGAATTAGGAGAGAGTCATGCATTTGGCTACCACTATTTAGCTAGGATAGGTACAGGCCTAGCTGGCTAACCTACAGGGATAAGTAGTAATATTGAGATCTCAGGCATCCTCTTTACAACATACTATTCATATGGGACTATCTGAGACATCTATGGATAACATGGCTAGGCCATGAAATAGACATAATAGAGCCAAGCCTTAGAGCTAGAGTGATGTATTTTTTTACTTTTATAAAAAACACATGATATATATATATATATATATATATATATATATATATATATATATATATATATTATACATTGGCAGTTGGATGTTGATCATATGTGTTTGTATTATGGTTTTGGTTGTTGATGCATGGATATATTTCTTTCTAGAACATGTATTTTACTTGTGTTGTATATGTTATAGGAAATATAAGTGTTGTGTTTTATTTTCTATCATTATGTAGGACATATGCATTGTTAAAAAGAAATAGGTGAAAAGGACTTGGAAAAGTATAATTAATCAAAAACAAATGTAATACACATTATTTCATGTTAGAAAATTTGTAATATCATAAGATGACTAAGTATAAGAAACCAAAGAGTGGTAAACAAGAGGGAAAAAATTTGTTTTTAAACCATGAAAAAATATTGGCACCAAATTAAAACAAGTAAAATCACAATAAGTCATGTTGGGAAGTATGAAAACAATGTAATAAAGTGGAAAGTACATAAAAGAAAAATGGTATAAAAACAAATCAATTAAGTCAATCAATCATAATAAATCACGTTGGGAAGTATAAAAGAGAAATAGAATTGGAAAAAATGGTCTTAAATTAATCACACTAATTCAAGTTGGGAAGCATGAAAAACTTAAGAAAAATGGTTGGATTCTTACATGCAATCAAAAAATAAGAAGATAAAAGTGAAAATATTAATGAAGTAAGCATAAAACATATTAAATCAAGATGGGAATCATGTCCAGGATGTGTAACTTATAATCAATCACATATTATCTCATATTTGACACATGTAATTTTGTTTTGACTTGGATATTAGAAAATTTTGTGAGGAAGGATAGGTCATATCCATGATCTTACACTAAAAATCAGAAAGGGACCACCAATTAGGTGGAAATAATGTGAAAATATAATAAAAATGGATGTTTGGAATGGTAATGTGAAAATTTGGTAATTTGTGAGGAAGGCCAAGTCCTATCCATGGCCTTACAATGCAACTCACAAATGGAATCCCTAGAAGAGTGATCAGTGAAAAAAACAATATTTCTCAAAGAGAAATATGAGGATTTTATGGAGTGAAAAATGGAATGTAAGAAGCATAACATAGGCATCTGATGAGAATACCTTAAGAGACATGAGGCACACTAAGGATATGAGAAGACACTGATTGACTAGTAACCATCAATATACAAGATACATATTCGTTATAGACACAAAGATGTGTAGGAAAATAAGTGTGCTACTAAGATCAACTCATGTGGATTGTTTTGAACAAAAAAATATAATGGACCTACCTTCTCACAAGGCATTCCCCATTCCTTAAGACCCTTTACAGAGTATTTGGTCTACTGAGAAGATTGGGTACTTGCTTGACAAAGTAGGTAGTACTAAAATATTTTTTATTCTACTTTTCTAATCTATTGGCCTACCACACCCCAATGGACCTTGGCTCTAGCATGAGAACAACTATGGAGTTTGAGATTTGATTAAAAGAAGGAGATGTGCCTAGAATCACATCTTGTAGTGTGATTTGACTTTTGAGAATTTTGAATGTTTCCTTTTAGAACATTATATTTTTGTTAAATGATTTGGATTTTGAATGTTTTTATGGATTTTATGATTCTTCCTCCATATGGACTTGGAAAAACCAAACCATAAGGACTTGGAATGACCAAACATGAGAGATAGAGTGATACACACAAATGAGTTTTAAGCTTTGGCTAAAGTAAGCTAAGTATCTGAAGACATGAATGACTAGAACACTTAAGCTTAATGATGATCTAGCATATTATCTCAAGTCTCAACCATGTGTATGCTTAGTTTACGAAAGGGAATAAAGGTAGATCCAAAGTGGACTGGTAAAAGGAGACTGTAATGAGATGAATTGTTTGATAATTGATCACATTGTAAATAAGGAATGACTAAAATGGAACAATGTTTGTATAACCAAGTCACAATAACAATTATCTATGTTTATAGAGATAAGATAGAAAACAATCATGAAATAGAAAAAAGGAGTCATAAGAAGTGAACTCGAGAAGAAAAAGAATACAATGGTGAAAATGAAATACATAAGCAAACATAATGACATCATAATCAATATAAATTTTAAAACCAAAGTCACCATGTAAGATAGATAAGAATTTAACACAATGTCAAATGATATAAAAATAGATAAAGATAAAGTTGGAGCACATGTCCAATCCAAATGAAAATGTAAGAACACCATGCATGTGTTAATAATTACTAATATATTTATCCACACACATTATCCATAACATCTGATAAGTATCCATGTAGTTGAATGTGAATTGCATCTAATGTCTCAATGCTCTTCAATGAAAGTTAAGAAAAGACTTCACGTTGAATCTCCTCAATGAAAAATGTAAGAATGATCAAAGGATCATGTTGAGGAGGGCTATAATGTAGGGGATGCTCAGGAAAATGCATTGGAGTGGTTTTTATATACACATAATATTTTTAAACTTTTATCAATTACTGACACTCTCTATATTGTAGGAACTTATCGAGTCTCAATTTCTTTGAGTACATGCCTTAAGGGGTGCACAAGGGAAGGGTTGGGCAAACCATTCGTGCTTTGCAAGATTGTTATGCATTTTTCCACTTATTATCTAAACATGTGTCTCCTAAAATATATTTTCTTAAGCTTGTTCTTCTCTATTGTACACTCCTCAATCATTTCCCACATTGTATTCCTCTTTTCCTAACCTAAACACCTTTTGAATATTTACAGTACTAGGTCGACTGGGTCAACCCTATATAATTGTGGGTAAAATTCATTTAGGATCTAGGTCAGCTCTTGGCTAACCTAGCCCATGACCTAGTGAATTTTTTCCATATTAATACTAGGTCGACTGGCTCTACCCTGTCGACCAAAAAAATTCAAAAGGGCTTAGGGTTAAATTTTCCTATATATACAAGATCATTTTTCCATTATTTAGAGAAGAGAAAAATAAGTAAGAGATATTGTGCATCTGCTTATCCACCATTATAATTGAGAAGCAAGCTTAGGGTTTCATACTTTATTTGGAGATACAAATTTTGTCTTGTGGACAAGTATTTTGGATGCATTAATAGGTTTTGTAGCCTAGAGATCATTTATCCTTGTCATCCTTACATACCACAACAACCATTTGCAAAGTACCTTGGCCAAGGGAGAGATTGAGGCTCAATGGGTTAATATTCAAGGTAAGTATTTCTAACTTTGTTCCTCCTTTGCAAGATTAGATAGATATGGACTTGTACTTCTCTTCCATACATTAGGATTATGTATACATTTATGTGAGTATATGTCTTTTATGCATGTTTAATTTTATTGTTTATTAACCCCACTTTGTGCCATAAGCTTTGTTAAGCACTATATTAGACTTTAATTTACTTTTTATTAGTTTAGTGAATATGAAAACATAGGGCTTATTTAGGGTTATTGCATGATTGTGCTTGATTGGAGGCTTTGGAACCCTTCCTAGCATTGTTTATTGTGATAAGAGATCCTCTAATTGGGTCTAGCAGATTTGCATATTGGTCATGTTCTTGATTATCTAATGTATCCCAAATTGAAATTATAAGTATGATCTATCTTCTTCAAGTTAGGATTACTTTATAGAAATGATACATTTATAATTGCATACATTTTGGTGAACCCGATGTGAATCTAACCCTTACAGGTTTTATCTCATATTTTTTATTATTTTATCATTTTATTTATTATTTTTATATATTTATGATACTAGGTCAACAATGATGGTATATTGTTTAACTTTTATGTGCATATTTAACACACAATCACATCAAAAGGACTTTATTCTATTTGTACAGGTCTTCATTAGATATAGGATACTGAGTCGAATAGGTCGACATCAAGCTGCTAGGTTGACTCTATCAACACAATACACTTTAAACTTCTAGAAAACATACTAGGTGGACACTATCAATATAGTATTCTTAAAAGTTTTAACAAATAAATAACTATAGAACTAGGTCAACCCAGTCGACATAATTGGCAAAATTTGCATGTAAAAATCAAGTTACTTCAATATCAATCACACATTCCTCTGCATCCTCTAACCCACCAAGGTTAATTTCTCTCTTTCTCTATCATTTTTGTTATTCATTGTAATTCTATTTTTCATAGTTTGCAGTCTTTAAAACTACCCTTATATATAAAATTAAGTCGACCCTATTGACCTAGTTTTGTATCTTATCTTCTATCTTAAATACTAGGTCAACACTATCGACAAAGTTTTTAAAAGACCCTTACTTCAGTAGTATAGTAGTGACACTATCAACTCTATACTATAATCTTTACATACATTGTCATCTAAATTGTCATTGTACTATGTTTCAGAGTTATAATTAACACTTATATGATAGTAATTACTTCACACTTTCACTTTCAATTACTTTCATGCTTAGAATAGATTATATAGTCTAAATAGGTGGTTTTTAAATATATCATTTAGTTGCACTATTTTTCTATTTTCTTGTAAACACTACCAAATCACATAATTTAAAAATGTATTTAAATAATTATTTACCCAAGACCTACCTAATTGGGTTTCATCACCAAGGGGGAAGCCAACCTAGTTTTCTAGCCAAGTATAAACACGTGGTTAATGGTATATATTGGTGAAGCACCTGACACCTTTATCATTGTGATGTGTGAAGTGAAGGGGTATGCCCCAATACCAAGCCGATATCATTGCCAACATAGATCCCTTTTAGCCTAAATGTCCTAAAACCATCTATAGATTTCTTTTTAGTTATTTAATTACAACCAATTTCTTATCACACTTAAAATCATATTCTAATAGTCTAACAACATTCAAGATGACCAATTATTTAGCATTTAATTTCTAAGTTAACTGCTTGCTCTTAACTCAAGTGTATGTTATACTGAAAAAACTTGTATTTGCCAGCATTAGTGTAAGTGTTTATGTTGTGTGCATCAATTGTATCATCCTCATTGACCCAATTGATTTTTTGTTTCATTTCATTTCTTTCTTTCAAAAGTACTTTCAAAAAATGTCTCATTTCAGTACATAATCATTCTATTTGACACAGTCTCTTACAGCTATATGTTTCCCTTACCTATAGTATTGAGATGACCCTAACAACATATTATTCTTTTTTTCCCCTCAAGATACAGTACTAGGTCAACCCTATCAACTTTGTATCCTTCTCTACCTATTTTTATATCCCAAGTTATAGTATTAAGTTGACCCTGTCGACTCTGTATCCCTATTTTCTTAGCTTTTAGACCTTGATTTCAATACTAGGTCAATCAAATTGATTATATGCTCTTATTTGTCCCTTCCTATTTCTTTATTTTTGCATTAACTTGACATATCTGACCCTTCTCCCTCATTATGAACTTCTTATTTGACTATAACACTAAGTTGAACTCAATAGATATGATGAGTCTTACCAACCCTCATAGGGTCTCTCATAAGCATATTATGGATCTTCTCCTGGATGAGATTAATGTTCATATATCCACTCCCAAAAGGAATTATGGGACCCCTCCTCATTCCTCTTCACTTTTCAGTCCTTTATTCTCACTTAAAGATCAACCTGAATTAGATTATACACCTGAAATGCTCTTTTTCATCTCTAAGTTTCCTCGACATTGAGGAAAGGAACCTTCTACCATTTACCATCTCATGATTATTGGTCAAGCTGAAGAGCCTCATTCACCTTCTCTCATATTCTCACATATATTTGGGGCTACTAGCTTCTTTGCTTCTCACCCTCTTCCCTCTATTTTTACCCCTTCTCATACCATGACTTATTTTTTGACTTCCTCTACCTTCATGCCTAGTATCTCTACTAACATGGTAGGTTTTACATCTAGTGGGCCTCTTCCAAGGCCCACTCTCCTTAATTATTCTACTAGTGCATCATTTTATACCCATGTTAATCATGCCTTTAGAACTTCCTCTTCTCATCCCTTTAGTAGTCCATCTTTTTCTACAGAATCAAATTTTGCCACTAGTGCCTCACATTCTAACAAATCTTCTCAAGTTCCTACTAACACCCATAGTGGTACCCAAGCCACTACTTCCAATTCTAATGCTTCAAATAATGCCAACAATGCAACTCAAACTCATCAACTCTTATTAAAAACTCTTAATCAAATGAATGCTTTTCAAGATAATAATATAAATCAAATGATGCAAAGGAAAAACAACCTTATTCATCTTCAAACCCACCCTAAACATATGCCATGGGGCATGCATAATCAAAATGTTCCCCCACCTCCTCTTTAGGATTTGCATGTTAATCTTATCCCTCAACCTCCTCTTGTCAAAAAGATAACCAAACATCTTCAAAATGAGCCTCTTACATCTCAAATTTCTAATATTGATATAGGTGGCATCACCCCTACCATTTCTTAGAATGGGTTAACTCATCCTACTCTTCATCTAAAAACATTTGGAAATCTATATAAAGACTGGGTCAAATTAAATAGCTTTACTGCTACTAAGCTATTAGCCAAAACTCTCATAAGTGATGTTTTAGATTGGTACAACCAATTTAAAACTCATTTTATTACTAGTTTGGAAGATTTAGTAAATGCTCTAGTCTAAAATTTCCAAGCTAGTGATATTCCTAAGAATACCTTGACACATTTTATCAATTATAAGTAACTTGAAACTAAAACAGTCCAAGATTTTGTTAAAAGGTAGAAGACATTATCCAACAAATGTGAACATAACATGGATGATGATAACCTTTTCCATCTCTTTACCAATGCTCTTTTTCCCAAGTTATAATATTGGGTCTGGACTCTCTCTCCACATACTTTGGAGGAGGCTATTGACCAATATAAACATCAATATTTCCTTGTGCATCAATTCGAGCCATCCTAACCTTCTATAGGTACACATATATTACTAAAAAACAAGAACCATCATACTACTAATGATGGTGTCACAGACTCTTATGATACCATTCACGCTATTCAAGTTGTTCTTCCTAAGCAATCTTTTAAACAAGATCCCCATTATAAAAAAATTACCAATCATCACTTATCTTTACCTAGTAACATCAATGTTCACAAACCTTATCCTTAGCAAAATTAATAAAATGTCTACCTAGGCTTCTACCATGAGATCTTGATTCCAATCATCCTATGAAATCTTGGTATGATCCCAATAAATTTTCTTGGTTTCATGCTAGTTGGGGTCATGCTCATGAGACCTATAGGAAAATTCAAAATTTGGCTACGTATTTTCTTCTTGATCCCAATTTTTACCATGATTCTATCATTTAGAAATGACAACAAGCTTATGACATTGATTTCAAAGCCCATGAAACAAATACTAAATATCAAGCTTTGAATCTAGCTAATGCTCATTTGGCCATCTATAAAGATCCTATTCCAAATCACTAAGATACCTAAGACAAGCCTACCCCTTCTACCAATAATGTTGATAGTTTTATTGACCCAAATCCTGAAGAGAATGTAGTTAATATGACTAATATGTGAAGGGTGGTTGCTTTCATTTATCCTCAACCTATCTACACACCTCCATTATCTTGTTCATTTTGTGTTATCCAATATTCTTCTCCAACTCACTTAAATGAGTTGGGGCAAAATGATCTTATAACTTTTGATGAACCAATTCCAACTCCTCCCTTGAATAACACCTCCCATACTATTTTAACCATCCCTCCATCTTCTTTACCTAACTCCAATGACACTCAAGCTTCTATCAACACTTTTTATAGCAATTCTCAAAACCAACTTCCATCATCTTTTCAACATAATCTACAAACTTTTCCTCTCACTAAACCTTCTACCTCTTATCAAAATAAATTTAAATTTACTTTGGATCTTCCTTCTAAGGACCTCCTTCAACACTAGGCACATCTTTCTAACAATATTCTTATGGGTTATGATGAATCAAATCCTATCATAGAGCTTACTAATCTCTCATCCCAAATCCCATTTATTAAGCGTATGAGTACCTATTTGTGTCATCATAACTATATTTTATAGCTTTTTTTTGAGATGAACATCCCTCATCCTCCCCTGGAATGATGCAAAACAACCTTATCTAGATCTAAAGATAGCATATTGAAACAATGCAAAGAGATATCCATCCATGTTGACAAGATAATGGATACTTCTCTTTCCCTCAAATTTCCCATCACTTCCATGATCCTCGATGATATTATGCTTTGTGTAAATGATCCTCCTCTATTCATTAGTGTCCAAATTGATGATATCCAAGTCAAGCATGCCTTGATTGATGAGGGTTATGACACTTGTGTTTCCTATCTCGATTCTATCAAAACCCTTGGATATTCTAAATGCAATCTCAAATCCACATGTAGCACATGTCAAGCCTATGATGGAAGTAAAATGCCTCCTTTACGTTGTATGTGGCTCCCAAATACCATCCCACCTATCACCATTTATGTGAAGTTGATGATCTTTAAATTTCCTCTATCTTACAACACTATATTTGGTAAGCCATAGATTCATCGTATGAGAGCAATTACCTCTTCTGCTGACCATTAAATTAAATTCCCTCATAATGGATCCATTTTTAGGATTTATGGTGACACTAAACCTTGCAATTTTGAAAAAATCCAATACTAGGGTTTATTCAATATTCCTAATCTTTAACCTTTACCAAGTGTTCCATTTAATGAGTCTCAATAATTTAACTTTCCTATCAATTCTACTCAAGGTTACAACCATCATCTTGAGCTCATTGGGAATATTTCCTCTAACCTCTTAGATTTTGATGATGATGAACCTGACGAGATCAATCTCAAGATTAAAACTTCTGATCTCTCACCTCATCTCATCTCTTAGCTTCTCACTTATTTACAACCTCATTCTCGTCAACCACCTTTTGATTATATCCCCATTGTCTTAACCAATACTCAATATTCCATTCATCACACCACATTGGATGACAATGTCATCCCTACCTATGTCATTGATCTTCGTACACCTAATTAGGATGATGGTTATAGCTTAGATGATCCATTCTTAGGAGGTCTTGTTCAATCCCATGATGCTGAGATTATTTATTATCATTCCTCTCTACTTCAATATTTTAGTGTATCTTCTCATATTCCATCATATATCATTCCTAATTTTAACATTTTTCCTCTTTATCATAAGGTAGAGATGGTGCAGACACCTCCAATTTTTGAATAACCTTGTAGGAGAATTCTTATGTATCATGTTATGATTGGACCCTATTGCTTTGCTAGGTACCATGACCCATATAGCTTGCTTATCCCTGAGATGCATGAAACTATCCTTTCACATTTTATAGACCTTGCCCCTCCCTTAGTAGATCCCAATTTTGATCCTTTTCCCACACCTATTTTAGCTGAGACTATTCCTACTTCTGATCCTATCACTCCTACTATCGATCCTTATCCTATTTCTCCACCAACACCACCTTCTTTCAGTGATGGTTTACTTCATTTACCTTAGTTGTCTCCTTTTCCCACCAAATGGGTTGATCAACATCACCAAGCTCTTTTTTCTTCTGTTACACCTCCTCTTATGAGTACACCTACTAAGGATATGCATAGGCATATATGTTGTTTCCATGGTATAAATAATATTTCATCCATGCATTATCATATGTTATGAAAATATATTGATATTTTGAGTCTTACTACCCCTCAATCCTCAAACAAGGCCATGCCTCCCTTAAAGGTACTTCCTGAGTATCTTCCTAAGTATAGATAGGTATATTGTCTTTAGCACCAATGTGGCACCCATCACATTGATCACTATTACATCCTTCAACAGCATCTTAAAGATCACCTTTTAATAATTCTCACACCTTTTATTGTTCCTTCCATAGGTCATCCTTGTAAGAAGGCTCCCCCTTCTTCCCCCATGGTTCCACCTCCTATGGTTCCATTTCCTCTTATGGTCCCTTATTCACCTCTTGTTCCTCCACATATGAATCCTTCACCTATAGATCTTCCCTTACATGTGGATCCTTATCCACCTATGAGTCTCTGACCCATAGATCTTTCCCCATCGGTGATCCCTTCATCACCTGACAAGTCCATTATCATTCATTCTTCTAAGCATCCCTTATATGATATCCCTCCTCAACATGATCCATCAAGCATTCTTACCTTTTCTATTCAGGATATTAGATGTGAAGTATTTTCCTATTTTTTGTTGAAGATAGATGAAGCATTAGTTGTAATTCACATTCAACTTCATAGAAACTTATCAAATGTTTTGGATAGTGTGTGTCATAAAATATATCATTATTTATGAGAACATGCATGGGTTTATTATATTTTTCATTTGGATTAGACATGTGATCCAACGTTGTCTTTATCTATTTGTTATATCATTTGACATTGTGTCAAATTCTTATTTATCTTACATAGTGATTTTGATTTTGCACTTTATATTGCTTATAATATCATTTATGTTTTTCTTGTGGATTTATTATTTATCATTTCCTTATTTTTCTTCTTGAGTTTCTTTCTTAAATATTCTCTTTTTCTCTTTTCATGATTGTTTGCTATATTATCTCTATACACATGAATAATTATCATTGTGACTTGGCTATGCAAACCTTACTCCCTTTAGTCATTTCTTCTTTACCATGTGATCAGTTAACAAATAATCCATCTCATTATAACCTCCTTTTACTAGTCTACTTTGGATCTCCTTTTTGTCCCTTTATTCCCCTTTTCACACTAATCATATACATGATTGAGACTTGAGATAACATGTTGGTTCATAATTAAGCCTAAGTATTCTAGTCAATCTTGTCTTTGGTTACTTGGATTCCTTTAGCCAAATCCTAAATCTCATTCATGTGTATCCCTCTATCTCTCATGACTGGTCATTCTAATTTCGTATGGAGGAGGAATCTTAAAGAATCCATAAAAATATTGAAAAGGCAAATCATTTAAAAGACAATGATCCAAAAGGCAAAACATTCAAAATTGTCAAAAGTAAAATCACACTAAAAGACATGATTCAAAGAACATCTCCTTCTTTTAGTCAAAGTTCAAACTCCACAGTTGGCCTCATAGTAGAGCCAAGGTTCATTACAGTGTTGTAAGCTAGTAGATTAAAAAAGGAGAATAAAAAATCTTTTAGTGCTACCTAATTTCTCACGTAAGTACCCAATCTTCATAATAGACTGACAACTTTGTAAGGGGGAATAAGGAATGGGGAACAAATCATGGGAAGGCATATCCATTCTTACTTTATTTTTACCAATCTACCTTCATGAGTTGATCTTAGTAGAATATGTGTTTGCCTACATAGCTTTGTGTCTATAATGAATAGGTCTCCTTTATACATTGATATTCATTAGTTACTTAGTGTCTTTTGTTGTAAAACATTTGGTATTGAAGTCATTTACAGGATGGATGATTTAGCACAAACATGTCTTCCACCTATTGCAACTAGCGCTCGATATTCTTAAGGGAGAGTCAGATCATTAGTTTATTGTACCATTATAGTAACAAAATTCAACATGGGTCTTGGCAATGGAACCAAAATGTCATAGAAAATTTGATATTCAATTCATTTATAGGATGGATACTTTGGCATAAAACTATCTTCCACCTGGTTCAACTAGTAATTGATGTTCATACAAGAGATTCAAAGCATTATTATGATGTACAATTGTAGAAACAAAATTCAATATAGGCCCTAGTTCTTTCTCCACTGCACTTCAAATGAGCACATAAGTATCATGACTTATATGAATTGATGTCGATGTAGTTTAATGACAAATGTTGAGTGCTACAGGATTATTCTACATTTTCACATAGTTGTAACAAGTCTAGAACTGACTTGGATGGCCAAGTGATTGATAGAGTAAATGACTTGAATACCAAAATTTATATAACATTTTGGTTCCATTTTTGGGATCCATGTCATAATTTTTTAGAAAAGTCAGTATTTAAGTCATTTATAGGATAGATGCTTTAGTGTAAAGCTATCTTCTACATGTTGTAACTAGTGCTCGATATTCTCAAAGGAGAGTCAAAGCATTGTTCAGTTGTACCATTATATCAACAAAATTCAACACATGTCCCAAAAAGAGAACCAAAATGCTATATAAAAGTTAGTATTCAAGTCATTTATAGGATGTATGCTTTAGTTCAAAGCTATCTTCCACTTATTTCAACCAACGCTCTATATTCTTGAGGGAGAGTCAAGGCATTGTTGTATTGCACCATTACAGAAAAAATTCAATGTGGGCCTTGGTTCTTTCTCTATTGTGCTTTGGGTGAGTGCATAAGGCTTTCACCTTATGTAAATTTATGTCATCATAGTTAAGTGACAAATGTTTAGCACTGTAGGATTATTCTATGTTTATACCTAGTTGTAGCAAGTCTAGAAATGACTTGGATAGCCAGATAAGCATCTGATAGAGTAAATGACTTGAACACCAAATTTTCTATAACATCTTCTCATATCATTAGTATGATTCATGTCTCCTAAGGTCTTCTCATAAGACACCTAATTTATGGTTTTTACATTCCCTTTTTCACTCCCTATAATCCTCATATTTCCCCTTAAGAAATATTGTTTTATTCACTAATCACTTCCCTAGGGATTTCATATGTCATTTGCATTATAATACCATGGATAGGACCTAACCTTCCTAAAAAATTACCAAAATTTAACATTACCATTACCAACATCCCTTTTTTACCATATTTTTAAATTTATTCCACCTCATTGGTGTTCCCTTTGTGAGTTAAAGTGTAAGATCACAGACAGGACCTATCCTTCCTCACAAAATTTTCCAATAACCCAAGTCACAACAAAATTACATGTGTTAAATATGAGATAAGATTTGATTAATCATGAAGTTACACATCATTTACATGTTTCCCATCTTGATTTGGTATGTTTTATGTGTACTTCATTACTCTTTCACTATTATATTCTTATTTTTTGATCGTATGTAAGAATACAACCACTTATTGAATTTTGCATACTTCCCAGCTTGAATTAGTGTGATAAATTTAAGACCAATTTTGTTAGTTTTGTTTTTCTTTTATACTTCCCAACATGATTTAGAATGATTGATTGACTTAATTGATTTGTTTTTATACCATTATTTCTTTTACATGTTTTTCACTTTATTACATTATTTTCATACTTCCAATGTGATTTAGTGTGATTTTATTTTTTTTAATTTGGTTCAAATCTTTCTCTTGATTTTTAAAAAAACTTTTTCCCCTCTTGTTTACCATCCTTTGGTTTCTTATACTTAGTAATTTCTTGTTATTACACATTTTTCAACATGAAATAGTGTGTAGTACATTTGTTTTTTATTGATTATACTTAGCCAAGTTTTTTTGCCTATTTTTTTAACCATGAATGTGTCTTACATAATGTTATAAAAGAAACCACAAAAACATATATTTCCTATAGAATATACAACATAATGTCAAAACATGTGCTAGAAAAAAATACATCTATGCATCCACAACCACAACCATAATATAAACACATAAGATCAACAATCTAACTATCAAAATAAGATATCCATATATATATATATATATATATATATATATATATATATATATATATATATCATTCCAACTCTAAGGTTGGCCTCTATCATGTCTATCTCATGGCTGAGCCACACTGCCCATAGATGCCTTGGATAGTCCCCTATGAATAGTATGTTATACAGATGTTGTCTATGATCTGCAACCTTTCACCTATCCCTATAGATTGACCACCTGGGCCTGTACATGTGCCAGCTGACTCATAGTAGCCATATGTGTGGCTCTCTCCTGAGCCAAGTCCTACCATGCATGTGCCTCTCCCACTCCCACCCTTGCTAGTGGTTGTCACTCATCTTTATGTTCATGTAATCACCTCATGGCCTCTCTTACTAGTTTAAACCATCTCACCTGAGCTGGGGTAGATAGTATCATGGGACCATTTAGTATAACAAGGTCGTATGGCATCAATACCTCATCTAAGATCTCATGGAGTAATCTACTCACTAGGGATCCCCATCTGGTCTTCTCCTTCATAAGATATAAAAAAATTAAAATAGATATTAGATCACATATATATTTCCAAATCTATCTATCTATCTATAATCTATCTCAAAAAACTTAAAATAACCATTTCTTATTATTACATGTCTGGATGTTGTCTATCATTGTCTCCCCATCTATGTGACCACCGAGCACAGTCTCTATATTAGCTTATCCTTTGAGTACCTCATTCATGGGATGTCACCCAATCAATGTAAACCCTAAGGTCACCACCTATGCCCATCTCAAATCTCACATGAGTGGTGCCTCTCTAGACCAGCTCTATCCTAGGCTGACTAATGGGTCATCCAAGATGACCACCCTTTGTGCTCTCTCTCATCAATGGCATTTCAATTGATGGTGTGACTAAGGTGGTCACCTCCCCTCCTATTTTGATGCTATTTGTGGTAATTATGGCCCTCTTGCATCCACATCCATATCCTATTTAGCTGTTAGCCATTGTGCTTGACTTGTTCATGGTCTCTCACACCATGGTCTAATCTATGGTCTAGGAACTAGTGGTCTCACTCCTCCTTTCCTTCTTAGATATATCACATATTTAACCAAAATTTGGGTACCACTATTGAAACCACTAGGTGAGGGAGTCCCAACTATCCTGGTATGCATGCCACTAGATATGGTTCTATTACCAGGTGTAGTGGCCTATAATCTATACTTGTGCTAATATTGGTGTCACTATCCTCTAACTCAATCATACTATCATGATGTGCCCATATAACTACCATATGATATTTTATCATGTGATTATATGTAGCACTAACATGTGGGGCATGGCTCATGCTACCTAATCTTGTCACCATCTATAGACCTGAGGTAACTAATCATCGACCACATGGGGATACCTAGTTGGTTGGTACATCAAAAACCTCTCATATATCTAATAACTCAATAAAATTATCATCCCCATAGTCTTCTACCCTCTGGATAACATCTCATAAATATCATGCATTTTATAGACTCAGATGATAGAACCTAGATCATATAACACCCCTTCTCTAAAATAGATTGGTGTAAGGCTATCATATATAGTAGTACCTTACCATCTAACTTGTGACATAGTACATGTACTATCACAAGTCTTATCACCACCTTCTAGATATCTAAAATTTAAGCTATATACACATCAAAAATTCTCAATCCCAACCGAAGATATATCTTATCTGAGCTCATCACCCATAAGGCTAAGGCTCGCCTCTCCTCCTATCTATCTAGTACCCCCATGATCACTAGCGTACCTCTTATCAGAAGTGCAAGAATAAAATGGACATCCTCTAGGCTGATATGCACCTTGATGGTATCCCCATCCACTACTCATTTAAAAGTGTTAGTAAATCATTTTCAAGCTCCCAAGAACATGACTACAAGATCAAGGCCCAATGATAATCGACACATCTCAATAATACCTCCTACACCTAGTGTGACCAACCTATCTCAATCCTCAAATATCAACCACTTTATAAGGTCTGGTATCCATGTTGTGTCCACCAATTTCTATAATATCAGACACCTTTGTAACCATCAAACAACAAAAGATGTATTAGACCTCCATATCACTCATAATCAAATACATTCTTTTTAAATTTTAACAAAAACAAACCTAATTTATTTTAATCTATCCAATTTTTACCAATTTGACCTAATTTCAACATTTTAGGCCTTTCAAGTACTATTTTGGCTTATTTCATGTATTTCCATACTATTTTAGCTACTTAGTCAAACATTAAGTTGACCAAATAATCCTTTATTGACCATGTTGACTTAACAAACCTAGTCGACCCTTTCATTTTTCCTCCCTTAGTACTAAGTTGGAAATTTGGTTCAAACAACTAAATTGGTAGTGAGGTACTAAGTTGGCAGGTTCCAAAATCAACTAAGTTGACACACACCTATAAATTCAGCACTGTGGAATCCCAATTTTTAGCCTACTAGGTCGACTGGGTCGACCTAGTTGGTTCAACTTGTTGATTCTTTCCCCTATTTGTAATAAATAACTTTGACAGTTATTACTCCAATTCCATTAACCCATTTCCCCTTTTGGCATCTAATACCATTAGCAACTATTTTGGATTCATTTAGGTTTCTATAAACTCTCCAAATTAATTTTTTTATAAAATACTTAATTTCAAGTAAAATATTCAAAACAAGTTTGAAATTCTTAGTTGTGTACCTGTGTTGTACCCATTATGGCCCCTAGGCATCCCTCTCATCTTGGTTATCATCTCCTCACCATATTATCTCTATTATATTTTCTTTGGTCTCTTATAGCTCTATTTTCCTCTCCAAACAAGTCAAATAATAATAAATGACTTTCTTTTCACCCTATTTAAACTTATTATTCACAATTCTTTACCTTTCAACCATTTACAGTCAGACTACTTGTTTAGATCATATATTTAATTTTACTCACTCAATTTTAGAACCATAAAAATTTATAGAATCATGACATCATATATAATATTTTCCACTTCTATATACCTATATTCTAATTTTTTATTATTTTTTGCTCTTTTTCACTAATCTCTATAGGTTCATCTAATGTTCCTCACATTAGACGCCTTCCCTTCTCTTGTATTATCCTTATTTATCTACAACGCTAAGGTAAGTAAAGGTATGTATTTTTCAATTTTGTTCATTAATTTATCTTATTTTATCCTTATTTCATTTTAATTAGAGTCAACATTATGTGTTATCATTTTTAATTCATGAAGCACCATCCCATGTTGCACTCACATAACAGGAATGAGTTTTGAGTGGGGAATATGTATACACATAATATTTTAAAAAAATTATCAATTAATGATGATCTATTTATTGTATTAACCCATTGAGTCTCAATATTTCTAAGTTCATGCCTTAAGGGGTACATCGAGAAAGGGGTGGGTAAACCATTAGTGCTTCATAGGATTGTTGTCCCTTTTACCACTTCCTATCTACATACTTGTCTCCTAGAAACTATTTCCCTAAGCTTGTTATTATATATTTTACACTCCTCATTAATTTCCCACCTTTCATTCCCCTTTTCTTAACCTAAACCCCCTTTCAACTATTTACAATACTAGATCGACTAGGTCAACCCTACACTATTATAGGTAAAATTCATTTAGGGTCTAGGTCGGCTCTTGGCTAACCTAGCCTATGACCTAATAATTTTTTGTCGATAAAAATACTAGGTCGATTAGGTCAACCTTGTCAACTAAAACTTTCAAAATGGATTAAGGTTAAATCCACCTATATATACAAGATCATTTCACCATTATTTAGAGAAGAGAAGAAGAAGTAAGAGCTATTGTGCATCTACTTATCCACCATTCTACTCTAGGAGTAAGCTTAGGGTTTTATACTTTATTTGGAGATACAGATCTTATCGTGTGGAAAATTATTTGAGATGCATTGATAGGTTGTGTAGCCTAGATCTGATTTATCTTTTTCATCCTTACATACCATAATAACCTCTTGTGAAGCACCTTGGCTAAGGGAGAGATTGAGGTTCGACAGGTTCATCTTCCAGGTAAGTATTCCTAACTTTGTTCCTCCTTTTTAAGATTAGATAGATATGTATTTTTAATTATCTTCCATGTATTAAGATTTTGTATACATTTTTGTGAATATATGTCTCTTATGCATGTTTATTTTTATTGTTTATTTCCCCTACTTTGTGCCACAAGCTTTGGTGAGCACTAGATTATACTTTACTTTACTTGTTATTAGTTTGGTGAATATGAAAACATAGGGCTTAATTAGGGTTATTGAATGATTATTCTTGAATGGAGGCTTTGGAACCCTCCCTAGACTTATTTATTGTGATAATAGCTCCCCTAATTAGGTATATCAGATATGCATATTGGTCATGTTCCTGATTATCTAATGTATCCCCAATCATAAGTGTAAGTATGATCTATCCTTTCTAAGTTAGGATTGATTTATAGACATGATGCATTTCTGATTGCATACAATTTCTATAGGGGATAAAGGGGTCATTGGTGGGGAAGGTGCCATAGTTGAGGGACTCATAGGTGGAGAAGGATCCATAGGCGAGGGAAGGTACACAGGTGAAGGATTAATGGGTGGAGAAATAGTAGGTGGATAAGGGACCACAAGAGGAGATGGAAACATAGGACGTGAAACCATGGGGGAAGAAGGGGGAGCCTTCTTATGAGAGTGACCTATGAGAGGAATGGTAGAAGGTACAGGAATGGTTAAGAGATGATCCTTAAGATGTTGTTGATGGATGTGGTAATGATTAGTTTGATGTCTGCCACATTGGTGCTAGATAAAATATACCTATCCATACTTAGGAAGATACTTAGGTAATAATTTTGGGGGAGGTATAGTCGTGTCTGAGGGTTGAAGAGTAGTAAGATGTAGAGTGTCGATATATTATCATAGCTTGTGGCAATGCATGGAAGAATGGTTATATGTGTCATGGAAACAACATATATGTTGGTGAGTATTTTTGGTGGGTGTACTAATAGAAGGAAGTGAAATAGAAACTAAGGGAGCTTGGTATAGGGAACAATCTTTGTTCCAGTGACTGACAACTAGATGACTATCATAATAAGGCTAGTTGGCCCATTTGGTGGACGAAGGAGTTAGTTACGGTAAAGGGAATAAACCATCACCAAGATAAGGTGGGTTGGATAGAGAGATTGGATAAGGATTGACTAAAGGAATAATAGGATCAAAAATAAGAAGAGATTCAACAATAGGAGTAGGAATGGGATCCAAACTAGGCTCTACTAAGAGAGGAGCAGTGTCCACAAAAGGCTAAAGGATAGTTTCAATCATCTTAATATAAGTATGATATAGGGGTATTAGTATCTAAAAATGTGATAGGGACCAGTCATAACATGATCCATAAGCATACTTCTATAAAGTTCTTTAGAAACTAGAGGTGTGTGCACCATCTCTACCTTCTGATCAAGAGGGAAAATGCTAAAATTAGGAATGATATAGGATGGAATATGAGAAGATATACTAAAATACTAAAGTAAATAGTAATGATAATGAATAATCTCAATATCTTAGGCCTAAACCAAACCTCTTAATAATGGATCATCTAAGGTATAACCATCATCACAATCAGGCGTATGAAGATCAATGGTGAAGGTAGGGATGACCTTGTCATCCAATGTGGTGTGATGAATGGAATGTTTAGTCTTAGTTAAGACAATGGGGGTGTCATCATAAGGTGGTTAATAAGAATGGGGTTGAAAATAAGTGGGAAGCTGAGAGATGAGATGAGGTGAGAGATTGGAATTGTCAATCTTGAGATTGATCTCATCAGGCTCATCATCATTAGATCTAAAATGTTAAGGGTTATATTATTGATGAGTTCTAGGTGACCATTGTAACCTCAGGTGGAATTGATAGGAAAGTTAAATCATTGAGATTCATGAAATGTAACAATTGGAAAAGGTTCAAGGGAATAAATCTTGAATACACCCTGGTCTTGGAATTAGTCAAAACTCTAAGGATTGGTGTCACCTTGAATCCTATATATGGCTCTATTATGACGAAATTTGATGTATTGGAAAGTGGAAGAGGTAATTGCTTGTATGTGATTAGTACATGGCCTACCAAGTAAAATGTTGTAAGATAGAGTAAAGTTGAAGATCATCACCTTCACATGAATGGTGATAGGTGGGACAATAATGGGGAGCCACACACAACCTAAAGGATGCATTCATCTTTGATCATAGCCTTGACATGTATTGTGTGTGGACTTAAGATTTCATTCAAAATGTGCAAGGTTTTTGATAAAGTCAGGAGAGGAAACACAAGTTACATAACCCTCATCAATCAAGGCATACTTGACTTGGATATCACTAATTTGAACATTGATAAACAAAGGAAGATCATCTACATGAAGTAGAATATCATCAAGGATCATAGAAGTAATGGGGAATTTGAGGGAAAGATAAGTGTCCATTATTTCATCAACATGTATGGACATCTCTTTGCACTATTTTAAAATTTTATCCTCTGATCTAGATAAGGTGGCTTTACATTTTATTAAGGGAGGATGAGGGATGTTCATTTTGAATAAAAGCTACATGAGATGGTTAATATGATACATAGAGGTCTACATAAGTTGGATAGATGGGATCTGGTATGGGAGATTAGTGAGTTCTATGATAGGATCCCACTCATCATAACCCATAAGAAGATTATTGGAAAGAGTTGCATAGTTTTGAAGGAGGTCCTCAGAAGGAGGAGCTGAAGTACATATGAATTTATGTTGAGAAGAGGTAGAAGGTTTAATTAGAGGACAAATTTGTAGATTATGTCGAGAAGATGAAGTAGTTAATGTAGGTTTGGTTTGAGATAGATTAAAAGAAGTGTTGATATAAGTTTGAGTATCATTGGTGATAGGCAAAGAAGATGGAGGGATGGTAGAAATAGTATGAGAAATGTTATCCAAGGGAGGTGTTGGAATTAGTTCATCAAAATTTATTAGGTGTTATTTCCCCAATTTGATTAAGTGATTTGGAGAAGAATCTTAGATAACATGAAATGTGCAAGATAATAGAGGTGTGTAGATGGGTTAAGGATCAATGAAAATAACTACCCTTTGCATGTTAGTCATATTGACCACATTCTCTTCTAGAGTTGGGTCAAGAAGACTATCAACAATATTGGTAGAATGAGGAGGCTTATTTTGGGTATCTTGGTGATTTGGAAGAGGATCTTTATAGATGGATAAATGAGCATTAACCTAGTTCAAAGCTTGACATTTAGTTTGTGTCTCATGAGATTTGAAAGTAATGTCATAGGCTTGTTGTTGTTTAAAAATGATATAATCATGGTCAAAATTAGGACCAATACATAAATCCATATCCAAATTATGAAGCTAGCTATAGGTATCATGAGAATGACCCCAACTAGTGTGAAACCAACAAAATTTATTGGGATCATACCAAGATTTCATGGGTTGAGTGGGATCATGTTCTCATGGTAGAGGCCTTGGTTTTAATTCCACTAAGGATAAAGGTTTGTGAACATTGATGTTTTTGGATGAAAATAAATAAGGATTGGTGATGTGGTTAGGAGGAGAAGCTTGTTCTAAAGGTTGGTTGGGAAAAACATTTTGAATAGTGTGAATGGTATCATAAGAGTCAGTGACACCATCATTAATAGTGTGATGATTCTTATTCTAAAGTAACATGCAAGTACTCATAGAAGATTGGGATAGCTTGAATTGATGCATAAGGAAATCTTGGCATTTTGCTTGGTCAATGGCCTCTTCTAAAGTACATGGAGAGAGAGTCTAGACCTGATAATATAACGTGGGAAAAAGAGCATTGGTAAATAGATGGAAAAGGTTATCATCAACCATATTATGTTCACATTTTTTAGATAGGGTCTTCCATCATTTAATGAAAGCTTGTACGATTTTAGTCTCAAGTTGCTTACAATTGATCAAATGGGATAAGGTATTTTCAAGATCACTAGTTTGGAAATCTTGGACTAGAGCATTAGATAAATCTTCCAAACTCGTAATGGAGTGAGATTTAAGTTGGTTGTACCAATATAAAGCATCAACCATGAGAGTTTTTTCTAATAGCTTGCTAGTGACAAAGGTGTTTAATTTGACCTAGTCTATATATAGATTTCTAAATGTTTTTAAATGAAGAGTATGATCAGTTGACCCATTATAAGAAATAGTAGGGATGATACCTCCTATATTGATATTAGTAATTTGAGATGTAAGAGGATCATTTTGAAGATGCTTGATTGTTTTATTAATAAGATGAGTTTAAGGGATAAGATTACCATGGAAATCTCGAAGAGAAAGTGGGGGAACATTTTGGTTATGGGTACCCCATGACATCTGTTGAGGGTGGGTTTGAAGATGGATCAAATGATTTTGCATTTGCATCATTTGATTTGCATTATTATCTTGAAAACCATTCATTTGATTAATATTTTGTAATAGTATTTGATGGGTTTGAGTTATATTATTGGAATTATTTGAAGTATTAGAATTGGTAGTAGTGACTTAGGTACCACTATGGGTGTCAGTAGGAACTTGAGAAGAGTTGTTAGTAAATGGGGCACTAGTGTCATAATTTTTTTATGTCGAAAAAGATTCATTCACTAGTATAGGTATGATAAGAAGTAACACTAGAGGCATGATTACCATGGGTAGCAAAAGATGCACTAGTGGAATAATTAAGAAGAGTGGGTCTTGGAAGAGGCCCACTAGATATATAACCTACCATGTTAGTAAAGATACTAGGCATGGAGGTAAGGGAAATCAAAGAGGATGAATTCATGGTATGATAAGGGGTCAAAATAAAGGAAAGAGGTTTGGAGTTAAAGAATCTAGTATCCCAACATCCATGTGAGAACATGGGAGAAGGTGAATGATGCTCCTCAACTTGACCACTTATCATGAGATGGTAAATAGTAGAAGGATCATTTCCCCAATGTTGAGGAAACTCATTGATGAAGAAGAACATTTATGATTTATACTATAATTGAAGTTAATCTTCAAATAAGATGAGAGGATTGTGAAGAGAAGTGTAATGCAGAGGTGTCTCATAATTTATAGTACTAGTGGTTATATGAACATTAGTTTCATCTAGGATAGGATCCACAAGCTGCTTATGGGAGAACCTATTAGATTTGGTAAGACTCATCATATCCATTAAATTTAACTTAGTATTATTTTTAAGTGGAAAGTTCATGATGAAGGAGAGAGACTAAGGCAAAGGTGATGCAAAATCAAGGAGATAAGAAGGTACAAATAAGAGTACAAAGTCAACTAGGTTGACCTAGTACTATAAATAGGGCATCAAAACTAAGCTAACAAAGATATAGAGTTGACCAAGTAAACTTAGTACTATAGCCTGAGATAGAGGATATCTTGATAAGGATACAAGGTTGACTAGGTCAACTTAGCAGTGTAACCTAAGAGGTAGAAATGATTATTAGGTCAACTAAGTCAACTCAGTATTATAGGTAGGGGAAATAGATAGTATGTTAGAGACTATGTCGAATAGAATGATAGTGTATTAAAAAATGGAAACAATTTTTCAATGTACTTGAAAGTAAGAAATTAAAGTAAGAACACAAAAAATTGAATCAAATAAGAATGATCCAATTGAGGTACACAACAAAAAAGCTTGCACTAATATTGGCCAATGCAAGTTTTTGCAATAAAACATATAATGAGTAAAGAGTAAGTAGTAAATTGAAAAGTAAATGTTAAATAATTGGGCATCTTGAATGTTGTTATATTATTATAAAGTGTTATTTTAAGTGTGATAGGGATGTTGGCTGAAAGTAGGGAATTAGAAAGCAATCTATGAATGGTTTTAGGACGTTTAGGATGAAAGGGATATATATTGGCAATGATATTGGATTGGTATTGGGACCTACCCCCTCACTTCATAATATCATAGTGATAAGTGTGTCAGGTGATTTTCCAATATATACAATTATCCATGTGTTTATACTTGGCCATAAAACCAAGTTAGATTCCCCCTTGGTGATGAAATCCAAATAGGTAAGCCTTGGGTAGACAAATGTTTAAATGCATTTTGAAATTATGTGATTTGGTAGTGTGTGAAATAAAGAGAAAACTAATGCAACTAAATAGTATATTAAAAAAACAACTAATTATACTATGTGATCTACTCTACGCATGCAAATAATTTAAAGTGAATGTGTGAAGTAATTACTAGCATATAGTTGTTCATTCCTAAATTTTACACAATATAGAGTTATTTTATATGATACTATATGAAAACATTACAAAAAAAATTCAACATGGTCACTATTGTTCTATAAAATCAAGAGTCCTTAAAAACTAAGTCAACCAGATCAACCTAGTCGTTCAAACAAAAGATAGAATATAGAACTAGGTCGACCAGGTTGACCTAGTTTGTTGTATGATTACAACTTTGAAGACTACAAACTTTTTCAAAATAAAATTGTAAGGAAGAACTAAATTGAGAGAGAGAGAGAGAGAGAGAGAGAGAGAGAGAGAGAGAGAGAGAGAGGAACCTTGTTGGGTTGGCATATGTTGAGGACTATGATATTTATATTGAAGTTCCTTGAATGTTGCTTTCAAGTTATTCCAACTATGTCGATTGGTTTAACCTAGTTATGTAATTATCTATTTTTTGAAGCCTATTAAGATGACTATACCATCATGGTTGACATATTTTGTTGTCTGGAAGCTAACTATGATACTCATTCAACTTGTTTGACCTAGTTTACTATTTTGGAGATGAATAAGAGACTAGGTCAACATGTTTGACATAGTCTATTGTTTGGAAGTAAAAAAGAGTACTGTGTCAACCTGTTTGATCTTGTAACTTGTATCTGATGAATACCTATATAGAAATAATAGATTCATTTCGATGCAATGTGTGTTAAACTTGCACATAGAAGTTAGAAATTATATTGACCTTGTCAACCTAGTATAGAAAATATAGAAAAATAATAAAATAAAAGAAATTAAAGCATGAAATAAAACCTATAAGGGTTATATTCATTTTAGCTTCACCATAATGTATGCAATCAAAAATGCATTAGATCTACAAATAAATCCTATCTTAGAGAAGATAGATCCTACTTACACTTCTGATAAAGGATACATTAGATAATCAGGAACATGACCAATATGGATCTACTATACCTAATGAGGGGATATATTACCACATTAATATCACTAGGGAGGTTTCCAAAGCCTCCAATAAATCAAAACTATGCAATAACCCTAACTAAGTCATGTGTTTTCATATTCACTAAAATAATAAAAAGTAAAGTAAAAGTCTAATCTAGTGCTCACCAAAGCTTGTGACATAAAGTGGGGGTAATAAAAAAAAATTAAATATGCATAGAATACATATACTCATGTTAATATATATGGAATCCTAATACATGGAAGAGAAGTTCAAATGCATATCTATCTACTCTTACAAATGAGAAACAAAGTTAAGAATACTTACCTTTAAAGATGAACCCACTGAGCCTCAATCTCTCCCTTGGCCAAGGTACTTCTCGAGAGGTTTTATGGTATGTAAAGATGACAAGGATAAATCAGCTCTAGGATATACAACCTACCAATGCATCAAAAATACTTCTCCACAAGATAAGATCCTTATCTCCAGAGGAAGTATAAAACCCTAAGCTTGCTTCTCAATTAAAATGGTGGATAAGCAGATGTGCAACGTATCTTACTTCTTCATCTCTTCTATAAATAATGATGAAATGATTGTGTGTGTATATAGGTATATTTAACCCTAAGCCCTTCCAAAAGTTTTGGTTGATAGGGTCAATCTAGTCAACCTAGTATCATTATTGACAAAAACTCACTAGGTCATGGACTAGGTCAGCCAAGATCTAACCTACACCCTAAATGAATTTTACCAATAAGAGTACAAGGTTAACCTAGTCGACCTAGTCATGTAAACTATCAAAAGGGGTTTTAGGTTAGGAAAAAGGGTACTAAAGGTGGTAAAATATTGGAGGAGTGTGAAAGAGAGAATAACAAGCTTACGGGAATGGTTTTTAGGAGACAAGTGTGTATATAACAAGTGGTAAAAAGGACAATAATCCTATGAAGCACTAATGTTCTACCCACCCCTTTCCTACTGTACCCCTTAGGGCATGAACTTAGAGAGATTGAGACTTGATGGGTTTTTAGAAGATAAAGAGCATTAATAAGTGATAAAAGTTTGAAAATATTATATGTATACATGTTATTCCAAAGGCAAGTCTAGTGCCATCCATCCATCCTTACCATATTGCATAATTAAATTAATAAGTAATATACACCCAAGTGGTGGAGGACAAGAATGGAAGGGATGATTTTTGAGATAACAAAAAGGCAAGGTACCTTCCAAATAATTTAAATGAAAACAATTAATATAAAAACATATATAATAATATCAATGATACGTACATGAAGGTTGTTCACCTTTATTTTATCTAGATCTACTACATCTATGTATAGATTTATTATTTGATGCAATGTTAAATTTAGTTTTGGTCTATGATTTGGGTGGTTTAGGTTAGGAGGTAAAGAGATAGTTATAGAGGCCTTGGCTTTGACTTTGGCTTTAGGTTAGGATTATGGCTTGTTTTTGTTTCGGGTTTAGGTTAGTATTATGGCTTGGTTTCGTTTTGGGTTTAGACACATGTTTTTGGTCAGTCATACCTCTGACAAAGTTAATGATTCAATTACTTATAATAATATAATGGTAATAATAATATGTGTATGAACTTTTTTGGTTGGTGTTGTATTTAGATTTGCCTCTGTTTATATATATATATATATATATATATATATATATATATATATATATATATATATATATATATATATATATATATATATATATATATATATATATATATCTTTGCTTAGTTGATTTATGGAACTATGTTCATTTTTGTCCAAATCTTTAGGGAACATCTAGTTTATCCTCTTTGAATGGAGTATACCAAGAGTATTGGGATGTATCAATAAAAAAATGTATTAAAAAGTATTTAAATAAAATGGTCATGGGGTAAATTAAATTGAGACATGTGACCAATTATATTTAAAAATCATGTGGCTAATCATATATATATATATGTGTGAATTTGCTTTGCCTTATCCAATTACACCATGCAATGTGGGAAAATTTTGATTCATTGGGATTCATGGAGTCACAAGGTTTCAAGTTATCCATTGAGAATTTTTTAGACCCATTATTAACATCATTATAATCTATACTCTTCATGTCTCCACACCTTATACGAAATGTAGTGATCAAAATACACTATGTAGTGACCATCTAATTATCATGGGGTGACATCCTTTACATAGCTCACTAGATTGAAACATATTCAAACTTATATACCAAGGATATTCTAATAAAAATGACATCTCAATAATACTTGTGTTTGAAATTGATTGGCCATATAGTCAAAGATTCACAAGGTCAACGATTCATAAAGTCAAACCTATTTTTAATCATGGTTCCTCATATAAAACATCTAGCATAATCATGCATTTCATAGAGTACCAAAGGTCATAGGTTTCAAGATTTGTGATGAATACTCCATGGACTAGTTGTAATATATACTTCAAAGAATAAGTGACTAGGTTTATTGGTTAAGCTTTAGGCATTGGTCACTATGAACTCATTTATAATTTCATTGTTATGCATGTGTGGATAGAAATATTTTTCATGAAAGCACTATTCAATTCATAGAGGCAAGAATATTAAAATTTTGGTCTCTAAACTATAAAATACACATGGGATCATATGGTGACAGGCCTCAAATTTATCCCCAAGTGAATGGAGTATCATCATTATCCACATGGCATGATCATGAAGTGTATAACTCACTATATTCACTTTACTCTATTTTTCATTATTCATGTGGTCCTGGGAAGAAATACAATGTGAATAAAGACCAATTCATGATAAATCCTACATGGAAACCACAATTTCCTTGCCTCTAACATGGTGCCCATACTAATGGCATACTCCATTAAATTTTTAAAAACTAAGGACCAATTATACATTGAAATCCAGGCTATAAATTGGGTCATGTTCGTAGGAAAATGGTGGAAATATCGTAAGGGTCATATTATTTTATTATTTGAATGTAACCACTCTATTGGTACATGATAATATGCTCTCTAGTAGTTAATTTTTATAGTAGGAAGTATTTTGACCCTTCCAAGGTATAGTGCTTCTCGAGTATATTACTTATAATATAATGTAAAAAAATTATATCTTGAAGTAACCATATTAAAATTATTAATATGGCCTAATATCTTTGAGACCCATGAATTTTTAACCCAAAAAAAGTCTATGAACAAAATAGCATGCTCCTTATAAATTTGAAGAGTATCATAATCTAACTTATGTTTAGATTGTTTACCATCAACAATACTTAACTAGATTATTCCAAAATTGTTTTTTAACCAAAATCTATGCCAAAATTTAAATTTGACAAATTACAAATCATGTTTGGGTAATGAAAAGTAACTAATAATAATTTTGAAGGCTATATAAGTTGCCTTTGATGGAAAATAAACATAAGGTCTCTTTTGTGCATTATGAGGGTGGTTTAACTTTTCAATACCACACATATAATTAGTACAAATAAAATAATCATTTATAATATTTGTTCATACTACATGAGACTCAATAATTATTTTCATGTGTAATTAATAAACATTAATGTGAAGCAATTATTAAAATTCAATTTTAGAACATGAGGGAATTTATTTCAGAGCTTGATGTTTTCCATAACACCTTTTTTTCATTTACACTAATAAAAATCTATTCATCTTCTACCTACTACCATCTTAAATCCATCAAAACTCAATTAATGTCTAATCACTAACCTTTCTTCCATTTAAACCCATTGCAACATATACTCTCTTACGAGTTGTTAATTTCATTATTCTGACATGAAATTTTGGGATTTCACTATCATTCGAGGGAAACATCAGAAACCTATGATGAAACTAACTTACAAAGGAAAAAATAAGTTATTCACAACTTAGGAAATATTTTCTATGTTTCTCATGAAATTGAAGATGATCATTGACCAATATCTAACATGTAATGTGAAACAAGTCATTACTACCATACCTAGATATTTTAATGATTATTTACCAGCTATGTGTATCCTATATACAAGTAAAAAAATTTATTACAACCAACACACCCCCAAATATTGAGAAGAAACATGAACCTTCTATTATTAAGTTGAGATACAAATCTTAATTTCAAAACCATATTTTATCTCAATTGATGAAGTATATTATTTTTTATTAGGGGTAAAAGCTTTTGAATGAAGATATAAATTAAGAAACAAATTTTATCGAACCTATGAACCAAGAGAATAGATTTTATAGAAACTAAGCTACAAATAGGCTTGGGACACAATGAGGGGCCTAGTCCCTCAAAAATATAATGATAAAAACAAAAATTGATCTAAATGATGACAATAAAGGATAAGAAATTAGATAGAGAGACCCTCATCCCCAAAAATAAGACATAAAAAATGCACCAATGGGAAACTCCACCAAATGGTTTAGAAATCATCTTAAAACAAATGAAGACAACTGATATTCAGCATGCTCGCATCAAAAATCAGTGAACTACCAGTAAGTAAACAAAAACTAGAAAGGAAAAGCAGACCCTTTCAAGGAAAAAAGACTATCCTCAAGAAATAATTAGTCTTCTTCCTCTACAAGATAGAATATCATCTAGGGTCTATTATAATTCATCATAAATGCTATACCTCTATCTTTCTTACTTTATGCTTGGTGGAGGGGCCACAAGGAGAGAAGATGTTGGCCATTATGACCTATGATCATCACAAGATTTATGAAAAATATTGACAATGTCAAGACACAACATGATCCCCAATGTTATCACTTAAAGATATCCCTAGATGGGATCCTCAACTCAAGTAGGAAGGGGAGGAAGAGAATATTCACAAAGAGCAAAGGACCAAACTTCATCTAACTTAGAGGGAGAAGACTCAACTAAAAATTTCCCATGATTCCACCACTCAAATTAAGCATCAAGAATTCCATCCTTCTTCCTCCAAATATGCATAAGGTTGAAGAAATGTTAAGCTTGAGAAGAACAAGTTGGAGCTTTATGACAAAATTGATTACATCAAAAGCATTTGAATGGGAGACCATTACAGTTGATAAATTCAATCCAAAATATGACATGATTTGAATTGAGTGGGTAAGATGCATGGAAATAAAAAAAACAATCCACACACCTACATAAACCTACTACCCATCAAATCCTCATCAATATTAACAAAATATTTGACTTTATTGACCAACCTTTTAGTTCTTTTAGGGTTCCTTAACACCAAGGAAAGGTTGTGCAGTTTGATCCATATAGGTATAACAAATATTTTATCCATTTAATATTTAAATAAAGGGGAAAAAGGACATAAATACATGTCATGTTTACCATAAAACTAAGGCCTAGATGACCCAACTGAAACTTATCATTAGCTGACTACAAAACAATGAGGAAAAATGATCTAAACAAGGAGGAGGAGGGTTTAGCTATATTGTTCCAATTATTTCTATCCCATATTATTATCTTTGATAAATACAATTTATCCCCTAAACATTTTCCCACCAAAGACCTACTACCCTAGTCAAATTCTGAAAAGAGAAGAGATGAATATGAAATCTCTAAAACATGGTACTTGATCAAAAAGGAAACATGGATATCTCCCACATAGAAGATAATATCTCAATCTAGGATGGGTTTAGGGCAATAAAAACTAGGTTAATTCAGATAAGATCGAATGTTTTAGGGTAAAATTCCACCCCTAATAGGAGAGGCATCAATATTAGGAGTATAAACATCAAACAAGGAGCTCTAATGAACTAATACCAAAGAAGTTGAGAAATTAGGAAAAGATGAAATAAGTTTTTTGTAGAAGTCACCATAAATTTAAAAGGGGTTATCTTTATTTTTATAGTTATCATACACCAGGGAGTTTGTAGGAAGAGATTTATCAAAATCACCTAAAATGGGGTTGAAAACATCACAAAGACTCCTTAAAATTGAATTACATAAAAAAATGCCTTCCTACCCTAATTTACTACAACCTTCAAAATATTTGTCATTGCATCTATCTCTTGTGGAATCCACCATCCTCTCAAACTTAGTTGTGATTATAATTAATTTCAATGAAACTCAGGTAGAGGAATCACGAAGAATGGAATTTTTTCATGTTCATATTTACACATCATCTATTTAAATCTCCACCTTCATCTTCTAAAATGTTGACCCTATAAAGAGTGTCGTTTGGTGAGCAATAATGAGCCAATCATTTTAATTTTAAGTAGACCATCAATCTTATTATAACATTTAATGCCTTATTCCATAGTAAAAAATATATTACCAATATTATTTTTATTGTTAAACTCTTATCTTTCCAATACATATATACACTAAAATTTAACATTATTAGTTATTTCATAACCCTTATATAAAGTAAGAACTAAACAAGTTCACTTTCAAGGCAAAGTTTCTTAAATCTCTCATGATTATTATTCTTATTAAAAAATAATTGACTTTTATAACTTTCGTGAACACTAAGTGGGGGATGTGATTGCCTTGGACCCTTCATGGGATCAAATTTTATGATAATTACCCTTCCTCATAGGGCCACATCCATGTGATTACCCATTCAAAATAGATTGAAATTTATTGGATTTTACTCCTCTAAAGATATATCAGAGATATAAGGGATAGGTTAACCACCTTTGAGAGAGAGATATAATAATCATTAAAAAACATGAGTCCTAATATAATCACCCATAATTATGGCATGACCACAAATCAAATGGGATATTCAAAATAAATATATAATAAGGGCACATAGCTTCAATTCCATGTGGGAGGTAGAGGGTAGATTTTATAATTCAAATATTTATTTTGTAGAAAGATTGGTATTGGAAATTTAATTTATGTTTCAAAATTTATTCTCTTAGCTTAATATATACATAATTCTTAGCTCCTTCTCCTTGAGGCTCTATAAACTTAACACTTGATATGCTCTGAAATCTTTGCCTTGCATTTGGATTTTTTATTAGAACAAAATTTGGCTTGTTTTCAATGGTGTTTAGCTTATTAGGGGTTGTCATTAGGTGAATGATTGCATCACATGGGAATTGTTTATCCTAAGTGCCTTATATGTGATATGTAAAAGACCCTAAAGCATACTTTTCCTCATGTTGATAGCGCTTATCTTATATGTGATAGGTAAAAGACCTTCAAGCATACTTTTCCTCATGCCCATAGTGCTTGGAAATAGATTCATAGAATTTTCCATCCCTTTTACCATAATCCAAACTCTTAGAGGATTATTTTATTTGAGGATTATATAAAATGGCCATGTTAGATATTTTTTATATAATATTTGTTTAAAGTTATTATTTTTTATCTCTATAAATCTAGGAATTGTGTTATTTTTAGTAAGAGCTTATATCTCAATAATTCTCAAGTAATGAAAAATTCATGTATTCATCTTTGTGTTTTTAGATTCAATCTCAAGTGAATAAAGTTATATTTGAGTTTCAACATTCGTTGGACCTTTTCAACCACTTGCAAAGTGCACCTTGTACTATGAAAATAATTTCCTTTGATATCCCACCACAAATTTCTTCTCCTTGCCTCTTAGGAGACAAATAAGTTGCTCTAAATAACCACTCATATTCCCTTCATGTCATGCAACAAATGGTTGAAATATGTTTAATACTTAATCTAAATTGGTAGTTGTGTTTTGACTCCTCTACCAAGAAAGAGAGTATTTAGGTGGTGTTCAGTATCCATATGTAACCTTTTATGTGGGACTTTCCCTATGAAGAATAATTTGTCTCCTCCTTTTTGTGTTATTGCATATGTTTGAGATTGTGTAATGGTAGAATAATATATATTTTTAATTAAAATGTATGGAGTTAATTTTCAATTTAAAAATATTTTAGAAATAACTATAAAGTAAATATGAATGCCAAAGTAATACCTTAACTAAACATCTAGTTTTAAAAAAAGAGTAATTTTTACATTGGTAATTACTAATTTTCATAAAAATTGTGAAAACGATAATTTAACATTCAATTTTTAAATTTATTTCCTATAAAAATTTATATATTTATAATAAAATTTATATAAAATAATGATGCAAATTTATAATCAATTATTGGTCAGATTAATGATTTACATGGATTTATTCTTGTTTGGACCACTTTTTAGTTAAAATCAAAAACTCAATGTATCAAATAATTATAAATTATCAATTACTAAATACAAATAAAATGGCCCATATAGAGACCCATACATACCCCCCACCATTTGTATTTATCCCGTTATCATCAAAACCTATGATGAAACCATTCACATTGGCCTTGGAATGACTACCTTCCTGAAATCCAAAATAGGGCCTTAAATCAAATATTTAAAACACGCATAGTTTTTGAGGTCCAAATACTATATATACCTTATAAAATTATAATATATGGAGATTTCTCTAATCCTTCCAAATAATCCCCAAATGTTGATGAGGGACACAAACATAGAAACATACTTTTAGCCCATGGTGGGGCCAGTCTGCCCCATATTATTAATCTCTATAATTTTTGTGCCTATTAATTCAAAGTTTAGTCTAAACATTAAATATTATGTCTTCATCCACCTACAAATTATGATCACAAGGAAAATCAAATGCAATATTTAATGGCAAAGCATATTTTATTTGTACAAATATGTCCTTTACCTATCATGTCATTAATGTGCAGTTAATGCAGGAACATCACTACCTTTATATATATCAATCTATTTTTCATGATTTAATTCATTAGGGATTCAAGATAGTCATAATAAATTTTTAGGAGTCCATACAAGTTGCTATAACTTGATTAATTTTGAATTAGAGGTGCAATAGGCATTTTCCTGCTAATTTTCTAATTTGAGTCATTGAATCTTTTGCTTAAGGTTGTGAGCAATTGTCATGTTGATAGGAGTTTTATATAGAGTAGTCTTGTTTTGTAGACCCTCAAGAAGTCAATGGAATATAATTCCATACATGGTTCAAGTGATGATTCATCTCGATGCTCATGTTATAATTAAGGTGGTTACATCCTCTCAATGTACAAAAGGAGTTAGAAGTCAGTTATGGTAGTTAGAGCCTTATTGAATAGATAGTTGTTTTGCTTAGCAAGTCAGGGAAGTTAGGAGAGTTTTAAGGGTTTTGGTTTTGAATAATGAATGTAAAATAACCCAAAATTTAAGGATAAGTTTCTTTTTTCTTATATTTGAATTGCATATCCTATTTTGTCTTACAAACTATGATCATGGAACTAAGTTATAAAGTGGATTCTCAAATTATGTATATATATTACTATGGCACAAGCATTGTCTTGAAATATTTTAGAGGATGAAATTTCAATTAAGTGGGATGAAATTTATTACTATTAGGATGATCAAGTGGATCTTACTAAGGTAACTTGACTAGTAAACTATGTGTTATTGTTTTCTAAGTTTACTAAAAGGGCATTGTTTATTTTGAATAGTAAGACTCTTTGTGAGAGTGTTTGAAACCCATTTGTATATTTATAATCCTTAAGGATCAATCATTTAATGTGATTTAAAACCATTGTATTTTGTACTTGAAGAGGGTTGTTTTTGGTGAACAATTGAAACCTATGTGCTCTATCTGGGGTGAGAAGAATTTTGAGTAACCATTTTGTGCAAGGGAGAACCCTATGGAAGGTGGTTTGGGAAGAATTTATGGTTGTAATTTATATCACCATACCCTTAAGATTCTCAATGTAGAGATAAATCATTCTCATGATTTATTTAACAAATAAACTAAGTTCAAACTTGTAGCACCATGTTCTTACATTCACAATAAAGCAAAACTTGGTGAGGAAAATGTGAACAATGGCATCATTAACAGAATCCATGGGTTAGAAGAGGTGTAATATGATATCACATGCCCAAATAAATCTTCTCGATCATTTTAAAGGAATTTAGAAGCCTATAACTACAAAATAAAGTCTCTTGGGTCACATAATTGAGTATAAACTTTGTTATAGGGTTTTCTTATAAAAACATGAATTAAAATTATTTCTACCAGTAAGAAAAGGCCCAAACTTTGATATTAATTGAATAGTGATGGTGGATAAAATATTTTGGATTTTTTAGGGTGAATGTGTACATATCCATATTATTATAAGGGACTGTTGAAACATGGTTGGAATAGACCTAAAAGGCCTAATTCGAGGCCAAAAGATGACAAGAAAGGTGGATTAGGAAAAGATTTAGAGGGTAGAACTTTGTAAATATCAAGAAGGCCATAAACGGTGTCTAAATATGGTGTTAATTTTCCAATATGTGCTTGTACACTTCTGTACTAAAAGGAATTCTACAAAAAAATGCTATTAGAATTAAGTATTAAGGAGGTAGAGATGTGTATGTGATAAATTTTTACTTTGAGAATTGTATAAGTTGACTGAGGAATCTAATAGGGATATAATAAGCATGTTGAATATGCCAATAACTATAAACTAATTCAAATAACTCAAGAACGATTCAATGCATATTGCACTAATTAGACTATTTTTAAAGAAGTGAATCAAGAATAAGGACAAAGTAAGAGATTATTTGTTATCCCTCTACATTATTTTGGTATCAAAGATGAAATATTATATGGAGCTATGTTAGTTTGCATGAAGATAATGTTGAATAATGTGTTGAATAGTTTCATAACATTGTTATGAGTTGTTGATTAACATTGCAATGATTGAAGTTGCTCAAGTAGTTTGAAAGCCAAGAGAGGCTTAAGAAGAGATAAGGAGGTAAATAAGTAAAAAAGGAAAGAGTAAAGTGATTTCTCAAATAATTGTATCCAAGGAGAGAGATTGTATAAGGGATGGATCAAGGTGTAATAGAATTGATTAAGAGAGTAAAAATTGTAAAGAAAAAAATTGTAGAACTGCCTAATATAACGAACCAACTAAAAAAGTAGAGGGAAGAAGAGAGAGGTGATATACTCTCAGATGAGCATGTGGAAGGACTATTTACAAGTTTATCATATCACTTGTCATTCATTCAAAGCAATGAATATCTAAACCACTTTGTTGAGAAGGTGAGCATGTTGAGAGCATTGGATATAGAGAGATAAGACAATAATCAGGTGAAGACTTCACAAAAATAAGAGGAGGCTCATGAGGTTGAAGAGGTTGACGGCATTGCAGGAGAGAAGGTGAAACCATCAATAGTGACACAACAAATAGCAGACACAAGCATAGAGAAAACAAGCATGCAACAAAAATAGACTACTTTCCAAGAGGGCAAGTAGGAGACTTTTTTCATTGACTTGTGTGTTCCATGTGTTGGTTGGTTGTAGGTGAATGACCAAGTGCTGAAGATGATCAAGTTAGAGATCAATATGCAAGAATTCAACCTCAATGGAGCAAGCAAGAGAGAGATGAATCAAGGAATAGTCATAATAAGTTTCAGCAAGCACCACAAAGGTATACATATCTCAAATATACCTTGGGATCTAGGAGGAGATTCCATTAAATAAGAGGTGTTGAACAAGAACATCAAAGTCAAACCAATTATAATTTTTAGGGAAAGTTTCATTTCACTCCTCGATATTATGATGCAGGAGCATCACTGCCTTTGTATATATCAGTCTATTTTTCATGATTTAAGTCATTAGGGAGTCAAACTAGTCATAATAATTTAGTAGGAGTTCATAAAATTCTCTGGAACTTGATCAATTTTGAAGTAGAGGTGTAATTGGCATTTTCACACCAAATCCCCAATTTGAATGTTTGAATCTTTTGCTCAAGGTTGTGAGCAATTGTCATGTTGATAGGATCTTTTTTATAGAGTAGTGTTTTTTTTTAGAACTTGAATAAGTCAAGAGAATCTAATTCCATATGTGGTTAAAGTGATGAGTCATCTTGATGCTCATGTTATAAGCTTAAAGTGGTTGCATCCTCTCAATGTACAAAAGGAGTTAGAAGTCAATTATGGTAGTTAGAGCCTTTTTGAATAGATAGTTATTTTTATTAGTGATTTATGGAAGGTAGGATATTTTTAATGGGTTTGGTTAGAATAATGAATGAAAAATAACCCCAAAATGAAGGAGAAGTTTCTTGTTTTTTATAGCTAAATTGTAGACCTTATTTTGTCTTGTAAATTGTGATCATGGAATTAAGTTATGAAGTGGATTCTCAAATTATGTATATATATTTATATGGCACAATAATTAAATTTAAATATGTCATAGGATGAAATTTCACTTAATTTTAATTTGATATATTACTAATATTATGATTAGGTGGATCTTGGTGAGGTAACTTGAGTAGTAAATTTTGTGTTACTATTTTCTGAGTTTACTAAAAGGGCTTAGTTTCTTTTGAATAGTAACACCCTTTGTGAAAATATTTGAAACCCATTTGTATATTTATAATCCTTAAGGATGAATCATTTAATTTTATTTAAAAACATTTTATTTTGTACTTTAAGAGGGTTGTCATTGGTGAATAATTGAAACCCTGTGTGCTCTGTTTGGGGTGAGAAGAATTCTGAGTAACCATTTTGTGCAAGGGAAAACCCTATGGAAGGTAGTTTGGGAAGAATTTGTGGTTTTAATTTATATTACCATACCCTTAATATTATAAATTTAGATATAACTCGTTCTCATGATGTATTTAACAAAGAAACTAAGTTCAGACTTGTAGCACCATGTTCTTGCATGCACAGTAAAGCAAAACTTTGTGATGAAAACATGAATAGTAGCATCATTAAGAGAATAAATGGGTATTAAGAGGTGTAATATGATATATCAGGCCAAAATAAACCTTCATATTAATTTTAAAGTCATTTGGAATACTATAACTACAAAATAAAGTCTCTCGGGTAACACAGTTGAGTATAAACCCTGTTCTAGGGTTTCTTTAAAAAAACATGAATTAAAATTATTCCACTAGTAAAAAAGGCCCAAAATTTGATATTAGTGCATATTTGTTGTGGATAAAATATTTTTGAGTTGTTAAGATGAATATGTACATATCCATACTATTATAAAGGGTTGTGTTAAAACATGGCGATGCAGGAGCATCAAGCTAGGAAATAACAGTTTTGTGATTTTGTCAATAGGAAGTCAAAGGTGGTCTAAGTTTGATGTAGATGTGTGTAATTTAAATTATTAGTTCCATTTATGTCTTAGTAATGCATTTTGGATTCATCAATGTGTTTTATTTGGCCTCTAGGTGTTTTCCCTCCAAAACTAGGAATTTGAAAATTCAAATGCTTATCAAGAGCCTAGGAGGGAAAGAACATGGTTTAAGGTGATTATATGACTGAATAATGATTAAATAGGACCAATATTCATTTTAAAATGTGTTTTTAATCCATATATTTCTAATTCATTAGAGTAAGAATTTATGTTTAGTGGTATAACCACTAATCCTACATTGGGTTGACAAATGGTAGTTATGTTTTGTAATTAACTAGAAAACCAACGTAGAAGTTGGTGATAAATGAACATTATAGAGGGATTGAATGGAATAGGAGGATAAAATATGGATATAAATATCTCCAAGAATATGGAGGATATCTTCAGAATGAAAAGTTGTATAAGACTCATGAAGGAAGGTTGATAGAATCCTGTAGTGGATCAAGCATGTAAATATTTGATATTTTAATGAATGAAAAAGTTGCTTTTGATTATGAATAATTATCTATAAATGTATATAATGTTCTCAATAGTTTCATATTACACGTAATAATACCCAAGAGATTATTTGTATGTTTTTTGTTATGTAAAGTGTAGGTTTTGGACCAAGGGTTGTGGTCTCAGTCTTAAATGGAAGGATGTTTGATTGTTTGTTCTACTAGGTAAGTCTATATTAATATATATATGCTTATATAAATTATAATTGTGAATACATAATATGGTTGGAAAGCCTATGTATAAGGATTATATATAAGTAAAAGGCCATTAAATGGTTGAAACCCTTTCAGACTATTGTCACAGTCAAGAATGAGAGTAAACATTTGGTTTGAGGACATAGACTAACTTGTTGAGATGGTGAATGAGAGAAACCATTTGATGTAAATTTATTGTTTGAATTACAAATAGGGTATGGTATCCAAAACATATGTTTCAATAAATTAGTAATGATATTTTTATAGGTATACCTTGGTGTATAGTTGTAAGACCCCTGTTTTGCACATGGTTACCCCTGTTTACAGTCTAGTTGTGACGAAACTTGGTAGATGTTTCAAAAGATCACATATCCAAGAATTTTATATAATTTTATATAGATATATGAGATTTCAACTGACATAAATAACTTATATTATAATGGAAACATTGAATACCTATATGTCTAATATCACAAACCCCTATTTGCATAAGTGGTGTTCATTTACACAGTCAACAAGTCAACGAGAAGGGTAATTGATCAAGCAAGGTGAATGGAAATTGATTAAGAAGATTTATAGCATAAGTAGGTATAGGATCCTTGAATAAGTTACTCAAGTGGTGTCTATAAGGTATTTTAAGGAGAACAATTTATTGAAATCATGCACAGTCATTAAAATTATGCACAATCTATTGAAATTCATGGTTATTGAGCCTTTATTGCATTCATCGGGGTCTACAAAGTGTATGGGAAGGTAGCAGAGGTCAATATAGACATAACCTAGGTTTTATTTTCCTTTTAAATTATGTTTAACTCTATAAATGATATAAATTACCTCTCGAGCCTATGCGTAGGTAAAGAAACCCTAAAACTAGGGTTTTGTTAATACGAGGAGTTTTAAAAATAAAATCTTGATAAAATTTTTTATTCTTGTATAATTAAATGTTATATAACTTATTGAAGAGGTTTAAATTTTGTATGAATCCAATTTGTATGGATTTCATGATCGCGTCCTAGTATTAGGTCTAGAGAAGGCCTAATGGAGTAAGGGTAATAAAGGCAAAGCAAATTTATCTTAAGAATAAGGGTAAGAAAAGATGGATTAAGTTGGGGGAGCCAAATGGGTATCCAAAAATATCAATATTTTGAATTGGTTTTTCATACATTTCCCAAACCTAGGAGCTTTACCAGTTTGGAGGGCTAATTGAGGGGTGGCTTAAAGAAGAAAGTGTATTGTGTCTTGGTAATTATGTTAAGAAAGAAAATTATAAGTTTTATGACCTAAAAGGTTCATTTAAAATGTAATTTTTTCCTTTAGAAGGTCTGTCAGTTGCTTCCAACAAGGAGAAATGTCAAAAAAAAGGCTACTAGCCTAAAAGAGTCATAACAAGCAAGTTGTGTGGAGGAGTATTGAAGTTTATTTGGAAAATTATAAGAGGTTAAGGAAGGTATTTTTTGATCATTTAGGACCATAAATTCAATGAGAATAACTCCTTGATACTTATGCCAAGAATTGGCATTGAGACCTAAGGTTTGGTTACCTAGTAAAAGCTAGTGCAAGCAAAAGGAGTTTGTGAAGGGAATGACTTATATGAGATAGAGTATGAGTTGTGATTCATATGAGAGAGTTTATATAAATCAATAATTTATTTTAATATTAAAATAAATAGGTACATACCTCAAAGAGACTATTAATCTAAAGAATCAAAGAGAAAGATTGAACTAAAGATAAAATCTTGAAGATCAAACCATCAAGTGCATGTGACCAGTTGGATTGAGAACCAGATAATAATGTTTATGGATAATTATCCCCTTACCTATGCGGCATTTGGCATTAGATACTGGTAATATTTATTTGAGTTTTTTTTTTTGAATTCTTTACAAGTTGTTGATTTAAGATGAATGCATAATGTTAGGAGGTATGCATAAGATGACACCTTGAAGGGCATTGAATGAGAAGAAGATTGTAGGTCTGATACATTAAGGTTATAATAGAGGAATATAAGTTTGATAAAAATAATATATAAATCCCCAAATTACTATGAGAAAGGACTAGAATCTAGTCAAGAGAAGACTAGAAAAGTTAGAGAAAAAGAGAACATTGAAGCTCCAAGAGAGAAGAGAGAAGGAAGAAGACTTAAAAATAGAGTTAATAATGATAATAAGAGGTCATAAATATAGTATAAAATAAAAATAGAGGCCCAATATAGGTATAAGAGGCAAGGTTGATAAACTTACTAAGAGGAAGGTCTATATAGGCCTAAAAAATAAAGAAGTGAGACAAGATGGATATAGAAAGAGAAGAGAAATACATAAGAAGAGAATTGGGGAAAGGTATAGATAGGATAAATCTCACAAGAGAATAAAAAATACAATAGACTAGATGGAATTTGATAAGAAAGGTGTAGTGGCCACTAGAGTCACTTGTGAAAGGAAGAAGGCACAAGATGAGTGTCATGAAGAGTGAGATGAAGACAGCCTAAAAAGACATGAGAATAGAGATGTTTCCAAGTGAGCAATAAGATATAGAGATAGAGAAGATTTTTCTCATTTAAGATAGCAAGAAGAATTTGGATGTACCAAGAAGATCACATGGGGGTGAAGACAAGAAGATAATATGGACAATGTCTATGCCAAAGACATTCAAAGAGACTATGTGGTCTCTCATTTTGTATGATAACATTGCTTTCAAGTTTGTGTATGCATGTATGAATAAAGAGTTGTTGAAATCCAATAATAAGGCCTAAAAATTGGTGAAGGATGGGCCAAGACCCATCAATTATCAAGAGGATGACAAAGAAAAATAGCCTCTTGAAGAAAACAAAGTGTTGAAGATTGAGAGCATTCCACATGTTGAAAATGAAGAGAATGAATAATACTATGATGCATTGCCATGTATAGAAACTAAAACCAAAGAAATGGTGCACTAAAAATACATGAAGGTCACCCATGAATATATGAAGAAAGACATAAGATTGCATCAGTTACCTTTGGAGGTAAATGAATGTTTGAACATTGATTTTGATTGCATGGATGAATAAGGAAAAGCTAATATGCAGGTTGAGAGAAAGAAGGATAAGTTATAGACATCAAAAAGAGAAAAAGGGAATGGATATGTATGGCCTATGTGGCTTAAACAAATAGGTAATTATAAGGAAGAGGAAAACCTCAAACAATAGGTCAAACAAGACAAAAGCATAGGTGGAAAACAAGAACAAGCATGGAAACCAAGAACAAATGGCAAGGAACACTAAGTTGACATGGTAGATAAGCAAAGCATGAGGCATGAATGTGATGAAAAGAGAAACAAGTGACAGCAAAATACATCAAGAGGACACAAATCAGCAAGAGGATTTCGAAAATCATGATAAAAGCACAAGAGGATTATGTTACGAGTGTACTCCAAGAAAGCATGAAGGTAGAGGAATATGGCAAGCCCGCAAAGCAAATAAGAGAGATAGTGCAATAAAATAAATCCAAGTAAATGAAGGTACATAAATAATATGAATGCATATAAGATGATTATTATCAAAGTTTGTTTTTAAATGATGTGTATGATGACATATGCGAATTTGATTCCAATGATGAAGACATTTTGTACATGAAAATAATGGCATTGATGAATGAGTGTGTAGCAAGTCAAGATGAGGATGAAGCACCTAAAATAGTGCATGAGAATCATGGTATGAAACATGAGGATATTGGTGTGACTCTCACAAATGAGGGAGTCCAAGGAGAAGATAAAGGACATGTTGCCCAAGCAATTGAAGGGCAATGTGGACCAAGGTTTGATAAGGAATTTGAAGAGTTAGATGCACTCAAGTTACAAGAAGATTTGGAGATGTTGGAAGATATATGAAATCCATATAAGGGGTTGAATAATATGACTTACATCAAGAAAATATCAATGAAAGGACATATAAGGAAAACCAAAGAGAAGCACAAGAAGTTGTGCAAACAAAGATGCAAATAGGCAAGCTAGTTAGCAAGCAAATGGAGTCTGAAGAAGAAAACAAGGTGAGTTATTCCATGGTTCAAACACAAGATGAGTATAAATTTTATAATAATGCATATGGAAGGTCAAATGTTTATCAAATCATGTTTTACTATGATGAAAATGAAAGGAACAAGAAATTACTCTTACATAGTGAGCAAGATGAGAGGAAATAGCATCAAAATTTATATAAGTTTGAAGAAGAGGAAGACAGGAGAGTATACACAAGAAAAGGATAGAGGTTGGCATGAATGAGAATCCATTAAATCCTAATGAATAATATGATAGTATGAACAAGAAGTAAAAGCCACTATGCAAGCAAGAATCAAGTGAAAACAAAGAGGAGGAAAACTATCAAACAAACATGAGAAAGAAGAATGAACACAAATTGGTTTCATCTGAGTATGAGGAAGTTCAAAGTGACTTATAACAGGTGAAATTTTCAGAAAATAAGAGTTTACATTAGTGGGAACACCTCATGAAGGTAGAAGATGCATTGACAAAGGAACTAAATAAAGCAAACAGGAAGAAATGCAAGAGTTTAGAAAATAAAAAGGAACAAGAAAGGATGAACAATAGATAATAAATTATGAAGTAAAATAAAAGTATAAATTGGAAGGAAATAAATAAACATGGAGGCACAAGTTTTCTCCCTCCTAGGGAGTATGATGCAAGAGCATCAAGCTAGGAAATAACATTTTTATGATTTTGTTAATATGAATTCAAAGGTGGTCAAATTTTGATGCCAATGTGTGTAAAGGACCTTATTAGGTCCATTTGTGTCTTAGTAATCCATTTGGGATTCATTAATGTGTTTTATTTGGCCTCTAGATGTTTTCCCTCCAAAACTAGGAATTTGAAAATTCAAATGCTTATCAAGAGCCTAGGAAGGAAAGAACATGGTCTAATGTATATAGATGAGTGAATAATGGTTCAATAGGAACAAGATGTATTTTAAAAGGTTTTTTGAATCCATATATGTCTAATTTATTAGAGTAAGAAGTTATTTTTAGTGGTACAACCTCTAATAATATGTTGGGTTGACAAATGGTAGTTATGTCTTGTAACTAACTAGAAAACCAACATAGAAGTTGGTGAGAAATGAAAATTGTAGAGGGATGGAGTGGCATAGGAGGAAATAATAGCGAGATAAATATCTCCAAGAATATGGAGGAGAGATTAAGAATGAATTTTTTTATAAGAATCCTAAAGGAAGGTTGATAGAATCCTGTAGTAGATCAAGCATGTAAAGATTTGATATTTCAATAAATGAAAAAAGTTATTTTTGATTGTGAATCATTCTCTATAAATGTATATAATGTTTGAAATAGTTTCATGTTACCCTTAATAAGTCACAAGAGAGTAGTTATTTGTTTTTTTTAATGTAAAGTAAAGGTTTTAGACCAAGGGTTGTGGTCTCAATATTAAATGGAAGGTAATTCTATCTTAATATATATGTGCTTATATAATTTGTAATGGTGTAGAAATAAGATGGTTTGAGAACCTATGTACAAGGATTATCTCTAAGGAAAAGTCCATTTAATGGTTGAAACCCCTACAGACTATTATCATGTCAAGAATGAGAGTAAACGTTTGGGTTTGAGGACATAGAATAAATTATTGAGATGGTGAATGAGAGAAAGCATTTGATGTAAATTTATTGTTTGAATTAAAAAAATGGTATGGACTCCAAAACACAAGTTTATAGAAATTAGTAACGATATTATTACAAGTATACCTTGTTGTACAATTGTAAGACCCTTGTTTTGCAAATGGTTACCTCTATTTATAGTCTAGTGTTAAGGAAACTTGGTGGATGTTTTAGAAGAGCACATTTCCAAGAGTTTGATATAAGTTTGGATAGACATAGGAGATTATAATTGAAATAAATAACTAATTGACAGGACCTAAGTTCCCTAAAGCTCTGATACCAACTTGTCAGGATCCACTACTCTCCACAATAAGAGTATATATATGATTACCTTGTGTAAGCAACTAAACACGGAATTTAACCAGAATGAATAAGTAACTAGAAATATGAAACAACACAGAATATGAGAGACAATACACAATCTTGTATTAATACTCATACAGAAGGAAATACAATAAATAAGTCGCCACACTTCTTCTCACACCTCTAGAGCTCCCACACTTCTAGGGTTCACCAGTAATTCTCCTCCAACACTTTCCTCTCTCAATCAAAAAATGGTCCCAACAACCAACTCAAATATAGAGTTGTTGTTCACCTCCACCAGTCAATAACAACGCTGCCAGTACACCAAGCACACATCCATACTCCAAGTAGATCTCCTGCTCTCTGCTGCCACCTGCAAATCACCAAATCTTACTCACCATGTAGATGTCTCTACACCCTGAAGAACCCTTGTCCTTGCCTCACCAAGTCCTTATGATTCTTCAACCAGTACCCCGGTGGATCTTCTAGTAGAACTTGCATAACCTGCAACTCTCCCTGATCATACACTCTCAACACCCCTTTGGAACTAGGAGGAACACACTATTGCTCTCTTCTCTCTGAAGGAGCTTATATTTGCTCTCTTACTCTATAGCACACTTTTACTATACAGCCCATGAGTCTATTATATAGATCTCATGCTTAAAATAATTAGACATTCTTAATTACAATAATTAGACACGCAACTCAAGACCAAAAATAGTCTTTACATGCAAACTCTCGATTCAACGAACTAACTGTCCGTGCAAAGAACAGTTCTGGAACCGCCACAGGTGACCAAAATTAGTCCTTATCTATCTGGAAGTGACCGACGTCAGTCGACCTCCTGTCGATGCTGGTTGTCTTCAGTTCACACCTGCCGATGTCAGTTTCCCTCTGCACTAAACTCTACCGACACCGGTCTCCCTGGAACTCAGCAACCTCCTCCATGTTTGCAACAGTTAAATCTTTTAGCTCCACAACCTAACACTAATGTGAGAATGGAAACATTTAATACCTGTATGTCTAATAACACAGACCCTTGTTTGCATAAGTGGTGTTCATTTGCACAATCAACAAGTCAAAGGATAAGGGTAATTGATCAAGCAAGGTGAATGGACATTGAGTAATAAGAGTTTATAGTGTAAGTAGGTAGATGAGCCTTGAATAAGTTACTCAGGTAGTGTCTAGAAGGTATTTGAAGGAGAACAATTTATTGAAATCATGCACAATCAGCAAAATTATGAATAGTTTACTAAAATTCATGGTTCTTGAGCCTTTATTGCATTTATCAAGGTCTAAAAATTTTATGGGAAGGTATAATAGTCAATAAATTCATAACCTAGGTTTTTTTTCCTTTGAAACACTATTAAACTCTATAAATGGAATTAATTACCTCTTAGGCCTATGTGCAGGTAAGGAAACCCTAAAAACTAGGGTTTTGTTGATATAAGGATTTTTAGCATTCAAATCTTGCTCAAATTGTGTAGTATTGTATAATAAATTTTATCTAACTAATTAAAGAGGTTTAAATTTTGTACAGGCCCCATTTATATGGATTTCATGACTGTGTCCTAATACTAGGTATAGGGAAAGCCTAATAGAGTAAGGGTAATAAAGGAAAAGAAAATTTATCTTAAGAGGAAGGGTAAGAAAGGATGGATTAAATTGGGGGAGCCAAATGGGTATCTAAAAATATCATTAGTTTGAATTGGTTGTTCATACATTTCCCAAACCTAGGAGCTTTGCCAGTTTGGAGGGTTAATTGAGGGGTGACTTAAAGAAGAAAGTGTATTCTGTATTAGGAATTATGTTAGAAAATAAAATTATAAGTTGTATGACCAAAAATGGTCCTTCAAAATATAACCATTTCCTTGAGAAGGTATGTTAGTTACTTCCAACAAGGAGAAATGTCTAAAAAAAGGCTATTAGCCTAAAGGAGTCATAACAAGCAAGTTGTGTAGAAAGGAGTATTGAAGTCTATTTGGAAACTTATAAGAGGTTAAGGCAGGTATATTTTGATAATTTGAGATCATCAATGCAATGATAATAACTCCTTGCGACTTATGTCGAGAATTGGCATTGAGACCTAAGGTTTGGTTACCTAGTAAAAGCTAGTGCAAGCAAAAGGAGTTTGTGAAGGGAATGACTTGTATGAGATCGAGTATGACTTGTGAGTAATATGAGAGAGATTATATCCATCAAGAAGTTCTTTTAATATTATAATAAATAATAACATACCTCAAAGAGACTATTAAGCCCAAGAATCAAAGAGAAAGATTGAATTAAAGACAAAATCTTGAAGATCAAACCATCAAGTGCATGTGACCAGTTGGATTGAGAACTAGATAATGATGTTTATGGATACTTATCCCCTTACCTTTACATTATATGGTTGGAATAGACCTAAAAGGCCTAATATGAGGCCAAAATATGACTATAAAGGTGGGTTAAGAAAAGAGTCAGAGAGTGAAACTTTGTAGATAGTAAGGACATAAAGGGTGTTTAAAGATGGTGTTAATTTTCCAATATGTGTTTGTACACTTCTGTACTAATAGAAATTATAAAAAAAGGATACTATAATTAAGTATTAAGGAGGCAGAGATGTGTATGAGATAAATTGTTGCTTTGAGAAGTGTATAAGTTGACTAAGGAATCCAATTTGGCTACAATAAGCATGTTAAAGATGCCAAGAACCATAAACTAATTCAAAGAAATCAAGAACCATTCAATTCATATTGCACCAATTAGAATATTATTGAAGGATTGAATCAAGAATAAAGACATAGTGAGAGATCATTTGTTATCCCTCTACATCATCAATCCATCTACATTTATTCTTCACAGGGTTTGTGGATCTAAATTCTTAATTTTGAAGGCCTCCTATTTAGGTGTTTCCTATGTAATCTCATTAGGCACCAAGATATGGGGTGCTCTGCTAAGGGAATTTTTAGTGCTCCTCACTCTAGGATGATGTGTAGGAAAAAATATGGAGACCCCGATCAACATTCTATGGTGTAATCATGGCATATTCTACCACCCTCTAGGATCTCCTCCTCCTCCTCCCTCACTAGTAGACTCTCCTCTGAATACTATGGTCTCTTCCTAGAGTGATGTTGATTTGGTTGGACCCCCTTCCCTCCCTGATCCATTGGCCTGCATTTCATCCCCATCTCATCTTCCTCAAGCTATGTTGAAATCCCCTTTGGACACAATGGGCAAAAGGAAGAGAAGGATGAAAGTAGAAATGCTGAAGTTCGATGCTAAAGACTTGGTGAAGATAGGGAACCAATGGACTATGGAAGGCATCCTCTCCTACTATCATAGAAAAAGACTCTCCTTAGTTATTCGTTGATTGTTTCTAGCTACTTTTTGGTGTCTCCACTAACTTGCTTTTAATTTTCTTGATTGGTTTTGCTGAAGACACCTTGCCTATTCTTAGTTCCCACTCTGTAAAATTTTTTCTAAAGTTTGATTGCTAACAGTAGCATTTCAACTCTCTTGTTTCCTTTATGCAATTGTTTTGGTTGTTGTTTTTCTGGTGGTTGGTTATTTTCCTCTTTGTTCTTGTAAACTTTCTCAGTCATTTCTCTAGTTTTCCTATTGGTTTTGTTCACCTTTGTGTCAAGTTGAGAGGTCCCATTAAAACCATCCCCTTTTTACCTATCAAATTAAAAAAGTGTGTGGTCCATCCAAGTAAATTAGCCCATAATATCTAAAAAATCCAACCAATCAAATTTAAACAAATATTATTATTTTATCCACATCGTTAAAAAAACTACTATTTGATTTTGTAAAAGCCTTATATTTTCTATTTACTCATTAATCGATGAAATATAATTGACCACATCATTTCACAATAATTCCAAGTTAAACCCAAATAATTCCTAAAATATCCTTCCAAGACTAATAATAATTAAAGAAAGGTCAAACGGGCTATTCAAAAAATATATACTAATCATTAAAAATATATTTAATAATCATTAGAGAGATATTAAAAATCATTAAAAAAAGTTGTGACATAGTCACCCATACCTATTAAATGGTTTATTCAATAATTTTATTTCATATAAGAATTTTATAGGTATTGGATGTATAAATAATTATTTATTTTAGTTTAGTGTTAAAGGTTAAAGATTATTTTTCCTGTCAAATTTTTTTAGGATTTGAATTTAACTTTATTTTTTAATTTAATATCTCTTAAGATTTGGGTATGTTGGTTAAGTGATTTGGTTTTGTTTAGTCTCACTTAATTTTAAATTTTTCTTGGTATGTTGTATCGGTTATAGCCACTAGTGACATTAGTGACATTGTTGATGTTGGTGATATTGATGGCATTGATGACGTTGACAAAGCTGGTGATGTTGATGATTTATAAGAGGGATCTGGACCTCCCATTTGTGTCTCAAACTAGTTCATAATTCATTTCTCTAAGTTCTATAAATATTTACCCATGTGTGTGTGTGTGTGTGTGTGTGTGTGTGTGTACTTTGATAAAGAATATATATGACTTCATCAACTTATCTAAAAAATAGTTTGAATATCTTAAATATATTTGTAAATGTATAATCATTCAAAACCCAATTAAAATTAATTCAAATATTTTAAATATATTTATTTGAAAAATGTAATATTTATCAATTTCAATATATCTATCTTAGATTTATTCCATGTTTCATATATTCAAAAGTATTATCCATAAGTTTGTCTATTTAAGAGTTTTACTTTGATTATGAATCCATCATCTATTCTAAAAATCTGCCATTGATTGGTTATATCCTTACATTTCTTGTTTTGTATTTGGCATGATTTCTTTGTCTATATGTATATGTTCTTAGTTCGCATGTTTATGTTTGATATACTTTCCTAAAAAACAGTTTGAATATCTAAGAATATATATGACTTCATCAACTTATCTAAAAAACAGTTTGAATATCTTAAATATATTTGTAAATGTATAATCATTCAAAACCCAATTAAATTTAATCCAAATATTTTAAATATATTTATTTGAAAAATGTAATATTTATCAATTTCAATATATCTATCTTAGATTTATTCCATGTTTCATCTATTCAAAAGTATTATCCATAAGTTTGTCTATTTAAGAGTTTTACTTTGATTATGAATCCATCATCTATTCTAAAAATCTGCCATTGATTGGTTATATCCTTACATTTCTTGTTTTGTATTTGGCATGATTTCTTTGTCTATATGTATATGTTCTTAGTTCGCATGTTTATGTTTGATATACTTTCCTTGCTTTGATTGTTTACTTTGTGTGTATTTCTTATT